>JAOVVF010000010.1:13805324-13816607 GCA_028565595.1 Duopalatinus emarginatus | reverse complement strand
CAGGAGGCCCCACATGCATATCCTGCAGATCAGTGCAGAGTTAACTGGACCCTAGAGGACTGGCAGCATGTGCTGTGGGGAGACTAGATGTTCTGTCCGCTGTATTATTTACACACAGCCAGTAAAAAAAGATGTTCTTTGAAAATGGTGAAAACTATGATGATGTTTAATTTACTTTCTAACTACATTTTTATATATAAATGAACCAACTACAGGATTTGACCTAAGACTGAAAAGGTGATTGAACCTATACCCTGTATAAGTGTTCATGTGGCTTAAGAGACAGATCTCTTTGTCACCGAAAGGTGGCACTGTTGTGTTTCAGTACTGGACTGAGTGAAACGCTAGAGCTCAAATATCAGAATTTCACACTAAACTACAGTAATATTTACATCATAAACCCAAATAGTAGTGTTTTAATTCATTTTTTTTTTTTTATATGTACTATATCTAGAAAGGCGGAGTCTATTTATTACTAAAAGTGTTTAATTATACCAGTATGGAGGACGATAAGCAAGAGGCTAAAACGGTGTAAAATAGTTTATTTTCACTAATATTTATGTAATTAAAATAAAAATGCATTTCATTAATAGACAGCTTATAGACGTTTTTAATATCTGAACACAACACATGAACACACAATTCAGAAGAAAATAATCTCCATGTAGACTAAACTGTATTATAAGAAATCTGGACCATTCATGTGACATTTTATTCTGTAGTCAGTAATACCTCGATTTTAAACTGAAAAAGGTATGCAAAAGCTTTTAAATGGAAAAAGAAACGTCTTAAAAAAAAGAAAGTCAAAGCTTCTTATTTTACATTGCTTTAAAAAAGCTTTAGTAAATAATAAAGTATAAAGTGTAAGAATGAAAGGCTCGCAGCTCAGACATCAGTCGGGACTTACTGTTTAGAAAACTTTAGTTTTTCCTCTAGTATGTAAATGAGGGGTCGGATGAAGGGCTCCTATTGGCTCGGAGCCGGATTCCATTTCCTCTTTCACATGTGACGTCAGAGCAGCTATAAAGCTCAGTATGCTTTTATACTCGTCTGCTGGGCGATCCTTTAAAAACTACAACGAGCCCGCAGTTCTCTTTTTTCAGCAAAGCAACAATTTACCAGTCACATGCACGTTAACCTCCTCAGTTTTACGCAATTGTAGAAAAAAAGCCGAAGCCATGAAGTGTTAAATATTTCCAATTCAGTCGCACCGACACTCGCCCGCAGAGAGACAGAGGAACAGGAGAAACGCGCGCGCTGCTCTCACGCGTCCGTGAGAGGCGAAAAAACCCACACAGGCTATTAATATATAAAATAAACTCCTCGCCGCAAAGTCGACAGTCTTTTTTCACGGTTCTGAAGAATTAAATAAAGAAATCAAGCTGGCTCACGCCGTCTCGAACCCGACTAGTTTGACAGCTGCTCTTCACCCCCTTTGGAGGACCGTCAACAGCAAAAGGATGGCATCAGAACTGGCAATGAGCAACTCCGACCTGCCCACCAGTCCCCTGGCCATGGAATATGTTAATGACTTCGATCTGATGAAGTTTGAAGTGAAAAAGGAGCCGGTGGAGCCCGACCGCAGCATCAGCCAGTGCAGCCGCCCAGTCGCCGGCGGATCCGTATCTTCCACCCCGATGAGCACGCCTTGCAGCTCGGTTCCTCCTTCGCCAAGCTTCTCGGCGCCCAGTCCGGGCTCGGGGAGCGAGCAGAAGGCGCACCTGGAGGACTTCTACTGGATGAGCGGCTACCAGCAGCAGCTGAACCCAGAAGCGCTGGGCTTCAGCCCAGAGGATGCGGTGGAGGCACTGATCAGCAGCGGCCACCAGCTCCCCAGCTTCGACGGCTACACCCGGAGCCAGCAGTTCAGCGGCGCGGCGGGCGCAGGAGGCGCCGTGGCCGGGGAGGAGATGGGCTCGGCGGCCGCCGTGGTCTCGGCCGTGATCGCGGCGGCGGCGGCGCAGAACGGCAATCCGCACCATCACCACCATCACCATCACCACCACCACCACCCCACGGCGCACCACGGAGCGCCCGGAGCGCCCGCCAACGGCAACGCGGCGGGGAACCACCAGCACACGCGCCTCGAGGAACGCTTCTCCGACGAGCAGCTCGTCACCATGTCCGTGCGAGAGCTCAACCGGCAGCTGCGCGGCGTCAGTAAGGAAGAAGTGATTCGGCTGAAGCAGAAGCGGCGGACGCTGAAGAACCGCGGCTACGCGCAGTCCTGCCGCTTCAAGCGCGTGCAGCAGCGCCACGTGCTCGAGGGCGAGAAGACGCAGCTCATTCAGCAAGTGGAGCACCTCAAGCAGGAGATCTCCAGGCTGATGCGGGAGAGGGACGCGTACAAGGAGAAATACGAGAAGCTCATCGGCAACGGCTTTCGAGAAAACGGCTCGAGCAGCGACAACAACCCGTCTTCTCCGGAGTTTTTCATGTGAGTTTTTTTGGCACTTCATAGAGAGGCGATTTCATCCGGTGACACGCGTAAAAAGTTTTTCACGCAGTTTATGATTTTTTTTTGTCGTTGTTGGTGTTGGGATATGAGGTTTTAGCAAGTCACAGATGACATGTGACAGTGTTCTTTTTCTTTATGTAGTCTATTTTTTGCAAACATTTTCTAAAGAACGTGGCCGATTTCCAGATTAATAATAATCTAACACAGGGATCACTATCCGGCTTTCCTATAGGTTTGACTACTGTACTGTTGATGTGTCAGTAATATCGGTTTAGACCACTGACACACTACACACACACACACACACACACACACACTATGCTAAACTGATGTTTTTCAGTAATCTGGGTGGGTTTCTGACTATGCGGTTAGGACATGGACGACTTTCCGCGTGCACAAAACTTTCACTGCATAATTACTACATTTCCATTTCAGCAATTCTGAGCGTGTTATAAACTCATATACATACAACCTGGTGTTGTTTAATAAGTAACATGTCTGCTGCTTTGTCTGCCCCAACTGTTTTGCCCTTTTCTTAACCATCTTGTAAAAAAAAATATTGTCTTTAATTATGCAACTTTTTGTTTCTCGTGTATTGGTGTAATATAGAGTGTTTCCGCCTCCACATGCTGGTCATGTTGGTCGACGGTGTTTCCCAATGTGCTGCCTTTTAAATGAACTTTTTTTGGATTGCATTACATTTCATCCTCCATCGTGTGATGTGTCCACTTTTTTGGGACTTGAAGCAAAAAAGTGAGCTCCATCCTCCGCACATGAACCTCTTCCCCTGTCTCCATTGTGTATTGTCATTTTGATCCGATCCTGTGGAAAATAACCAGACTGGATTTTTGATTTTTGATTTAGCAAAACATGTATGGCATTGCTGAAATCATATCTGTGCTACACTTTGTCAGCGAGTGTGCAGTTATTTTACACAGCCAAGAAAATCATTTTATTTAATGTGTGATATTTTTCCTCAGTGTGTTTAAAAAGCCAAGCTACAGGTTGTGACAAGCAGTTATATGCTAAATTAGCACTTGCTTGATTAGATGGTTTAGTCTACATATTTTACATGTGTAAGTCCAGTGCACTAGGCTGTCGCTTTGATTTATTCATTTTTATACATAAACAGAGTTAAAAGTTTATTTTTAGCATGTGTTTGCTTCAGTAGATTTCTTTTTCCAAATAATGTACCCTAGAATTTTTTACCGCTTTACTACAGCACCACAAACCCGACCATCAGCACCAACCTACAACTTTTATTTATCTTAAATCCCACATTAAAAAGAACAACCTAAATGTCATTAAAAGTAAATAATAACAGCTTATAAAACATGCAGAGACAGTCTGAGCTGATGTTTAATCCGCTTTTACACCCAGCAGCCTGTAGTCTGTGTTCTTGTATTAACTGGATGACAAGGACTGACTGTCGCCTTTAAACTACAACCTCGACATCTACTTTATCAATAAATTTATTACTATCAAAACTCAAAAATTGTTTTCTTCTCTTTTTCTTTTCTTCACCATTTTCTCCCTGTCTGTATTATCACCGCCAAATGATTTTTGTTTTACTACAATAATACTCTACTTGCGCCTGAGCTTTTTATTTTTATTTTTTTTAATTAAAATCAGTAAGCAAGTCAAATTCAATTATTTAAAATGTTAAAATATTTTATTAAGCTGTTTATTTTTTGAATCGTGTAAATATAGGAAAGCTGGGCGAGTTTGTAGTCAGGACTGATGCACTTGTTGCCGCCCGACATACAAATTATTATTATTATTATTATTATGATTATTATTTTAAAGAATTAGTTTAAATAAAACAACATATTATAAAACATTATTGATGTACATGTTAATGCTATCATCTAGTCGTATTTATTGTATTTTTAATTACTTATTATGATTATGATTTCGCTTTTATGTTTTTTTGTTTGTTTTTGTGCATCTTTTATCATTGTTTTATTCTGAAATGTGTTTATTTATTTATTATTATTTATTTTAAAATCTGATATAGGGGACCATTTGAATAATTTTAGTAATCAGGTTATTGAATAGACGTTTTTTGCGCTGAAGGCCTCTGAATCATCGAGCGTGTGATATCTGTTTTTATACATATATAAATAAAGTTTTCTTACACACAGTCAGGACGATTCTTTGCATTGAAAGGTGATTATTTAATCTTATAACAGTATCTGAAATCAGCTGATGCTTATAGGTTTGTTTTTCCCGTCTGAAGCCACTGACCTTCGCTCTCCGCGGTTAATAATTCATTTACAAACCAGCTCCTAATAATGACTGGATCTGCTGAAACCTGTTGAATATCACCCTTATTTCAGAGCAGTTATTTTTCTCATTTTAATATTTAAATAAATGTGCTTCATTTCGATGAATTAGTTGTAAAAGTTATAAAGTGGTACCATTAGTATACAGTAGTGTATATATAATAATAAATAAGATATAGCAGTGAGTCACTATGAGCTGTTGAGGAGGATAAAGTGCAAGACATTTATCATAATCAACTCATCACATGAATCATTTCACTCTGATACCTAAACCCGTAGGAATAAGACCTGCTTCAGTTGACTTTCATTAAAATATTAATAGACCAATAAAAAAAACTTTACACATATTTACTAGTTACCTTGTGAGTAATATTTCTGCCTGTTTAAGCTGTGATGTCATAAACTAGAAAAGCCCATGCTATTATTCATGCAACAAATATAATACATTTGCTGTTATATAGAATAGGCCAATGATAGACTGGTGTTCAGCTTAATGTCTCAGAATGAGAAGGCAAATGGTGCAGTATTAGATATTGAGTTGATCAGGGCACTGCAATGCTGATCACCTTGAAGAAAAAAAAAAAGCTTGCATATTTAATATTGGTTCATGTCCATTGTTTTATCGATTGAAGTAGGACTGAGTTATATCTAAAAAGTATCCTTCATCATGCGGACACACCTACAGTCTCACTCTTTGTCTGTCTCTGTCTTTCTGTGACTGAATGTCCTTAATGGCTATGTACAGTCTTTATGCAGTAAATCTAGTGAACAGGATGAAGTGTGGTCCGAGAGGTTCAGCTCTCAGCTTGGTGCCAGCAGACTGAAGGCCGTGGGCAGAACTTTGCCCTGTGGAACATACAGTCATTTCCTTTGTGATTAATAGGAAAGAAAAGACCTTGTTTTTGCTCCTTTAAAATGATGAATTATTGGCCAGCTTCCACTGTAGGCCAGCATCCTGTAATTTATTGCTTTTTGTCCTGATTAGGCCAATATGTAGTGCTGTTTAATTACAGGAGTGTTGTATCCTCGAACTGTGGCATGCAGATCCTCCTGCTGGGGAATACTGCTGGAGCTTTTGTGGCAGAGTCGATACTACAACAGTGAGCATCTGTTTGCTGACTTGTGATGTCATTTCCAAGTCTGATGACATCATTTAATTTGCATTTAATTATAAGGATTAGGAATGCATTGGGTATTAGCATATTAGCAGATACAAACATTTAAGCCAGGTCTGATTTCATGGCTTTTATGAGATAGGGGTTTTGTTCTAATTTTTATATTAGAGTAAGTACCTTTGCCTCTTTTAAATACCTTCTAGAAGGAACTAGGTAGTAATTATTTGTTTTAACATGATATGTTTAACAGAGAAGTCAACGATGCGAACACAATCACATATGTATACGAGTAAACAAATCCGAGCTAGAATAAAAACATTTTATGTGCATATGTAACACCACAAATATGGATTTTCCTATTTACTAAACACTTATGAAGTCACAACTGTATATAAAAATTAAAATATAGTACATCCTTATTTTATAGTCATAATATATTCCCAGTGTTTCAGATGTGTAACTAGTGGTATAAATACATACACACGCACATGCACACTCACACACACTCACACATACTCTCTCACACACACACACACACACACACACACACACACACATACACACACACACACACACATACACACACATACAGATGTTGCAAATTACATACTCTTGAGACTGTATTCTGCTTAATTCAATTAAAAGCAGAATATTGACACTATATGTGCCCTGATCATTGGAAACAGGCAGCTGTGATTAGGTTAACACTGATAATACAGTTGTCTTCTGTCACTGTATCGGTCTCTCACATCAAAGGCCAACAATGAGAAATCACACTTCAACTCATGCATATTGGCATCTGAATCATCTACATGCATTAAGGTAAAGGATATTATCTGTAATCATATCAGTTTGTGCCTGTGTTGGAATCAATGCTCTCTCTCTCTCTTGCTCGCGCTCTCTCTCTCTCTCTCTCTCTCTCTCTCTCTCTCTCTCTCTCTCTCTCTTTCTCTCATAGGTTAATATTATTCATAGATTAGTGATGTCATTTATAAAATAAGATCATTGTGAATGTTAAAAACAATTTATTTATTTCATTTATTTATGTAGGTGTATTCATCACAGTCATTCTACCAGTGACCCACAATTCTAGACAATTCCCATCCCCATAATCATGTGCAATTAAACCCAAAGTGTATGTTCCAAGCACGAAGTAGGGCTAAATTTCAAGAAAAAAAAGCTGGAAAGCTAGAAAACAATCTTAGTAGCCAGCAGTCTAGGCTCATCTGCATCTCTGCCACTAAACATTTCCATTTAAAGTGATTTAACGGAGGAGAGTTTATGTCCCCGCTGCTGCGTGTCCATCATTCACTGACATGCCTGCTTCTCCCCTCGACCCAGCTCACGTGCTGAGTTATAGGGCATTTATTTGAAAAGCTAATAATTTAAGCTTTTCCCCCCCTGCCCCAGCATAGGGTCGGACTGCTGCAGTATTTTTAAAGATGTCGTGTTTATATCCTGAATATGTGTTTCAGCCAGACTGGTTGAAGAAGTGAAGTGTGTAGGAGAAAGTGAGCGTGTGAGATAGTAGTGAGAATATAGAAACCTACTACTGAACAAGAATACATAGCTGAATTTGTTAACATTGTTTTTATATATATGTTATGTCTTTTTGTGGATGTTGAGCTTGTATTTGTATTTGAATTGTAAAAGGATTTGTGTAGTTGGATAATGATAGACTGTGCAGTTATGAGATTCAAAATGAGGGCTAAATTATAATCAAGGTTATTTATTGCATAAAAACTGCCTGTAGTCTTTGTTAGTTGTTTAATATAGTGACACGTGCATGTATAAATGTGTGTGTGTGTGTGTGTGTGTGTCACATTTATAACTATAAGGTTTGGCATCATGCCAATTCTGTGTTATACCTGCATCTCTGTGCAGCCGGCAAGGTGATTTACAGGCAACGTATTTTAGCTGCAGTCATACACTCTCTCTCTCTCTCTCTTTCTCTCTCTCTCTCTCTCTCTCTCTCTCTCTCTCTCTCTCTCTCTCCCTCTTTCTTTCTCTCTATCCATCTTTCTCTTTCTCCTGCATCTTCTCCTTAGCCAGCCAAAGAGACATTGATCTCCCAGCTATGCAAGGTGACCCCACAGCACAACACTTCCCCAAGTCTTCCCTTTCTTCTCCCCTCCCCTCTGTCTGTCTCTTCTTTCTTCTCTCTGGGAGCGAGGGAAGGGTCTCGACCCGCTGAGTGATGTCACGTCCGGCAGGGGCAGAGCAGCAGTTAGAGGAATATTTAATCCTGGGATGTCTAAAAAGCTTTCTCCTATCGATAACTCCCTCCTACGCAGCACTCAGGAACCAGCCTGGAGTATTCACACATTCAATGGTTTAAATGTGGTTGTTGGCCAAGAGTTACAGCTATTTTTGAAAGCCAGCTTTGGTAACCTTAAGCAGGCATGACACGTCAATCCATACGAGACTGTGACGACAAACTTTTAGCGACAGCTGCCGGTTCAGGGCAACGAGCACATCATGCCAAAGAAATAAAAGCAAAAATCAAAGTGCGTTTGTTTCATAATGACTATTTATATGATTAATGACACATTACCATCAAACATGTTCAAATTGAATCTGAGATCATGTCATTGTGAAAAGTACCTAACAAAACAAGTCTAAAGAAGTTATTTTAAAATGTATAAAATTGATCAAATATCAATAAGGAGAGCTATAGCTAATCAGAAGATCACTAGGTCTAATATATAAATCTTAATTTCAGTATTTCATAATCAAAATTCACTTATTGCATAATGAGTTTTTATAAAAAGAAATGAAGCACTTAAGTTTACTTAATGGATGTCTCTGAGTTAGTGTTGTTCTTCATGCTGTATTTTCTTATTTTTGTAGGTCTTCAAGAAAATTTCTGCATCTGTGATATGACTTGTCAGTCCTAATCTTCACCCCTGCAGTCTGAGGTAAGATTGCAAACCCGAGCTAATATTTTCCATCTGCATATTTCAGTTATTTGATTACTTTAGAAAGTCATCATCGGGTCATTTCAACACTATCGATTGCGTCACTTTCTACACTAAATGTGTTGGAGTTTATTTTTTTTTTTGGAAACTATATTTTTAATGTCAGAATATTTTTCAAAATGAGTTCTCAGTGTTTCAGTAAGCTTCATAAAGGTCTTAAGTACTTACACACTCAATCATTCCAGGAAAAATATTTAAATAGAAATTTTCATTTGAAAGAAATATATTTTAAGAACCAGGATGTTGACTATTTAAATAGTTTAAAAAACTATAATGTTGTATACTGTAGATAATTTTTTTTTGTTTGTTTGTTTTTTAATTAAGTCATTAATAGAATAATAGAAGAAATGATACAATCCATTTGTGAATAGTGTTTGGATGTGTATTGAGTTCACTCTTAAATAAAATCATGCTGTAGGATTGCTCTTGACTCTGACTAAAGGCTGTTACAGGCTGTGATAAATATTTGGAGTGAACTATTTGCTAGGGTGCTTTTTTACTGAATTTTAAATGACAGAGATGTTACTGACTAAAGAAAAATAGTAACCTTAGGTCCCAAACAAATGCAGATTAGGGACTAATTTCTAGCTTTTGATAATCATTTGAAGAGGGAGCTAGGACTGGTCTAGTCCACTTTTTGTAAAAGTTCCCAGCCTCCCACACAGCCGAAACTGAAACAGCCGCCAACCTCTTCTTGCTCTGAAGATTGAAGTGTTAACTTCTACGTAAAGGTTATGCTTGTAAAGCAGCCTGTATTATGCTGTTTGTGTGTGCATGTGTTGTTGTTTGTGTGCAAATCTTAAAACTTTCTAACCTCGGATTAAGACACACTAATGCCATGCCTGCATTATCTTTTCAGTATTTCAGTGGTTTAAAGTAGATACACACATTCCAAATCGAGTGTCTTTGTGTGAGCTTACATGTCTGTGCGAGAGATTGGGTATAAATGACATTGTGTAAAAATGACAAAAACTGTGTTCGTGTGGTTGAGTGTGTGCTGTGCTTATATTCGAAGCATGTGATGAGAGGATGAATATGATAGGACAGTGCTGGGCAGGCTCCTGCACAGTGCAGCACTTTTCCCTACTGTAACTCTGGGACATGATGCTGAGGTCACCCACAGAGGAGAGGATGAATATGATTCTGCCTCTCTCTCTCTCTCTCTTTCTCTCTCTCTCTCTCTCTCTCTGTCTCTCTCTCTTTCTCTCTTTCGGTTTCTGAAAACAGAGAACACACAGTCAATCCTGATCTTTCCTTCCTGTGGAGTAGCACCTGCTGTGCGTTTGAATTTGTGTGTGTGTATTAAAGCTGTGAACCGTAACCAAAGACAAGCATGAACATGGCTATCTTTAGCGACAGACTCCTGAAGACATTCACTGCTTGTACGGATACAAATATAACTCTGTAATGTACATCATGGCCTTATCCACCACAGTCTAGAGCCCAGTTCAGGCCAGCTTATACACATGCACACACACACCCAAACAGGCACATTGTGAGCATTTGTGCAATTAATGTCACAGTGTGCTCACATTCTGTAATAAATAAGTGAGAAGACAGGAAAAGACACCAACTGTACAGAGCAGCAAATTCACAATTCAAATCACACATGAAAATTTTCAAACAGAATTTACTGCTATTTTTCTGATCTAATTGATAGCATTTATTTATTTTCTTTATTTTCTTTTTCCTTTTTCATATTTATATTTGTATATACAATGGTTAATTTTAGGGACGTAATTTACTTTCACAGATTATTAACACCCAGTTTATTATTTAATTATTCTTTATAAATCACCCCCAACCCCCTTGCCCAATAATTAACTATGAATTACTGACTGTAATTACTGATAGGAAAAATGTATAGTTTAACTACAGAGAAATATCTGGACCTGCAGGTTCATCTTGGGTTAAATATATCACCTTTATTAGAAACATTAGTGTGATATGCTATAGCACAGAGCTGTCAACCCAGCTTATAACCAATACTGTGTTCAGGGGAGGGATGTTCACTATTGGTATGATGGTCAAACACAGTGTTAAATATATAATTATATATTTATATATGAAAAACAACAAACAAACAAAGAAATAAAACAGAGAAATCAAGGCATCAGGTGTTAAGGATGTAAAGAATCACGACTTCCTAACTTGTTAATGTGTATTAACAGTTTAAAAAAAATATTAACAGTATATACAGTAGAAAAATAGAAGCAAAGGTACGTTTGTCTGTTAGTGCGATACATAATCACTGAAACATCATTATTTAGAAATCTGTCCTGAGCTCTTAAATAAGGATCAGATCTTGAGTGTTACACCATTTTGATGAAAAAGACAACAGAAGTAATTTACATTTATGGCATTTGGCAGACGCTCTTATCCAGAGCGACTTACAAGGTTACTGGTATTACAGGTGGGACAACGTAGTGTTAGGAGTCTTGCCCAAG
>JAOVVF010000010.1:13730139-13751078 GCA_028565595.1 Duopalatinus emarginatus | reverse complement strand
GACAGACAGACAGACAGACAGACAGACAGACAGACAGACAGACAGAAAGAAAAACTGATATAGTTAAGCCTATGGAATAGATAGCAATGCTACCAATGCATATAAATGGATATACACCCGTGGAAGCTTGGGGTTAGTTTAGCTACCATTTCATGGGACCCCTGGTACATCTACAAACGCTCTGACAGATAAACGCTATGTGTGCCTTCTAACTTCTATTCTGATGGGTTTGGCCTCTTCCAACAGGAAGCTTGCAGCTTGTTTAGCCTTTATTGCACAGCCACATGCTAGACGTATAAATATAAGACCATACGTTTATATATGTACAGGGAGAACAACTGGTGACTAGACTCGACTAGTCTGGTCTAATGCCACAGAACATCCACAGAATGATCTGTTGCTAATGTCTTGGTGCCAGAGGTCATTATGAAGTCGTTGACTCGTAGGGTCAGAACTGTTTATGGCAGATCTGTATATACATAAATGGAAAGACTCTGAAATTTTATTTTTGTTGTTTTCTACTGAAAGCCTTAAATCAAAGTAATTCAGTATATTGTTACTCGTTGTTTGGATTGTTTTCTCTGGTTAAAGGATGCTACTGAGGGGGTTAAACACTTCAAAGCACGCTGCGCTGAACATGGTGAATGCCTCAGGTCTAAACTACACAAACACAGACAGTGTTTAAGGGGTGAAACACACTCCCACACATCATTAAATAATATAAGAAAGCAGCAAAGAGAGAGAGGGGGGGGGGGAGACTGAAAAAGTAAATATTGTGCCATAAATGAATTTTATATTAACTTATGTCCACAGTGAAGCTTTAGCCAATCCCTAAAGCAGTGGAGAGCGAACAAGCAGGAGAAAGATCACCTCTGTTCATCACACAATACATCAGGAGTACATCTGCCCTACACATCTGGCATTCTGCAGTAGTGTCAGATTTGCTTTTACCTGTAAAGATGGCTGCCACATTTATACAGCGGTCATTCGTTGTGTCGTATAAGTACATCCTCTAGGATGCACCATAAGCACTCAGGACAGTACGCCATGACGTGTAGCGACACGACAGTGGTGGACGAGAAGCAAACAGAGTTCGCTAACGTTTGTACCATTTTTTTTATGCTACAACAATTTTCCATCCCAGATTTGCTAGTGTGTAATCATTAACGTAACCTGTCGACAAGGAAAACAGCCACCTAGTGCCCCCTAGTGGATATCATTAACAGTCCAGGTGCACAAAAGGTACGCAGATGACAGCAGAGATAATGCTGTTTGGGTAGCAACTGTGTGAACGCCAGCATTAGTACTCCATACATTTAGTACAGTCTTAGCTTGTGTAATGATCATATCTAAATACTCTGTTTCCACATCTCCATCCCTGTTTCTCACACACCCATATATCATATATTGAAGTGTCATGAGCTATGTTCAGTGTGTTAGAGAAAGAAAAAAAAAATAGGAGTTTAGGGTGAGTTTTACGATCTAGAAGGTTTTCCTAAACTTTTAAATACACTGAGCTCTTTGGGAACTGCTTCTCCTATGTTGGGGGCAGCTGTAGCCTTGTGGTTAAGGAACCTGCTTGGGGACCAGAAGGTCCCAGGTTCAAGGCTTGCAACTGGCAAGACTTGACTCAAGGGCCCTTGAGCAGGGCACCTAACTCCCAACTGTTTCCTGGGTGCTGGGGATAAGGGGCTGCCCACCCCCCTGGGCATGTGTGCTCACTGCCCCCTAGTGTTCACTAGTGTGTATGGGTGTGTTTTACTGCATGCATGGGTCAAATGCAGAGGTGAATTCCACTACATAGTGGTCAGAAGAGTAACTTTCACTACGTTATAAATGAAAACCTGAGCTTTTAACTTCAAAATTAACCTGTATTATTTTTATTTTATTATTACGTATTTTATTAGTGATATTATTTATTTGATTTTTGAAGTGAATTTAGGTTATTTAAGTGATTTTATTAAATAAATGTTATTAAAAATAATAAATGTAGACATTATAAACTAACATCATTCGATTAACTCTGTCTTAAAAAACACATTACAGCTACAAGACTAGAAAAAAGTCTCAAAGCCATTGAAATTAATTTAATTTCCATGTGTCCATTAATTTCCATGTGTCCAAACGCTGTGTCTGGTGTACTTTTGGTGTCTGAGAGAAAGAGGAACTGACCAAGAACAGCATAAGATGAGAATAGGAGAGAGTGAGAAAAGAGCAGCAGAGAGATCCATTCTCACTGGCAGCCTTAACAAGCCGGATTAAATTGCTAGTCGTTTATGTGCCCGTGACAAATCTTTTTATATAATACTTTTGATGGCTATAGATTGGTGCAGTGGTGCAACTTAAAAGGTGGAGAAAAATGAACTTTCAAAGCTAACATGGCGGCTGGAGGTGGCTGTTAACCTGCACTCTAATGAGCAGCCTATGACAGTAGGAGGTAAACACACACACACACACACACACACACACACACACACACACACACACACACGGACTGACAGAGAGAGAGCTGCTCACTTACACATTTAACACACCACTACATTATGGAGGGACTTTCCTGTAAGGAACTGTAAAACAGGAATCCCACCAGCTTATATATATTTAATATGAGTTAATATTTGATAAACTTTCTCTTGGTACTTTTGGTAAGTGGCTTGTTTGAATCAGTGTTTCTGAAATTGGTGTGTGTGTGAGGGCCCTGACTTTTCACACACTCTCAGGTATATGCGTGTGTGTGTGTGTGTGTGTGTGTGTGTGTGTGTGTGTGTGTGTGTGACCTTGGAGTGGCGGTGCTGGTTAAACAGTGTGTCGGCGAGGTCGCTGGAGCGTGTCTGTGCCGATTATGAATGTTTCATTACTGCCACCTCAGCCTTTAGCTCTGAGCCTTCCTCTAAAGTGCACTGACAAATCCTTTCTTCCTCCTCCCCCCTTTTTTTAACTCCAGTACCTCTCCATCACTCTCTCTCCACCACTCACTTTCTCTCTCGTTTTTTATCCATATTTTTGCAGCCACCTCCACCCTATCCTTTCTTCCTCTTTTTTTCTCTGCTCTCATTAATTTTTACTCTTCTTTTCTTTCTCTCCCTCACTCTCTCGTCGTGATGAATCTCCAGACAGAGGGGAATAATTGTACTTGAGCCCAAGTGCTCATTTTTTCTCATGTTTTGAAAGCTGTGGCAGGTATGAGTTCTCTCCTCTCTTTTCTCTGTCACTGTGCAGCTTCCTCACAAAGGAAAAATGGCATAACTCAAAGTGCACAAGGTCAGTTTGGCTAAAGAGATCTTGGGCCCTTTTTCAGTGCAACAGAGATGAAAAGAGATAGAGTAATTAGAGGTTATAGCCATTTATATAATGTTAAACTCATTTGGTGAGCTATACATTTTTAATATGCATGTTTCAATGGATCGCTTCTTCTTGCAAACTGGTGACATGTGGCCTGCATCTGCATATGAGAACATGACCGCCTCTTATATTTTATGTGACAATAAAACATTTAATAAGATTTTCAGGTATCAGAACTGATGCATTGTCTGTCTACCTTTTGAATTATATAAACTTTAACACAAACGTCAAAGAGATAAAAACCCACAAAGCCAGTACATTCTGCACAATGTGGTTAAACTGCTATTGCTTAATACTATGTAATGTAATCGTCAAAACAGAAACATCAAATACACACACACATGCATGCAAGCAAACAAAAAGAAAAGGTTAAACAAAGAAATGCGAAAGAAAAAGAAAGAAAATGTCTCATAGGGGAGAGTGCGTTTCAAAACGCTGCCACATTCAGCAGATTTGAAGGTCTGAGTGGAAGAATTCATCAGGAAATTAATATAGACTTTTCATAATCACAAACTTAAAGGCAGCCGCTTTGGGACAATGACTGTACAGATTTCTTTTGTGAGCAAAATTGAGATTTTTTTTCTAATTAACAAATTGTCAATATGCACACTGACCCTAAATATCTATCAGCTAAGAGCCGGTCCAGTCCACTCCAGTCAGCTAGTGGATTTCATAGAACTAACATCGACTTTATAACAGCACCTAATAAATATTGACCTACATTTTAATCACATGCTAATCTTCAGAGCTGGAGAGATGGCAGTTTATGGTTGGCAGTTGGATGATAAATTTTCCTACTCTCATGCATCTATGGAGTGTATCCTCAGAGAGTGATAGGATTGATTGGAATCATTAAAAATATCTACAGACTTTGGCATTTCACAGGCCAGTAAGCCAATGAAACTTGGAGAATGAGCCATAATTATTTTCCTAGAGCCAATATTCATTTCAAAAGGTATAATACACTAAATATACTCATGGTAAGGATTATTGACCAGCTATATTATATGCTTCAAGGAGCCGAACATAATAACAAAGCGCAGTGTAAGGAAGTTCACGATTTCAGTCGTCACATTTTATTTCTCTGTAGCTTTATAAGTGCTGTTTCGAATCGGTGCACAAGCATAATGTTTGTACAACCCTTTAAAATACTATCAGAAACTGACAATACCTGGATGCAACACAGGCTCGGTTTTGTTTCTGGCTACAGTCACTGTGTAGCTAGCAATAAGTGGCTGTAACTGGTGGTCTCATAGCTTCCAGTTGTGCTATTACAACCGTAGATGTGTTCTCAGAAAGCCACACCTCAACAGCAACTGAGTGTTGTTTAAAGCCATGGGGTATTGTAGAAACGAATGAGTTCGACCAGCCTTTTCAAAACTAATTACGATATTTAAAAAAAATAAATAAATACCCCAAACACCAGCAGCAATATTGAGCCAATAAGGTGGAATTAAAAGCTCATTCCTGTGCTGTAATTGCTCCATGAAGTGTAGATATTAAGCACCTGGCCTACAGTATGGCTGTACAGCTTGCACATCCTCGAACACAGATGTGTTGCAGGGAAAGCAGAAGACAGACTGTTGATGAGGTTGGAGGGAATCCACGCAGGTCAGGGAGCAGCTTGCTATTTACTGACAATACGTAATAAGCTCTAATGATAGCTTTGGTACATGACTTGTCATAATTCCCTGTCCTTTCTCTCTCTCTCACACTCATCCCCCTCACACACAGTCTCCTCTCTATTTAAACAAGTACAGAAAGAAAGAGTGATCCAGATTGAAAATGTCACTCTAAATGGGGGGAAATTAAGTGCATGCCGAGCCTATGCTTAGAGACAGGCTTTTAGTTACACAGAAAGCTGCGCAAACAGGAACTGATACAGTCTTATCCAAGTGTCAGTGACAGAGCTCGTTACCTCAGAACAACCTTTTTGTCCTCTTCTTCACTCTATACCCTGTAGAGCAGGTTCGGATTAACACTTAACACATATGGGGTAACAAGCATTAAATAGCAAAGCATGCACTTCGCAGTTGATCAGTTGCTTTATATTATGTACTAAAACCCAACATATTGAATGTCCAAATGCCAAATGTAGTTGCTGTACTGTAGATGATGAACATATCGCAGTTGCAAAACAAACCAACGTCGGAAGTGATACCCCAGGGTGCTGAATTTGCTACTGGACCATATGAAGCCTTTGTGTGTGTGTGTAAGAGTGACTGTCTTTACTGGGCCGATGCTCAAGGTTGGGCTTTGAAAAATGGCCTCCTGTACGGCACTGAAAGAAAATGTATCGATTAACTATCAAATGATTCCGATACGCCGATCAATAAGGCTTTGTGGGGAAGACCTCAGAGGGCTGGCAGTTTCCTTTGAAAAAAGGAGAAAAACATACTCTCATGAATCCTTCAGTGCCTCACACACAAAAGAAATCTTTATCCTTCCTGTAAGGCATCAGTGGATGCAGTTCTTCTGCACTAACCTGAGATCAGAGTCTAGCTGCTTTAAGGATATGACCAGGGGGTGGGATTGCTCACAAATCAGTGGACACGGTGGTGTGTATTCACAGCATACTGTTGCCTGTGTGTTTGTGGGATTGGGTGCATCTGTCCTCTGTACGGTGTGGACTGGAAGTCTTGCTGCTCTGACCTCTGTGGGGTATTTCTGCCTTAGACCCTGACTCTGCTGATATTGACCATCCTCATGGTCACTAATGTCTGGTTACTGACGCCAATCAATCACAGACAGACCTTAGACTTGAATCATGCTCGGCAAATATATTGACCCTCTGTGTATCTTGAGCCAATTCTGAAAGAAGGCTTGTCTAGTGATCATTATTTAATGTAGCAATCAGGTTCTGTGTCATGTATCAAACCCTCTGATTACTTTCTTATCAAAGACACATATTAGGCCGTATTGAAGTCAAAGAACTCTACATATTTTAAACTGGTTGTTTTCCCTAGTCAAGTGATTTTGAGCCGTGGTTCAGGGTAGGTCTGGGAATTGAAACTGTTGGGAATTTAACAGTGAAGCATGGTGTTTTTCTGAGAGAGAGAGAGAGAGAGAGAGAGAGAGAGAGAGAGAGAGAGGGAGAGAGAGAGAGAGAGAGAGAGAGAAGGGTAAGCAAGACGTAAGCAGGGAGATTTCCTATCTATGTTCAGGCCATTTGCAAACAATACAGCGTGACACCTGGCTGGCCCAGAAACTCCACATCTGTGTTCCCACTTTATCTGCTCTTATCCAGCATCATGTCTAGCCTATTGGTTCCCACACATGCACTCACTCTCTCCCTCTTCCACTCTTCCACTCATGCTTTAGTGCCACTTCAGGTTTACACGCTTCACATCATTAGCTAACCCGCCTCAATATCAGACAAAAACAAGCAATGTCTCATCTTCCTCCCCATCTGTCTCTCTCTCTCTCTCTCTCTCTCACACACACACACACACACACACACACACACCAACATGCACATTTATTACTCAGTGACATTTTTACTGCATCTCTAGGTTCCGGCCTCCTCCATTCAGGAAGGCGATGTAGAGAAATAGAAAAGGAGAGTGAGAGGATTTGGTCAGAATTAGATTAGTATAAAGAGCAAGTTATGAATCACAAAGATGGGCTTCTTGTGGTTACCTAGTGGAAATGACTGAGCCACATTTCTCTGAACATCTTGGCCATCTGGTGGGAGGCTGATGTCAGACCTGTGCTGGTATTTGTACTGTCTCCGTGTTGCATCACAGTTTCCTTGAACCATGTGTGTGTGTGTGTGTGTGACAACAGAGATAGGCCACCTGCACTCAGGACCCATGCAACCTATAAGTGCACAGAACACAACCCAAGACAATGTGTGTGAGAGTATGTGTGGGTGAATAAGTGTGTGTGTATGAAAGCTGCTCTGTCTGAGCGGATGATACACAGGATATAGTTGCTGCTTTGAACAACAGACACTGCATTTTAGTATTTGGGTACTAAAGCGCTTGTCGTGTCCTCTCAGGGTCTGAGACCGGACCTGTCTGTATGCACTATTGATTCCACTGGCTGCCCAAGCACAAAAAGGCACGTCAGCTCTGCTGTATGATTGGTTTCTTCATGTGTCAATTACTCTGCTGGAGCGAATAATGTGTGTGACAGGCGGTTTGTTTATGGAGTTGTTCCGGGTCATGGTCAAAGCGTTGCTAAACACACAGGCACTCGCAGTCACACACAGCACAGCTCACTGAACTACAACTGACCAATTCTGTGCACACACACACACACACAGAGTTGATGGACTCCACCACAACGGCTTTCCTTTTATCTTTGAAGAAATGATGCAATGCCACTATCTGTAACTGTATTTGGATTGAAATCTAACATGGGCATGGTTTAAAAAAGAAGATTTGTTTGTTCTTTAGATATTTAGAGAAAATATGGAAACACTTAAAAACACCAAGAAAAAAATGTAGCAATGTGAGCATCGTGTATGAATTCTGACTCTGGCAGTTTATATTTACATTTATGTCCTTATCCAACATTTCTCTCATTTATACGACTTGGCAGTTGAGGGTAAGGGTCTTGGCTTGATGGCTCAGAAGTGGCAGCTTGGTGCAGGTGGGATTTTAACTCACAACCTTCAGATCATGAGTCCAACCTCTTAACCACTGAGCTACCACTGTCCATTTACATTCATAATTAGTCTCCACAAGACTACTCTACTGGGCTGTTTTTTAATCCCACTCACAATTATTTTTCATTTGTACCTGCATGAGATCTTTAAGATATAAACACACTAATACCCAACGTTGAACCACTGTAACTTTGATTAGGCAGTTATTAAGAACTGCTGCACATTCATGTTAATGAAAACAGTCTTTATTTCTCCTATGAGATTAAAGCCTTCCTATCACCTGACCTCTTTAGTTGTGTCCGACACGATCCCAATCTTTTTACTGTATCTTTATTTCACTTTCTATGCTTCATCTGAAAGGATGCAAACAGAAATAATTTGAACATTCACATGTGCATGCACCACATGTGCAGATAAAGGCTTTTCTGTACATTTCACACCAAACGCTTGATGATCCTTTCCACTTTGCCCAGGGAGCAGTTGGTAGTTGGCCCTAGTGTGTGTGTGTTTCAATGTGTTTTATTGTCAACAAAAAAAAAGTCTCTGAATCAAACTTTAACAAATCTTTATTTGTCTCTCTCATCTCCTCTCTTTTCCACCTCTATCTTCTCTTTACAGGTCCCACAACACTGGAATGCTTCTAGCTCAGACTGACCCATGGCACCAAGACTGCCCCCAAAGCACAACGTCAACCTGCAAAGAAAGGAAAAGAAGAGGGAGAAAAGGAGGAAAGCGGAGAGGAAAAAGAAAAAGCTCTGGTGCCATTCTTCAGTCTTTGCCACCTTCTCTTCTTCTGCTGAATTTTCTTTCTTCTGAAGTCGGTTGTCAGCAAATGAAGATCACCTTTTACAGGGAAAACGCTTTCAAAACATTCACAAAACTAAAAGGACGAGAAAAAAAGGAGTTGAAGACGGAAAGTTCCACCAGAAATTTCTTAAGACTGCAAGACTCTTCCCTTCAGCCAGCACTGGCCCTCCTGTTGTCCTTAAAGATGCTGCTTCATTGTAATTAGCATTAACGTAGAATTTTGTAAAAGTTCACTGTAGACTGGATCTGGAGTCTTTTGGGCAGATGGGGTCACAAATTCGAATAATATTCCGAAACATACGTGAATTAGAACAGCAATGTGTGTATATTATGTACAGCATATCTATACAGACCAGTTCTTTTCAGTGGTTGTATATGTAAATAGACGGCATACATGTGCTTCCTCTACATCGTCTCTGCACCTTTAGTACTGCATTTACTCATTCACCTTGATTTGTACAGATGGATGGGCAATAATGACAATTTTAATCCTGATCTTTTAGATGAATTTTTCTCCGTTAAGAGAATCCACTTTAACCCATTTTATGTTGCACCACCCCTAGCTAGAGAACTTGGTGTTAGTTGATTAGAGAACAGTGTACAGTGTTTTAGAAGTAGCTCTAATCACCTTGCAGAAGAAAGATGAGGACACCCATGTGGCCTGGGACTTACAAAAGAGAAACAGTACAAATCACTCTCTCTCTGCTTCCATTTGTCAGCCTAGTAGACTGAATACTCGCTCTCTGGCTCTAACTGCCTACTATAAATTCCCCTTATCCTTTTTTTTTTTTTTTTGCTCTTTATTATCTCAGCCCTCCTCATGCATGGTGATGAAGCAATCAGTTGTGGTGACGGTTGAGCAGGTAAGCCATGCCGGGGCTGAGGGATTATATCGCGATGGAGGTCACAGGGTCACAGAACCTGAGGGCCGCCAGATCGCTCCTGCACCAGCCTCTCGCTGAGCTCCCACAGACTGACGGCACTGGACGGGTCCTGGGCCTGTGCTGACGGCACACAACGGAAACAGTTGTTGAAGTACATCCCACCCAGGCCTTCCAGCTCCGGAGCCACTGAACAGTACACTGTAGTGGCCGCGCCTTGTTGCTGCAGAACAGGACAAAACACACACAGACACAAACCAAAACCATGATGTCAAAACATAAAAAAAACATAGCATGAGCAAAGACATTTTGAAGGGGTGAAGTGAAAGAGACAGTGGTATGAACATCTGCAACCCCTACAGAAGATCCGAGAGTGATTAATGGCCAAGATGACGATTTGAAGCCTGTCAAAAAGATCCTGAGAGTAGTTCACTTAGACAGGCGCCTAGCCACAGCCTCAGTGACCAGACCAGAAACTTCTGAATGAAGGCTGAGAGTGTGTACATACAGACTTCCTGACTTCACTGTACACAGGATAAACGGCGTAAAGACACTGCATGCTGTCATGTAAATGACTTGACAATTCCTAGTCCTGAACCTGAGCCAATACAAGTTTCTATAAGACGAAGTGCATCTAAATGATGGTGGAATGCACTTATCATGTACTGACAAAACACTGCACGCTGCGTCTTTTCTTATCTATTTCAGGGAGGAAATGCTGGGATTAAGGAAAATTTGGCTGGCTTTATATCTCCTTGCAGAAGACACATGAAATATAGTATGTGTGTATGTACAATACATAGAGAGGCTTTGCTGTTTGGTTATTTCCTTGTACAGAGAACACATGCAGGCTGCAAAAACTGTCCGTCTGACACCAGAAGGATTTCGCCACAGTCAAATGAAAACACACATTCAGACTAAACAACAGGTCAAGTGACAGAGTACGAATCACTCTAAAGAGTTACATGGGGCAGAAATTTGTCCCAGGAGTAGTTTCATGGCCATGCTACAGAGTTACAATGCTATCTGTGTGTCTCACTTTTCTTTTTACTGCTGCTTTTTTCACTCAGACAGATTAGCATGATGCAGCTTGTGTTATGATCGTTCCATGGTAACATTTATAAATCAATAATAATAATAATTAAAAAAAACAACAACAACAACCGAATGTCCAGTAGTCTGTCTCCGCCAGAGGCACAGCTTTTCTTCCACATGACTTAGTACCATAGGTTTAGACTTCTTTTTTTCAGAGGTGATGGAAAGATGGAGGGAGAAGAAGAAAAACATGTCAGATAGAATTAGAGCACAGGCGTGTTTCATGCCCCTCCTCGTGGAAGAAAGCTGTCGTTGTTGCTTCACATGAAACTCGGCAGGAGACTTAAAATGGGCCTGTTCTTTATCTTCCAATAGCACCGGCGTTGTGCACCTCTAAAAAGCCAAGACCAATGTTTAGGAGCAATCGGCTGGCAAGCATTGAGAGAAACTCGTACTCCTGGCTCCTGGCACATACACGCACACACACACACGCGCACACACACACACACAGCACAAAGACACAGCCTTGTTTAAGCAGACGAATCCACAGCTGTAGCCCAAGCTGGTGAAGTCTGTAACAGCATGCTGGTTAGGCAGGCACAGGCGCGCACACACACACGCACACACACACACACACACACATTATGGGAAGAAAGCCAAGGCTGTAGCCAGAAATTCTGTGAGGAATTTTATTTCCCTCATCTAAACGCCTGTGTGTGCACACGTGTGTGTGTGTGTGTGTGTGTGTGTGTGTGTATGTGTGTGCATATACACGTGTGTGTGTGTGTGTGTGTGTGTGTGTGTGTGTGTGTGTGTGTGTGTGTGTGTGTGTGAATCTGAATGCCTTTTGAAGTACGCAGATGTCGCACATTCCTTTGGTTAGTGAGTCAATAAACATGACATCAAAAGGATGCATCTTTCTGAGTCTTACCTGCTTTTGGAATGATAAGTTAATACACATTTGAAGGTGGAAATATAAAAGGATATAAAATGTCACTCAATCTTTGCTAGCCCATGCAGCCATACTGTTCAGTATGCAGACTCGGCCCAGACGCTATTTACTCATCTGGTAATTACATTTCTAAGGTGATATGGCAGAAGCTCTACAGCTCTTTCAACTTAAGTTTTAAACGGAGAAAAAAAAAGAAAAAGGAAGAAAACGTTGTAGTTAGAAAAGTTAGCACCAGTTCACTTAAACAAAAAACTTGCCAAAATGTATTCTGACCTCAATAAAAAGCAGCAGACAAAAAAAAAAAACAGCCCAAAATAGGGTTATGGTTATAGAACATCTGACACCCTTGTCGTCTTGCCTTGCTGTCTTTATTACACCTGTACGTGTAGCTGACACCACCCTCATACTCCATACGGCCAAATATTTACATGTCATGTAGACAAGGCCACTTCATCAATCTCTTTACTGCATGTGCAACCACCCTGGAAATCTTGTTTTTGGATTAAGCAAAGAGGGTGCAGGTAATAAGAGACCATCATCCTGTTCCACAAGGCCATTTGTCAGCCTGGAGTGTGCAGGCACAGAGAGGTTAGAGGAAGTTAATAAATTACCTTTCTCACTCGCACCCTCTCCTCCTTACCCCACCTATCTCCTTTTCGTTAAGGAGACTGGTAGCAGCTTCCTGCAGCCAGTCGGAGGCAAAATATTAAGCTTCACTGCTAACAAACTTGTCCTTATGAGTCACATAATACAGAAACACAATTGGGGCTAATAATAATAATAATAATAATAATAATAATAATAATAATAATAATAACAATAACAATAATTATTATTGTTGTTGTTGTTGTTGTTATTATTATTATTAACAACAACAACAATAATAATAATAATAATTGTTGTTGTTATAATAATAATAATAATTATTATTATTATTATTATTATTAAGAAGGATGTGTTTACAGGACAATCTCTGGACTAAGCTCTTCCCCTGCCCTTGTTTTCACCTCTACTTGATTGCAACAGCACTCACCAGACTAGTGCACATACACCATTACAGTAGCACCCACATACACCATTACAGCAGCGTGTACAGGAGGGCTAATGTGTTCTGCATTGAAGCGAGGTAAAGACTAGCATGACCGAGATTATCCATGGCTAATAGAGTTTCAGTGCTAGAGCCTGCGCTGTCTCTTAACCAAACAAGACCCTGTCCTAAAGTGCTTTAACCCTTCCTCAAAGCTGAACTTAACCAAGAAAAAAACGAAAAGCTAGACACTTAAGTCCCAACAAAGCTAAATTCCCCACTGGCGTAGCTCTACACAACAGCTAACATGACTTTATTGCGGCAATCGCTGGCTGAATTACAGCTCGGCGCACATGTCTACAGGCCACAGAGCTTTTTATGGAGCGCTGTACCTTGTTTACATTTGCACCATATTCCTCTCGGAAGTCTCTCTACTAAATTAAATCTAGCATTGATCCGCAGAGAGCCAGCATCCAAACATCGCTTCCTCTCACTTTTAAAATTGGACACTCAGAAGGTCTGCGAGAACCTTAGCGTGTGTGTGTGTGTGTGTGTGAGAGAGAGAGAGATAGAGAGAGAGAAAGAGAGAGAGAAGGTGAAACGACACTGTCAGACAGAATGAGAGGGATGCAATCTTACTGCTGTTATGCTCAACCCCTCACCACTTGACCTTGGTGACCCGTTTGGGGCGATAAGCTTTATGAGATATCACATTAACATGCGAAACCATCCACCGCTGCCATTTATCACATGCTGCCCTGTTTAGGAAAGAGCAGAAGTGAGAGAGAGAGAGAGAGCGAGAAGGAAGAGACAGAAGAGAAGAGGAGAGGGAGGAGTGCTGGAAATGTTCGGTGTATATTTGTGTAACATGTTTTTGATGTCTTGTTTATCTGTGCACGCCCATGACGGGCATTTAATATCAGAAGTCGTGTTTGTTTTATGGTAAGACACAATCTACAGTTTAGTCATTTAGCAGCAATACTGAAAACAAACCAAAGCAACTGAAATGATGATCAGTTATCAACAACGTTAGAACTAAAATCTGAGACCTCGATTTGAAATTCCCATTTAAGCTTTAAGCTCTTGCAATAAAGCTGTCTGCAGTCGTTCCTGAAGGATCAGTCTTCCAGTACTTCCAGAATTTTTTTATTCAGTCAAAATCTCATGAAAAATATCCAAATGAGCAGCTTTAATTTTGCAATAACTGGACAGAATTAAGCATGTATTTCATTATTTTTACTGTTTAGAATTAATTCTAAAAACTTTGCCAATGTTGTGAATGTTTTTTTTTTCTATTCTTTAAGTACTTCACTTGATATGGCAAGTTGCCTCCAAGTCACTAAAGGCACATACTGAACTATCAGGCTGTATGTACTGTATTATAACCTAAGTTAATTATCATCTCCATCAGTCCTGGGAGTCCTGTGCTGGGTAACAGTGTGTAGCCGAGACAGATGTACGTAGATCCCTTTTGTAAACCAGTGTCCTCCCAGTAGGCCTCTAGTGCTATGTGCCACAGACCCTTTACAGCATTTTGCTATATTTGTACTCCAACGTTTCGTAACCAGTGTAGAATGAGTATCTACTGTATGTAGCAGAGCTGCTAATAAGAGTAATGACCATAACAGGTCACCTTTATGTTCGGGTTTTGTTTCCTCATGTGACATTAAAAAAAAACAAAAAAAAAAAAACAGTCATCTTCCAAAAAATGTAAAGATGTCCTCCATCTCTGTAAATACGTGTAGATACCGAACAGCTATGCATGCTGATATTCTAGCAATTATTTCAGGTACTTTTATAATCAAAGTCTCATGTGGCATGTGCTAAAAACAAAGAATAAAAAAAATAGAAACAATTATTAGCTCATAAAAATGTGAAAATTGTGACATTTTAAGTACTGTAAGTGGTTGTTTCCTTTGCCTGTCATCCCCATTGTGTTTTGTTTCTTGTAAACTTGTCTTTACATTTGTAAAGGTAGGGTTGAGGCAAATAGTCAGGAAAAAAAAACAGGACAAGCAGTGAAGGACCACATCTGAACTTGTGCCATGCAATAACAAAAGAAATGTAGGTTGAAAAAGAAGCTTAAAATAAGAGCATTCTTATTCAAATGGCAATATTTGTTGTGTTTCATAAGTTTATGAAAAACGTCTTTAATGAGCATTAAGAACAACAGAGGCAGATATGTTCCTTTATTGCCCACATTTACTCTCTAAGTGCCAGAGCCAAAATACTGAACAGGGGGCTATAATTATGTTTCCTTTATTTTATAAGGAGCACTGAATATTTTGAATAAGGGTACTTTGCTAGTTAATTGCTAGTAAACTTTTAAAAGTTTGCTTTCAATCCACTGCACCACGCAGTCGTGTAATATTCAACTGCACACAAATCCAAGAGTGTTGTGATTTGCCTCAGCCCTGTGTGTTGAAATGTACATTCTTATTCAAATGAAATATTCTATGAAGGCGAAGACGTATCCTAGGAACGGAGAAGGTTTTTTAGGAATGTTTATTTTTCACTCATGATGATCATGATCGTTGGAGGTGTCTGATTTTTAATCTGTGCTAAAGATATTTTAAATTTAATAAATAATCATTGTAACAAGATCTTCTCTGGTTGCCTGTTTTTTCTCCGACAACATATTCAACCCATTTTTAACACTGCAGTCTACACATGTTGTGTGGTCACAGTGTGATTTCACACACTTCCAGATCTTCTCTTCACACAGCACTGATGCATTTTTAACGCCGTTACCAAGCTGAGTCAATGATGCACACAATAGTGCCAACTGCCTGGCAGTGCATCACCTCCGGCCAGGCATACCTCCCTCTAGAGTCACCTCCTTTATCTGCTGTGTCATCACTTCCCCCCGGATCCAAAGCACTGTGTAAACCTGACACAATAGACCTCCGGCACCCAGTAAGCTTCCTGACATCACCAGAGTCAATCACAGGGGCCTTCGAATAGGGTTCAACAAGAATAACATTTCGAGTCACTTTTTCTCCGAACACGCATTACGCCCAGTCATAGGCTTTGTGTGAGTTATTCAATAGAAATATCACAGCTGGCTGTGTGTGGGAGCCAAAAAACATGTCTAATCTCTGAGGCACCTTTAACAATGTTACAGATGTCCAGCCTTTCACTAGTAAAAATAGTGGATAATTATGTGACGCAGGCGTCTGAGGCCTGAGGGTGTAATAGAGCTCAACAGCGCACAGTGATTCAGGTAAAAACTTTGACTTACTCCTAACTCCATTACCATACAGCACAAAGACCATTTACGCAGTTCCTGATTTCTCTTTATTGTTTACTTTTGCAGTCAGCTTGGCTGCTCTTAGTGAACCGACAGCTCATCTGAGCATGCTCCAGTCAGCTGTGAGGAGGATTCTGGGTAGAGGGCAAACACCCCTGCCACTTTTTCTCTCTGCCTAATCAACCATCAGTGAGAGGATTTATACACACACACACACACACACACACACACGGAGCTCAGGCCACTAAATAGACAGGTACTGGTCCTTTTTAAGGCCAGTGAGTTAAGGTGACTAAAGCTGATGCTCATCACAGGAGATTATCACAACAGTAATAATATACACAGCACGGCTGAGCGGAAATGCAGCGGTGTCTGCTGTTACGAGTCTAATCAGAGTCTAGAGTTAATCAGAACTGCCCTATTGCCAAGCTTTCTCATAATTTAAATAAAATTGTTTATCCCAAACCAAGTCAAACTATACAATATATGGCCAAAAGTATGCAGATGCCTGATCATGTGTGAGCCTTCTCCACACTTTTGCCACAAAGCTGGAGGCACATAAATGTATTTGTCTGCTACAGTTTGTTGACTTTTTTTAACACAACTAAGGGACCCAAACAAGCATGACAATGCCCTTGTGTATAAAGCGAACTCCATGAAGATATGGTTTGCTAAGGATGGAGAGTAAGAACTCAAGTGTCCTGTACAGAATGCAGACCTCAACCTCACTGAACACCTCTGGGATAACATCAGTGCCTGACCTTACTAATGCCCTTATGGCTGAGTGATCACAAATCTTCACAGCCACACTCCAAAAACTAGAGGAAAGCTTTCCTAGAAGAGTCGAGGTTATTATAAGAGCAAAGGGGGACCAACTGTATGTTAATGTCTTTGGAATGGGATCTTCAAAAAGCACAGTTGGGTGTCGTGGTCAGGCATTCACATACTTTTGGCCATATAGTATATCTACATCTATAACTTACGTTGTATAGCATGTGGTTTTTAATTTGAAGATTAGTTAAAGTAAAACAGAGCAAAATTTAGACCACATATAGATGCTGTATAAACTGAGAAGTGGAGGTGTTACATCAGCTCCATCCTTTGCCCATTTTTCTCTCTATGCATCAGACAAACAAAAGAGGGGATGATCAATGTGTGCGAAGACGTAGCACTGAATGAACCTTCATGATTACACTTTTGTATTCTTTAGTCATAAGGTAGAAGGACCTTGCCCCACAACATGCATTAAATCCTATTAAAATCGCCTTCATTATGGCAGAGGCCTGTGTGTAATGGAAAAGGAAAAGGCTCTCTTTCTCCCCTGAGTCTAATACTACTCATGCTGGAGTGTGTGCACTCGGCCTGTACCCACAAACCCATTCTCACTTACTCAAGGCTGAGTAATAACGTTCGTGTTCAAAAGGTAGACCGTACAATACACCCAAAAACCCCGCCAGCCAAAAGCTCCAGTTAGGCCAGGAAAGAAAGAGGATAAAACAAACACGACTACTAGTAATAATAATAATTATTATTGTTATGATATTAATAATTTGACAATAACAACAATAATAATAATTATTGTTGTTGTTTTGTTATTATTATTATTACTATTATTATTATTAATAATAATAACAATAATAATAGTATTATTATTATTATTATTATTATTATTATTATTATTATTATTATTATATAGAAAATGGTCCTAGATCTTTGTACAAGCTTGTTTTTTTCCCAGCTAAACATGAACATAAACAAGGCCTACACATCACAACAATCAAGAGAGAAATATGAAATAAATATATCAAGAGAAACCCTGCTTACAGAGGTTAATTTCTGATTTTTGTTTTTTTAGAGGAGGGTGGGTGAAAAGAGGTGTTGCTAGATAGCAGAACTCTGTCCTAAAAGACAAAAAAGTGCAGCAGCTTGAATAGAAAAAGGACACAACTTGACCGCCATGGTGAACGTGGGAATAAACAATGTTCAAGTGACAATCATTCATCAGTCAAAAGCCCCATTCCCAAACACACACACACACACACACACACACACACACACACACACACACATATACACATATACACACCCTTTCTGTGTGATAAGATCAAGTGTGCGTCAGTTGCCAAGTGGCTCCTGTCACACTTCAGGTTAGGATGAAAATAGAGGAGGTGGGGTTATGATTGTGTGAAGAATCAATGGGGAGGGGTTAATGTATGTGTGCGGAGGTATGTGTGAAAGGGAGGGGTGCACTAGGACATGAAGCACCCATGGGGAAAACGACCCAACTAAGAAGGACTTGTGCAGTCACTGTGAAACTATCTCATTTTTATCTTCCGAAAGGACTTCCGAGGTGATCCGAAGAACGTAATTATTTTCACCTAATAAAAGCAACATATGCTAAGACAATAAAAGCCCTTATTGGACATCTATTCATTAAAAGGTGGTTGTAAAATGAGGAGAATTCGTGCATGGGGATGAGATTTAAAAAGGCTTTTCTGAACGTGAAAATCGGCTTAGAGCTCTTTTTAACGCAGCTCTAGCACCCCATGTTCTAATATAAAAGAGCTTGAATAAAACATGAGAGGGGTGTGGGTTTATTGGGCGTACGCTCTTCCGTGCTCAAAGATCTTTGAAGGAGGAAAAAATTTGCAGCTATTTAACCTTATTCATTTCTGCTCACAGTAATGAGAGTGGCCTGCTAGAATAAAGGGGTCTCGGAGAAAAGGAGTCTGCTCCCGTGTTCACGGTGTGCGTTTGGCCTCAATAAAAGCCAATCCTTAGAATATTGTAACCCTGTGAGAAAGAGTGACGCAAGGGCCTCAGCGCTCGGAGAAACGGATTCAATGTTGTGTGACCTTGAAGGGACAGCCAGGTGAGATGAGCGTAGTACTATTCGACCACACACACATATACCTGTTCAGACATTTCTAAGTGCTGGAGTGGCTTTGGTTTAGACCAGATAATCAGAGGCTCTGATGGCTTTATAATGGGGTTATGGTGAGTTAATACAGAGTGCTATTCTAGCTGAAGTCAACCTATCCCAAACCTGCGCTGCCGGGTTAATCAGCCTATCGCTGTACACACTGCTGCAATAATAAGGCCAAAGACAGGTGTGAGCTTCTCTACAGTACCTGCCACTCTAATTGGTCTCAAAAGGCTCCCTATACTGGGAGGCCACAATCGCAGGCTTGAAAAATTCCTTCAGTCACACACACTCCAAAATCTCTCATTAGTGGGGCTCACGGGGTGTCTTCTATAATAAAGCCATTATCACTCTAATGACTCCAAACCGAGAGCATAAAGTCTGTCAAAGGGTGCAGATGCGCGCACACACGCGCACACACACACACACACACGCGCGCGCACACACACACACAACTGCACAAATCACTTGACTGCTCTAAGAAATGAAGTTTTGTGAAACTTCAAAAAGTTTAAATGACATCTTATTGAAAGGATGATCACATTTTTGGTCTATTATGTAATAACAGTCCTATGATGGTTAAAAAAGTGCACCAATAAATGCTGGCACCCAGCACTAAATCATATCTAATGCAGTAATAGAAACTCAATTTGCATTGTATTGAAATATTAAGAGTGAATTTAAGAGTGCTTATATACTAAATAAAAGCACAACAGGACGTTTCACTGTTCCACTGTTTGTCTTTACCACCTACAATTCCAGCAGCAGTCCCACTGATACTGTTACTACAGCAATATCATCATCATCAATGAACAAATAATTTATGTTTATGAATATGCACTATACGAACAAAAGTATTGGGACACCCAAAAACATAAAGTTTGAAACCCTTTTGACCAAGCATACAAATGTCCAAAATGTCTCGGTATGATGAAGCATCAAGATTTCCCTTCAGTGGAGATAAGGGGCCTAGGTCAACCTCTGAAACCCCATAGCATTATCCCTCCTCCATCAAACTTTACAGTTGGCACAATGTAGTCAGACAGGTAATGTTCTCTTGCCATTCACCAAACCTAGACTCTTCCATCACTGTGCTTGATGATGTATGGTTTGCAATGAAGCTGCTTGGCCATAAAAATCCATGCCATGAAACTCCTGATGCACAGTTTTTGTGCTGATGTTAATGCCAGCGGAGTTTTGGATCGCTTCAGTTATCGAGTCAACAGAGCATTGGCAACTTGGGAGATAATAAAACACCTGAATCCAAAAATTAAGGTTTGTCACAATACTTTTTTCCACATAGTATATGCGAACCTAAAATATAAAAGCTCATCGGATAAAGAAGGAAAAAGAAGAAGAGAAGATTATTTCAGCAGATGCACATTTTGGAATGTACAAATTATTTTGAGCTAGCCAGCCAGTACTCAATATCCCTTCATTATTTACAAAAGTGTTGTATAAAAGCAAAACGACAGTCAAAATTGTGCTGCTAAACGGACTATCATTGACTATAGCCACACTTATGCTCATTAGATATTGCTTAAACATATTACACTGTCAAATATTGAATAATCACAAGCTCACAATACAGAATGAATACTGGCCATAAGAGTGTGGAATTTATTTATTTATTTATTTTTGCTTTATCAATTCAATCAATTTTTTAAAATTACTCTCACTTTTAGTTTCTGCTTTATCTCTGTCAGGGTTGAGATGGATACAGAGCCTGTCTTAGGAATTCACCCTGGATCAGACACCAGTCCATCACAGGGCACGATGTAGACATATTCACATCGAGGGGTAATTTATATTTAGCCAATCCACTTACAGACATGGTTTTAACAAATAGGAGGAAACAAGAGACCCTAAAGGAAACCCACATGTTAAACTCTGCATAGACCTGAGTCAATACTGTAACAGCTCAATGACGTATTCAATAAGCAATAAGAATTTCACTGATTTGATTATTTAGCATAATATGATATATGAATATTAGTGTATTTTAACTTTAAACACTCAGCTATAAAACTTTGCAGGTTCTTGATTACTGTTCATTCCCCTTGGTATTGTACTCTTGCCTTCTCTTCTCTTCGTGCCCCCACCCGCCCAC
>JAOVVF010000010.1:13680458-13707445 GCA_028565595.1 Duopalatinus emarginatus | reverse complement strand
TCCCCCCCCCCCCCCCCCCACCCTTACCCTCTCTCATTTCCTCACTACATATATGGTAGTCTAGGCTGCATTCAAAATATTCAAAAGCTCTATTTATATTTCCAAGCTAGATGTTATGCTTATAGTACAGGGACGTCTTGAAGAAACCAAATCTAAATTATTTCACACCAGGAAAACACCTTCACCCTTAGCACAGAGGAGAGGAAGACCACCCTGCATATCACACTCCTCTCTTGTGGTACGAACAGCTCTGGGGTCATCCCTCTATCTCTTGTTGGGGTCAGAGAAGTGTCCCGTTGTTGGGGGGTGGACGGGTCATGGATGGTGCTGGGAAAGGAGGGGGGGTGGTGGTGGTAGGCATCTGTGTTGAGCTGGGATGCAGCTGATGGGGCTACAGCGTTCTGGTCCACAGAGAGAAGAACAGACCCTTACCTCCTGATCACCCATTTATCACTGCCGCCAGCTCTGCTGAACCATAATTACTCTTCCCCCTATCCCACTCCCACTGTCACATCCACCAGCACGGAGGAGAGAGGGAAAGAGAACGGGAGGGAAGGAGGGAGGAAGGAAGGAGAGGGAAGTGATGAAGAAGAGAAAGGTGTACTGTTGTACATGGATGTAAACAAAGCAGGGAGTCAGTAAGAAAGAAGGAAAACAAGGCAGACATGAAAACGCTATAAAGAAAAGGTAAAGTGCTTGTGAGTCAAAAACTACCTACTAAGAATGAGAATGAAAAAAGCGGACAGAAATGAGAGACATAAATAAAAGCGAGGAACAAGGAAAAACAGAGTAGAAGCAAGACACATGGGACGAACAACACAATAAGGACAGAGAAATAAAAGGGGGAAAAAAGTGTATACGGCAAGAAATTTGCTAGTACTGCTCTACTACATGTTCCAGGAGATGAAAGATAGGAAAAGAAAGGAAGCAGTACAGATTCCCCACCTCACACAATCACTCTCTCTGTCTAATGCATGTACCTATCTGCATCCGCTGCTGGGAGGAGAATGAAGAGAGAGCTACTGACTGTTATTACACACCAGCCTCCGAGCAGATTCATTACATTCATCAGGTTACAAGATTAAAACAGCGTCGCTATATGTAAAGTCTTTCCATCATATCTCCAGAAATGTACACTACACTTTACCATGAGTCTACCTGCGTGGCAGAGATTTTAAAGAGGGATGAAATATGGTTAAAAAAGAAAAAAAAAAAAGATTCAAGAAAGAATAAAGACAACAGATACCATTTAATGTTTAACCATTAGTTAGAAGTTAATATCTATAAACTTAAAGTTATTGTTTTTTAATCACACTTAAAATAGATCAATATTTGACACGTTTGTCCAATTCTCAAAAACAACCTGCTTTTGTCAATACCTCTACTGTTAAAAGCATCAGTTCTGTTATCAGTTCATTAATCAACGATGCCAAAAAGTCTGTAAAGTCTCTCCACTGCCTTCAGACATCTCTATTCCTGAAGAGCTGGTGTCCACCACAGCTTGAAGGTTTCTCTAGTCAAACACACTCTCTAAACCTGTCAATAAACGGGTAAGTGCAGCCAAACTGTGCTGGATACTGACCCTCCAGGACTGGAGCCGTGCACCCCCTGCTGTAGATAGTCTCTGGACTGATGAGCTGCCTTCAGCTAAATAATTCACACAAATTCATGACGACTTCAACAGTGGATCTGTTGCAGAAGCTGCACTGGTTCACGTTTTGAAAACTAGAGTCCAGACCATGAGTGGCCTGCTGTAGGAGGTGAAGCAACTGTTATATACATTGGCAGCCGTGGCCTAGTGGTTAGGGAACCGGTCTCATGACTGGAAGGTCGCGGGTTCGATCCCCACCCAGGGCAAGATACGACTGAGGTGCCCTTGAGCAAGGCACCTAACTCTCCTAACTGCTCCCCAGGCGCCGTGGTTTGGGGCTGCCCCTTGCTCCAGGCAAGTGTGTTAACTGCCCCCTAGTGTTCACTGGTGTGTGTGTTTCACTGCACGGATGGGTTTAATGCGGAGGTCACATTCCTTCTGTGTGCAAAACACAGTAAGGCAAAATAGTTTACTTTCATTTCATTTCATTCTTTCATTTCTGTAAATAGGTTTAAAATTAATTCTGACAGACAAGTGGTTAAATTGCTGTCATCAAAAAACAGTAAACTTAGTGAAAGTGAATTTGCCTACTGTGCATCACACACAGAGGAATGTCACCTCTGCCTTTAACCCATCCGTGTAGTGAACACTAGGGAACAGTGAAGAAATTTGCCCAGAGTTGTGGGCAGTCCCAACTGGCAGGTTAGGTGTCTTGTACAAGGGCACTTCAGTCATGTCTTGTTCATGGCAGGATCAAACCTGGAACCTTCAGGTTCACCAAACAACAAGGCTGCTCCTATTTAATAAAAAATTCAAATGTATTTATTATTATTTTATAGAAAATAGTGAAACGCGTGGCATCCTGCATTACTTTTTTACAACTGATTCACATATCAACAAATACAAAATACACAATACCACCTCTTTATTTTGTTCAAATAATAAAGGTGAATATTTATTCATATAACACTGCAATAGATCTGAATAACTTTTTTTTTTCAACTAAATAATTTGTTTGCAGGTACAGTTCAAAAGCTCTCTTACACACACACACACACACACACACACACACACACACACACCAGTCCTACAGTAGAGGAGAACAGACATATGCCATAGTTGAAGGGTACTGGCCCTAAGAAAACTTCTGCAAGGACAACACACATGCTTGCTCTCTCTCCTCTCTCACACACTTTGTCTCTCTATCTCATTAGGCTGTTCTCCACTCTGTGGGATGGCAGTGGGGGCCGGTAGGCAGGGTGGCACTGAGCCGGGTTTCCTCAGGCAGTCATTCCCAGTGCCATCCACACACACACACACACACACACCTGTCTCCACTATCTCCACCTCCAAACGTCTGCACCCAGCCAATAACATTCTTTCAAGGGAAGAAGGTCACCCTGACAGCCCAAACCTCTGCCTCATCACAGCCGCACACATGCGGTCAGACACGATCCAGGCCTTGTCGTAGACAGAGCATTGGAAAAGAGCTGCCATAATGTTTAAAAGAAAAGGGGTTCGCTCTACCTGGATATTTCAAGAAGAGCAGAAGCAGCAAGCTAGACATTGTATTTGTACACAGACAAGAACAAGCCCTGTTACGGGGAGACGGAACAAGCAGGAAGAGTGCATGAAAACGACCAAGACAATGAGGTAGTAACAAATGCTCCATTGTAAGTGGCTGGGCTTTGATTTATGTAAGGCATGGCTGGCAGGGGGAAGATAATGCCGCTTGAAATGGTTCATTTCAGAAATCTATTCTAAAGCCCTACGTTTCCCACCTCTCACCTGCTACTGACTCCCACACTCTCCGGCACGCACACACGCACACACACACACACACACACACACACACACACACACACACACACACACAGACAGACAGACAGAGACAGACCCGACGCAGGTAATGAATGTGATCTGCAAAAGACAGAAAGAAAGAGAACAGAATGAGAGATGAAGAAAGAAAGAGAACGAGTGAGACAGTGTGAAAGCGCAACATCAAACAAGGGAACTTGTATAAACAAAAAGCAGAGGAATAATCAACAAACACTCAATTCCCCACCGTCCTTTGGTGCGCGCACACAGCCCACAGCCTCCCAGCTCAGAGGCTCCATTAATAACACAGTGAGCCCTGCAACCCAGGCCATTAAAGCTGCCCAGACGGAGCGAGGGAGCACATGAGGAGGTGGAGGGGGGAAAAAAAGACAAGTAAAACATGAGTTCATCACAGAAATAATTCCAATATCCATTATGGACCTAAAATGCGGGTGGGTCTTTGCACAGGGGCAGGTGCTGAAATTAGTTTACTCCGTTGAGAGTTGAGGTAATGGCAGCCAATGAGATTCCCATGCACAACACAGTCACTCTATGAAATAATAATGTGTGGAAAAACAAACCACGTAATAATTTCCCCCTTTTGCTACTTACAGACAATGCATCTCTGCTGAGTGGGGTCAACTAACCACGACTATTACAAGCCTGGGAACAGCAATGACGGCAACACCCTAATACGAATTTTATCTTCTAAAGAGAATTGGGTAAACATGGTGACATGCTCAAATGATTCATTGTCAGGAATATTGTGCATTTAATGTCTAACAATCACTGATTAATAACTACAGCAAATTATGCAGGATGATTGTGGCTCTGTAGTAGTATGACGTTTGTTTAGCTATCATTTTATGGGACCCCTGTACATCTACGGACATCTCTGACAGGTCTGTGCAGGTTACACCCATCCATGTCCTGCATTTAGTCCGATGAGTTTGGCCTCTTCCAACAATGTGGCACATGTTTAAAGATGCCAAATTATGATTAGACAGACACTAACTAAAAACTTGGGTTTTTGCAATTCCCACCTAAGTCACCACCTAATCAGTATGGTGTGTGGTTTTAGAAGGGTTGGCTTCCTGTTGGAGCCAAACTTTATCAATGTATTACTGAAATTATTTACTTGGTTTTGCTTTCCCACGCCTTTCCCATTCTTCTCCAAAGACCCTTAACAAAGATCTTCTATAAAGCCTACTGCTAACAAAGAGGCTCTTCAATTCAGGATCATATCAACTTCATATCTTCCCGTAATTACATTAAAAAAGAGAGACTTGCTAAAATAATAGTGAAAGTACTATAATGTAATAACATATCTGCAAAATAATCGTATTACCAGTGTAGTGCAAATCTTTCAATTCAGTCATTTCGCCGTCGGATTATTTCCTTACTCAGCATGTACTCAGCTGATTCGTATACAGATTTAAGCAGGTATCAAAAGATCTCAGATGAAATGATCTGATCGTGGATTAGACGCATACTTCACACACTGCTCTTAATTAGTGCGTTCTGGCTGCCGCTTCAGCGTCAAGGTGATGCGTGTATAATGCTAAGCTGTTTTGGTGGATAAAGTTAAGTTCAGGACTTGCTCGAAGGCAGAATGTCTGCCTCTGTTAGAACAGCAGAGCCAGACATAGTGCTTGCTGTTGCTTAGATGCAGCCTGTGGAGACCAGCAGACACTATGTCTACAGCCACACAGATTAGTGTGTGTGTGTCTCGAGGACAGAAAGAGAGAGCGCACTAGAGACGCCGTGCAGTTAGTTTATGTGCTGCTGCAGTGACCGGGTCAGGACACAGACCTAGTCACTTGGGATGGAATGATGTATAACAGCACGTCAGGCTCTCCTGAGACAAGTCTCATGTTCTCACTCAAACAGCATGATGGCAATGATGATGGCAGTCCCTGCACTGTCTGCAGCTTGAGGTTTTATTGTATGTATCCCAGCTGCCAAGCCATATACCAACCAGTCAGCCGTGAGTGTACAAGTGTGCTGATTTGCTTCAAAATGCTGTGTGGCTAAACACTCCAGTGGAATCTATTGTATCTGGACTCTCAGACAATAAGGCATGGTCTCTCTCACATCAATATGAACTTCTGATCTCATTCCTGGACACAATGTGAGATTCTGGGACATGCCTGCCGAGGGCTCCGTTCACTTCAATCGAGAAGGAATGTGCTTGGAACCAGATCCATATTGAACAATAGCAAGGAGAACCTTACTGTATGTTCTCTCGTGATCTCACCTAGCTCAATATCTCCTGTTGTTGATTGTAGGTGCTAACTCTATTCCTCTTGCTGTTGTAGCTCATCCACCTCAGTGTGCACTATGAGGTTCATTCTGAAATGCTTTTCTGCTCACTGAGGTTGATTATTTGCGTTATTCTCCTCTGACTTTTCTAATAGATAAGCCATGTCTGCCCACGCCATAGATGTTCTGTATTGTAATGTGTGGAACAATCCTAGGAGAGCAGTAGTTTATAGAACGATCTGATCCCTCTGGAGCTGAGTGGGTTGAGGGCCTTGTTCACGGTTTTAACAGCGGTAGCTTGGCAGTGCCAGAGGCTGAACTCGGTTCAGTAGACCAGAACCTTAACCAGTGAGCCATGACTGGAGGAAACGCAGCATACGGCTTGGTCTCAGGAATCAATCAAGCCAAATGATTAGCATTGTTGCTTTACAAAATCAAACACAGATTACATAGAACTCAGTAAATCTCAATTTTTAGTTAGTTTTTTTTTTTTTGTTATTTGACACCCTTGGTGCACCACAATTTGAAGAAATCTGTCGGAAGCACTGTGTGAGCCCGAAAAGTAGAATTTTGATTGTTGCTGTAATGCAAACTTTGGGAAAGGTAAACTCTACTTGCCTAGGCTTTTCACCACATCTGTGCTGCACACCCTCCTGCCTCTTCATAGTGAGCGAGCTGTCACACCCGTCAGGGTGGAGCAATATTTCAGCGCTCTCTAGTCAGTGATGGAGTGAAATTTGTCTCGCAGGTAAAGCACAGCACCGAGGCTACACCTGAGTCTTCCCTGTTCTGTTCTTCAGAGCTGAGTAGGCACAGGAGAGACTATCCCAGGCCTAATTACCGCTGCTTAATTAGTACGGGGGTGAAAGCTCGATGGGGCACCTGCAGTCTTACTTCATATGCTGACAGGGAGGAACAAGTGTTAATGTTCTGTATTTATGATAATACTCCCAAAGTGTGTGTGCGTATGTGTGTGGGGGTTAACACCTGAGAAAGCTTCCCCAACCGCTCCAGATGAACAGAAGAGGAGGAACAGTACCGAGGATAATTACATAAGTGCCGCAATAAGACAAGTAAATTGTACAGGAATACGAGGAAGAACAAGCACAATTTGGAACACTATGAAATGGGCCACGATTGAGCATGTGGGTGAAAGCGATCTTGCATTTTCCGTCTCAAAAAGTAACCACATATGTAAAAGATCATCCTGCTGGTAGAGGGTTGAAGAGCAGAGCTTTCCTCCTTTACCTCACTGTTGTTGTTTTATGAAATCACCAGCACAGGCTTCTGGTGAGAAAAGGTGTTTTCGTTTTTTTATTTGCTTGTCCTCTTGTTCAGGAAAATTAATGTCTGTGTGCAGAATATAATCCATCAAACGCTGAAAGCTGAGGACATTCAAAAATGATAGCAGGAAAGATTAAGTCTCTCCTTATGAAAGTACACACACTCAGGAACAAAGACACATATATTCATATAGACATGCAAGCTTTATGGTGGCTGTACGAGTCCTGTGGTCAACAGGCAAATAGTTATATCTCTATTAACACTTGCAGTCTCAGGTTTTGACCAAAGACAAGGTGTTCCATTTAAATACATGCTGTTCTTCCGATTAAAGCTAAATTCCCGCTCTCTAAGGTTACTGTACTTCTTCCTTAGATAAGCAGAAACTGACTGAAAATATTAAAAACTTAAATATTTGTGATCAAGATGTTACCTGGCCTGTGCTTACATACAGAACCTTCATTAAAACCGCCTCTTAAATATGTCGACATTGACCTTCATTCCTACACAGGAAGAATTCCTTCAAACTACAAAGTGAAGTAATTGAATATGCAGGGTGAAATTAATGAAAAAAAAAAAAACTCTAGTCTGTGCATATCTGTCCCCTTTGGAAGCTTTGTCTCTAGGGGAATCAGTAAGTGATCACCCAAGGCCAATGTAATCACCCACAGCTGGTCAATACCGAATCAGGCACTGCTGCGGATTCACTGCAAGGTCCTCACACATTAATGCCATGCATTAATTATTGACACTAAATTTAATTTGAAAGGCAAACATACACCTATACACCGATCAGCCTTTTAATAATCCATACAAGCAGCATGAGGCTTAATCATATTGCTATTGATTAATATACAGCAACTAAAAGCATTCAGGCATACCTTATGACCCATAAACATATCACCTTCATATCACTAAAGTACAAGGTTAAGACATGAACAGGGTGAACGTCAGTGCAAAATGGCAAGCTTGATCAGAACAGCCAGTCAAAGACAGCGTATCTGGGGGGAGGATTTGCTCGAAGGTGAGAAAAGACAAATTAATCAAAATGAAATAAGGAAGCGAAAGACGTTAAGAAAAGGGTCAAACTCTGTTATACATTCCTTCTGCTCAATCAAGCTCTACTTCCATCAGTGTACTGATCCAATGTGGGAAAGAGGGACACATCTTTAAAGTATGTCCCTCAGTAAAAGAAGGCAGAGATAGAAAAAGAGAGGAGGAGGAGGAGGGAGGGCAGAGCTTCGGGGCTGGAGATCATCTTTAACACTTAACAGTGACTGGATCAGAAATAGTTTGCCACCCGCCGCTGGCGGTTATGAGCGGAAGCCATCAGTCTGCAAGAAAAGAGCCAGCCATCACAGCACCTAGATTTATGAAAATAATGAAATATGCATGGGTGACAGCTAGAAGGATCACCGTAGAGGTTTTATTCTAATTCACTTGTCCTCTTTGCAAATCACACATCACCTGTGGCATGTCAATGTGTTGGTTTTTTTTTTACAGGCACACAAAAGTCTACTAATGAAGAGTCCAGGCCACAGCCAGCAGCTTAACAACAAAACTCTAACCCGGTTTACTCAACATAATTTTTAAGCAGACAATATATATTGTTTTGAGTGCTTGCTTCAATATTGCACTTTAATATCACAGTCTATGCCTCCCAGCTAGACCGCAAGTACTGCATACAGTGATAAAGCTAAGATCTTCACAGCCTTTTAATAAATGCTTGTAACATCACCAAAGCCCTCCCTTCGCTGCACTGCATTATCTGGAGAAACTCTTTTTAACGAATCAGATTATGAAAACCTCATATTAAAAGCCTCTCGTGTAACAAAGAACTCAAAGGCCCCATCCAGCTCTTTCACCTCCTGTCTGAGGTTTCAATGAAAGCCACAATATCATTGAGCGGAGGCCCACCTCACTAGCCGCTAAGGCAAAGGGTTGCTGCTGTAATCTAATAGATATTGTATTGCTTACAGCAGTACATGCATAGGGAGTGGCGCTCTTTTCAATGGGCCCTAAATGGGAGATGAATAGAGTCAGGCATTCTGAAGGACGCCTAAACTTAATTTGAGTGAGTTAAAAGGTTGGAGATGGAATTGAGCGGCTTGGACGGAGCCTGGGCGTTAGCAGGGCCGTTTCACTGCCATTTCAATGGGCTCTTTTCCTGTTAAAGGCCTCCTTGCCAGGCCCATCTCATTTTCTTTAAAAGCCCATGCGCCACCTTACATCATTATTAAAACAGTGTGAGAGAGCAAGAGGTTAGCCTGAAAGAGCCCAGGACACAGTGACACATGGACACTTGCTTACGGTGTGCTGCAGTACAGTGCAATTGCAGGCACTCTATGGTAGGTATAGATAATGAGAACGATGATGGAGGCAATATCTTTGAAATCAATGGCGCTCTTAAACAGAATGCATTGTTTTGGGATATATTACTCTGTACTGTTAGTCCTTTTAAGGCCCCTCAGAGGAGAAAAGAGTGGTCCCTGCAGGATCACTGGGTTCCAGGCATGCTGGACCAGTGAGCAAACACAGATATGTACATTCATACAAATTACATCATCTCAAAATCATCTTTACCAGAAATACAAGCAGGATGTAAAGACATCATCCAAGCGCATTTCAGTACAAACACCAATTTGATGCACTGGTTTGGTAAAAGTCTGTAGTGGTTTTGTCCTTTTTACACTAGTTAAAGTGTTTTCACAGTTTACACTAAGACATGAGAGAGGACATGAGGATGTGCCAAAATGAAGCTTACAGAAAATTAGGTCTTAAGTAGCAGGGGGTGGAACCCACTGTAGATTTTAATTCACCAGAACACCTTACACACTTCGTGCAATTCAAATTAAGAAGAAATATGCTTTTCCTCTTCTCTTAACTCATTCCCTTCCTTCCTATCTGCTCGGTCAGTGGCATCAGAATCAGACCTTCCCCTCTCTCTGATTCTCTTTGATAAAGGCAGAAACGGCGCTAATCTCTGCATGCTAACTCTCACGCTTTCATGTATTATTTAGTGATGGCTTTTTATCACTGAAATGCTCGTACTAACTTTTGTGGAGCAGGCCAGGATTAATAAAGTTGTATAATGTCTTTTTGAACACGGTATAAGTTTCTGTTTGCGTAGTTTCAGGACCCCGTGTTTGCTCAGTACTACTGATACAGTAGCCAGATGTAACAAAATACACATACTTTTTTAAGAAGCAGAAAAAAAGAAAACGTGTCTTCTACAGTGCAAAAATAACACGAGTCAGTGGTGTTATACAAGTACACTGTTGGTCTTCTGCAGATTGACTCTTCCAGCAAAATGCAGCTTGTTTTTAGATGTCAGCACCTGAGGATCCTACAGTGGTCAGGCACAGAGAGAGAGAGAGAGTCATAATGAGATCATAGTCATAATAAGATTTATCAAGAGCGGCCACTTTGTATGCAGCGCAGCCTCAGACGCAGGCTCTCAGAAAAGCCACACTTTTTTATAGATTGTGTAATTGATAGTATAAAACGACTTCATTGTAGAATAAATCACACGTCTGAACGCAATCTACGCGAGACAACCACGTGACTCGGAATATGGCAGATTTGCATGTAGCGTGCTCCGCTTCCTCAAATTCGCAGATAAACGTAGAACTTAATGGCGTACATGATAATTTATTAGTAGATTTAAAATATTCATAAATATCGAATTAATCATTTATAACACATATTTAAATTAACGGGTGTCCTTGAAGTTCTACTTACAATCAACTGCCTCCATGGACTAAGTCCCCTGGGCAATTTTATATGTGCTACTAACAAATTTTAGCTCCAAACATTTTGTGCATATTTGACTAGAAATCACACGAGGTCTTTAACGAGAAGACTGAGCTTCACTGTAGTGTCTTTAACTATCCAGAAAATGCAGTTCAGTCTACACATGAGGCAGTAAAGACCAGAGACTGTGCTGTGACCTGATTCTTCACCTCGTCTGAGACTATAATGATAACTGCAGAACCTCCAGGTTTACAGAACACTTATTAACACAGTAACTAAAACGACAAAAGAGAAACACTCAAAGATTTCTCTTCTGGTGAAGATGAGAATTGAATAATACTTAAATCACCAAAATGTAATGGTCAAATAATAGTTTTGTTCAAATACAAAGTACACTTACAGGATCTTTTATGACCCATTCTAAATCCATAGGCATTAATATGGAGTTGGTCCCCACCTCTGCAAATGTTCCACCTTCCACTCTTTTGGGAAGGCCTTCGACAAGATTTTGGAGTGTGTCTGTGGGAATTTATGCCCATTCATCCAGAGGAGCATTTCAGACACTGATGTTGGATCTCTATTGTAGTTCATCCCAAAGGTTTTTTTATGGGGTTGAGGTCAGGGAGCCAATCAGGTTCTTCCACACCAAACTCACCCAACCATGCCCTTATGGACCTTGCTTTGGGCACTGGGGTACACTTATTCTGAAACAAAAGTTCCCACAAAGTTTGAAGCATCCAATTGTCCAAAATGTCCTGGTATGATGATGAATTAAGATTTTCCTTCACTGGATCTAAGGGGCCTAGAAAAACTCCTGGAAAACAACCCCACAGAATTATCCTTCCTTTATCAAACTTTACAGTTGGCACAATACAACCTGCCATTTAACGTTCTCCAGATCAAGAAGCATGCTTTGTCATGCCAGAAAACACATTTCCAATGCTCCACAGTCCAGTGGTGGCCTGCTTTACACCACTCCATCTGATGCTTGGCATTATGCTTGGTGATGTGAGGCTTGCATGCAGCTGCTCATCCATGGACATCCATGCCATGAAGCTCCCAGGCAACAGTTTTTGTGCTGATGTTAATGCCAGAAGAGGATTGGAACTCTGCAGTTATTTTGTCAGCAATAACACACTATGCTGTGGTTCCTAAACACTTCCACTTTATAATTAAACCACTCACAGCTGATCATGGGATATCTAGAATGGAAGAAATTTTACTGAGTGACTTGTGGTAATGGTGGCATCCTGAGCTCTTTAGAGCAAGCCATACTTTTACAAATATTTGTGAAGATAGACTGCATGGCTGGGTGCTTTATCTTATACACCTACACCTGTGGCAATGGGACTGAATAAAATATCTGAATTCACTGATTAAGAGGGGTGTCTGAATTCTTTGTCCAAATCATCTGCTACAATTACTGGGATGAAAACAAAAAATACTACAATAATTATTGTGACAGGACTTCACTACATGCTTCTCATTTGTAAAGTTTAATTAAATCATAAGACTTTTAGATGATTTTTGCTTTTAAAATGTTTTTTAATATACAAAGAAAAAAGTAATGAAGCATTAACCTGAAAAGACAATTAAAAGACATTATGTGCAAGTTTCAAATAATTTTTTTTGGATTAAATTGAGATCCAATCAAAATAAAGCAGTTTCCTGCCAAAAGTCTACACTTCAGGCACCGAATGTCTGAGGTAGATGAGTATCTCTGGCCCAATTTATCAGGTATCTTCAGTTTTAAATGCTTCAAAGGAAGCAGTGTGATAACGATCTGCAAATTATGCGGACCAAAACCTGTAGAGATATTGGCATTTCACAGCTCAGCGTCCAACATGCAGAAATGTGTATGTGTAAGCCATTAGCTAGCTGAGTGAACTAGACTAGCTAGGCAGATCTAGCTACTGTTCTACGGTATGAAAGCTTTGTATTAAACCTGAGACACAACTACCATGTTGGTCAGCTACTGGCAGAGTAAAACCTGTGAGGAAAAACTTTTTGTGTGTGTATATTTCACACTGATCATAAATAACAGGTTTGCTGTGAAGGTGGTGTTCTGTTCCGTATTTATTATTTGTCCTACCCCTTAAGGGAACAATGAACAATGTTGAAGCTACGCTACACTCTGCTCCATCACTCTCATGTTTGCCCGGTGTGCCAAAAAGTTAATGCCTACCGGAATGTTTTTGCCCTCTTACAAATGTAATCCCTTGTGCTTTCCTGTAAGAAACACGAGTTATCGGAGACAACAGCTGTTAGAGGGTAGTGTGCGCTTTTGTGCTGGCGGGACGATTCTGGCAGGAGGTACAATTTTGACACCACGGCCCGTCTTTAAGAAAGAAAATCAGCAAGCATCTGTAGGTACTTATCAACCAGTTGTATTAATGGATTATTACCATTTACTTTGGACCTGGAATCTGAAATGATAAAATCACTTCAGAAAAGTTGATTTTCAGGACGAGTTTTGGTAAAAATTCTGATCCCATAACAGAAAGACACTGGTAGTCAAGGACAAAGGTGGACACTTAATACTCAACAATAATGGCTTCCGTTTTAAGAGAAGAAACTTGGGGCTAAGAAAGACCAAAGAAGGTGAAAAGAAGAATGGTGTATGATCGACCTTTTCAGTTTCTGAAGTATTCCAACATAACATATTGCTTATTAGCACAAGGCTTTTTTGCACTGCTGTATAGATATTCAATTTCTGTAAATGTTCGTATCATCTGTAATGTATATAATAGTTTGTGTGCATATGTTCTACTTTTCAGGACACATATGGATATGTAATATAAGCGTTTTCTTATTATTATTTTTCTATATTCAGTGTTTTTATTGTACTTTTCTCTTAGTGTAACACTTGTTACACATTTACATTTACAGCATTTGGCAGACGCTCTTATCCAGAGCGACTTACAAGGTTAGTGGTATTACAGGTAGGCCAACATAGTGTTAGGGGTCTTGCCCAAGGACCCTTATTGGTGTAGCACAGACTGGCTGTGCAGACCGGGAGTCGAACCCAGGTCTCTCACAGGGGAGCCAATGATGTTACCACTGTACCACACCAACCACACCAACCGTTACACCTATGTGTGCTCGTTACATGTCATACACTCTCACCAAGTCAAATTCCTCGTATTTATGTAACATACTGCTATAGTACCTGTTAGTGCTCATTTCCAGTGATGCTGCAAAGGTACAGGTCAACTGAGAAAGTGAAGAAAAGCCCTATAGCATATGGTGTAGATTTGAGATAGTTTATTGACTTTTAATATTTAACATGCTCATCTCTAATCGTGCACACTCATATTTGTCCTGCTATAGCCGCTGGGACATTGTTAAAAATACAATACCCTGTGGAAAAGATAGAGACAACAGGCGTGGAGAAATCAGCAGATTTTGTGTTTTGGTTATTTATTCACAGTTCCCTGGTGGATGAAGTTTAACTGCTAAAGATCCTGCTTCTTACTGGCTTTTGCAAATCAAAATTGTGTTTCGTTTGGTGTGTACATTTAAACTTCAAATGCTTTACAGTGGTGTGATGCACCTTGGTGCTGTAGCTGTAAATAAATGCCCACAGCACCGACTATGTAAAGCGAGGACACTAACCAGATATGCATAATAACTTTAATTGTGGTGCAAAGTCAGAACGTCAACCCCTTGCTGAGGAAAAGTCATGTACACATGCATTTTCATGCACTTCAGTGTATATGCAAGTACATCTATAGTAATGTATATCTGGACTGTATATGTGTTTATTACTGGACTGTACAGCCAAACAAATAAAACTGAACTGAATTATGTATCCATAACAGTTACAGGGATCGCTGACATTTACCCAATCAAACATCTATAGGACAAGGCAAAGATTTACACTCTGAACAATACAGACCTTCAACCCTAGTTTTCACAATAACAGCCCTTTTCCTCCACACCACAAATCATAACTCAGAGTCAAAGTTCAGAAGTTCGGTTGCTGTGATCTGAGATCCCTTACAGCAATGCTGAGGGCGAAGAATAAGCAGTCGTGTGATTTAGCTTTTGGGGAACATGCCTAGGAGCACTGCATGGCACAGATGAGTTAAGCATGCTTAAAAACAGGATATCCAAAGAGCCCTTGAGGCATGCATACATTGACATGGGCAGACAGATAGGAGAGAGATAGGATGGATGAATGGACAGCCCTATGTCATGTTCCTATCTTCCTATGGAGAGCTCCTGAAAAGAGCATTCATATGGTCTGGCACCAAAAAGGCTGCATTCACATCTGATTTTAGTCACCAAAAGACATTTAAGGAAGAAATATACTGCAGTGTCAGTCGTCATGTGATTAATTGTCCAGACCAAAAACGGTTAAAAACAGAATATGACTTTGCAGACACTGAAGTGAATTTTTCTGTACTGTATTACTCATTATTATTTCCCTAACTTTTTTGAGGCTGTATCAGGTTGGGACATAAGATGTATACACTGAACACACCGCTATATTATACAACAGTTACCTAAAATCCAGTAATGTGATTGGTGGAGCAGAAAGTAAATACATGTCTAAGAGTGAATATAACCAGGCTGTGACGTTTCACTGTGTGTATCACTCAACTCGTCTGTCTGCCACATAACATTCAACATTCCTTCCTTGAACTTCCTAGTTCAAAACCATTACAGTAGCATTAGCGACGTTATCAGTGAACATAAAGAGTACTTATCAGGTATTTAACTGTCACATCATATGAAACTGAAAAGAAAAAGGGACGCCTTTAACAGGAATGTATAAATCGGAGTTAGCCAGCTCGCTGAAGAGCTATTAAGTGAGTGCAGCTTCTTCTGGATCTGCTGATTCTGTTAGTAAAGCAAAAATATACAAAACACTTGGCCACACTGTGCCTGAAATATCACTCACCTGATATATGGAACTGCTGTATAAAAGTATTATTTCATTCACAATTAAGTTATTATACAGAAAATCTCAGCCATGACCATGTATAACCGCACTCCTGCTCATGTGATACTGTCTGATTAATCATGAATGTGTTCTGAATTTACATCTGTATAGCTTGTCTACACTGAAGTGCCAGATAAACTGGTATAGATGAATACACAGGCTGGTCATGGCTTCATAATGGTATGGAGCTTGTTTAGCTGGCATTCTATGGGACCTCTGGTACGTCTATAAACGTCTCTGACATGCAGTATTGGAGGAAAATGTTAGTGTGTAACTCTTTACAGAAATATGATGACAAAGTAATGTAAAAGTAATGTAAATTCTGTAAATGTTTGTGTATTGTGTAATCTCATAACAGTTACTAACGTCATAAAATGTGTGTGTATTACTTGCATTACTCACACACAGATTTCTCTTTTTCTCTGTCTGGGCTGCAGCACCAGTGGGTTGCCAGGTTTGCCAAATATAAGTCACTCCAGACTTTTTTTCCTGTTACTTAAAGTATTAACATTAAAATACATGGGTTGCATGTTTTGTTTCTATAGTGTATATGCTTATTTGGAGTTTAATGTGAAAATAGTAATTTATTATAAGTGATTGTTGTGAATTATTTGGACTTGCTTATGCTTATTTGGACTTGTTCCCTAACAAGTCCTCTTAAAATACCTGTCTAATAAAGCTAAATGGCAAGTTTATACTGTTGCACAATTCACCCACAATCCCTATAACACACAAAATCTGTTTTAATGCTGGAAGTATTTTCTAATCATGTCCTTTATAGACTTTAAACAATTTTACGTTTATAAATAGTGGTTTTAAACCTGCAATAATTAGTAAAAAAAAATGCATATCAGTATACATAATAATAATAATAATAATAATAATAATAATAATAATACTTTATTATCATAAACTAATATCTATATTTCTAAATTCATTTTCTTTTGATTTATACCTGTAAAATATAAACTTTGATAAGACTCTTTTTTTTTTTTTACTGATATAATTATAATTTTTCAGTTCTTATACTTGCCTGTCCACATGCCTGCAATGTTGCAGTGTTTTGAGGGACCCCTGAAGAAGCATTTATTTGACTATATTTTTCTAATGTTTAATAACAGATTGATTTGTTCTAAGAAAACAGCACCATAAAGAATAGTGAAGTTTATTTTATACATGTTTGGTGTTGCTACTACTGCTACATTTTGTTCCTAAATAAACCACTTAAAGGACTTTTGTAGATTTTATTCCAGTACATTTGTTTGGGTTTTAGAATGTAACTTAAAACTAAAGAAATCAGTAATCGGATTAAATTGTCCTGAAAGTAATCAGTAAAGTAATCCAGTTTCAATTTTAGTTAAATAATGAGTAATCAATAATGGATGACTTTTTTCAGTAACTTGCCCAACAATGCTGACAGGTGAACGCTATACACTGAGTTACACCCTTTCATGTCCTGCATTTATTCTGATGAATTCGGCCTCTTCCAACAGGACAATGTGCCTCCACACACATATAAAGATGCCAAATTATAGTTAGAGGAACACTCATCTGAGTTTGGAGTTTTGCCATTCCCACCTATGCCACCAGAAATCAGTGTTATCGAACACATCTGGGATGCCATGCAACGTGCTGTTCCACACAGAATTATTACACCCCGGAATACAACAGAACTGTGGAGCGGTGTGCGCTAGTGTAGTCCACAAGCTAGTGCAGCTAGGGTGATGAATGCCAATTTTAAAAAGCCTGTATAATATGCATTAATTTAAATTTGTACTTAAATTTTATTAAGAGCACATTATAACAAAAGTCCCACTGATAGAGTCGGAATGACTGCTTTAATTTCTGCAAATTGGAGTAAAAATACTCCTCCACCACCACCACTATCTTGCTTTATAGAAAATCATAAATCATAATTTATATCTAATACATTTCAGTGTAAGCACATATACTGTGTCTATGATATGTAGATCTTATAGCACAGATGAGAAGAAGGAAAGAGGAATAATGATGAGTGTCTTGTGTCAGCTAGTTTAGACTAGCTTCAGGTTTTTTTATAGTGAAGTGAAGTGAAGTGAAAGTGAAAGTGAACTATCTGCCTATTGTGCTTAGACACAGATTAATGTGACCTCCACATTTAGCCCATCTGTGAAACACACACACCAGTGGACACACTTTCCACAAAAGAGGGGGGCAGCCCCAAACCACAGCACCTGGGGAGCAGGTTGGTGGCACCCAAGGGCACCTCAGTCGTGTCTTGCCCTACGAGGGGATCGAACCCAGGACCTTCCGGTCCCTAACCACTAGGCCACGGCTGCCCCTTTTGTGGGTTCTGAAGAGGTAGTAGAGCTGGAAACCTTGTTAAAACCCTGGTCATTGATACTTAAGGTTGCCTTGCCATATGATTCTAGCTAGTGGTATATAACCTAATTTTGGTTAATTAATGTTTAATTTCCCACTTGTAATATGCATGGCCTGCATATGTAGGCTAACGTTCCTGGTAGTCTCCTATACTTTATGACACAGCCTCTCAACAATTGCCACTCGTACATACACCTAACTTCAGTCAAGTTTTCAGCTTTTAAGCTGAACCTAAATGAGAGTATTTGGATGTAGACAGTTAACCAACTTGAATCATTACTTATCTTAATGCTAGTCTGGAGAAAACAATTCAGCTCAGATATGACATACAAAGACCACATATGTGTCTTGTCACTTATATGTAAACTCATGACACTCTCTTCAACATCACCTTTAAGTTTTTATACTGTGAATTTTCCAGCCATTAATAAATGGAAACAACACCCCAAAATGTCCTAACTGTCCTTTACCTTGATTCAATGGTCCCTATATGGCCATCTACAGACGAAGTGTTTAGTACAACGTGGTGGGAAAAAAAATCACCTGTCAAGAATTTAGATGTGTTGTGGATTGGCTTTAAGCACATTCTGTAGAAGAGAGTGAAGGGGAAAGAGTGTGTGTGTGTGTGTGTGTGTGTGTGTGTGTGTGTGTGTGTGTGTGTGTGTGTGTGAGAGAGAGAGAGAGAGAGAGAGAGAGAGAGAGAGAGACAGAGAGAGAGAGATTTCTCTTCAACTGTCAGTCTGTCAAAGAACATGAAGACTGCATTTATCATATCAGTGCTGTGTGAAGGATTTTCATCTGAAAGACAGCAACAGTCTACATCTTATTTATCTGCACTAATTATGTCTCTGGTTCCTGGTCATTCTCCCGCTGAAACAATAAATAAAACATACATCACGGTCTTTCCTAGGTTTTCAACTCTTAAACTCTCAATCTACTGTAGGACCTCCAGTCAAGTTTACACAATCCAGTTATAAATAAAGTGGAGGAGGCAGTTAGGAAACCACGACTGTGTGTATGTTATGCACTAGCGAGGTGAATGGAACAGCATTTACTATGAACCCGACCAGGAGACCTGAGCAAGTCAAGAAAGAGAGTCTAGGATTTATCACCTTTCTCCAAGCTAGACAGAAAGTAGATGTATGCGCTTCTACAGGACAGAATGGGGCTAATGCAGGAACATATGCATGTGTGTGCAGGTGTGGGATGAAGCACTAGGGCTGGGGTCTGAGCTGACCAGGCAGGTTAACAGTGCAGGGAAGACATGCCTGGCACCAGCGAGTTGCACTAATACACTTGGCAGCCAATTCTGGGTCAAAGCTTAATACTCTGTGGGGTAGAAGGACACTGAGTAATCTGTATTCAGTCTTGACTTTGTCCACATCTGATACGCAACATTAGCCGCTAACTCACTCTATAGACTAGTGTCCTTCAGTTTATATTACTTTATGTTAATAGAAAAATTACATACAACATCATTTGTCATTGTTAGTTGGGGCTGTAGACGGCTGATTTATATGCATGTGTTTACGGTAGAGGGGGTGGAGGGGGTAAGGCGGGGCAAGTGGGGTGAGGTGTCTTTTCTGAATTTATTGATCTTTGATCCAGCCCCCACCTTTCACCACGTCTTCTGCCCAGGATCTCCTGATTAAATCACCAACAGGCTTTAGGACTGGTTACACCAGAGGGAACTAAAGCAAACACCAGTATTGACAGTACACACTCAACTTAGCTTCAACTGTTTAGTTATCAAAGGGACCTTTAGGGATTAATGGAGCAGTTGCACAAATACACTGAAGTGCCAAAAAACTGGTACAGACTATGCAAAATACATAGCAATGCCACTTATGCACATCACTGGCTGCATCTGTCAGTGTGTATACACCTGTTCACATGTACTGCATTCATTCGAATGGGTTTGGCCTCCTCCAACAGGACCACAGACACCAAAATGTGGTTAGAGAACACTCATCTGAAGTTGGGGTTCTGCCATTCCCAGATCTGAGAATTATGAAATATGGTGTTCTTCGCCTCGAGGATATTTCCAAAGGTTGTGGAGTCCATGCCTCATGTGGGACCTACCAAGTATTAAATTGGTATACCAGTTTTATTGCCACTTTAAAGTTTTATTCCCAAAGCTCCTTAGAAGATCTGTCGGATAATTCAAAGGATCAATTGTAACAGAAGTCTTCCTTTTACCTATAAATCCTATGTCCTGAGTCTAGACTCCTCCTTTCTGAAAGCCTCCATCCTGTTCACACAGTATACACACACCTAAGTCAGACGACACACACCTCCACTCTCGCCACACTGTTGGCTCTGAGACAGACAGACAGGTTAGTCAGACAGCCAAATCAGTGATCGATGCAGTCTTTGTGCCGGTGCGTCTACACACACAGATAGACTACAGGAGCCGTCTGGTGCCATGTGACACACAGACACAACACACTAACGAGTTAGGAGTCTTAATACCGTTCCGTCGTCGAGGTTTTCTTCTTTTCTCGGATGCATATTTTATGAGTTAATTTGTTGAGCTCGGCTTTCGCGTACACCAAGCAGACACGACTAAAGCGTAAAACAACAGCTGACATACTCGAGTCGACATCTGAACAGAATGTTATTACTTAATCGTCTGTTAATTAATCGTCTCTAAATGCTCCTACATTAATTACAAACGGCTTTGCATGGCATTGTGCTGAAATCATATTCCTAATGAGAGCTCATCCGTGCTAATTGGATTTATTGTGTCATTATTTCCCCACTCTCAGTAGTATTAACCTTTTATTTCTAACTGATTACATACACATAACAGTGTATATTTAATTTGCATTGTACACTTAAAACAGTGGGATCTAAATCTGACTTAGCAGGATTGACAGTTTTCTATAGACTTATCTGGTTATAGATATGTGTTGGATGGATCATTGAGGCAATGACTCCACAAACAAACAAAACAAACAAAGCAGCTATCTAGGATAAAAAGCAGTGCATATAGAGCACCAGTTAGTCCAATACAGACAGCACCCAACTCTCTCAAGAGGCCACCAGCTTCTATATCCACTGGCCTGGTAGTGTTATTCAGTCATTATCTTATTTGCTTAGTCTGTCAGGGTTGCGGATCGTCCCCTGCGGATAACCCCTGGACAGGGTGCCAATCCATGGTGGCAGGGTATAGGCAATTTTGCATATACAGTTAGCCATCCATGTGTGTATTTGGTAGGTGGAAGAAAACTGGAGCACCCAGCTCCAGAGACTAGAGCCAGACTCGAACCCACAACCCCAGAAGTTTGGAGCTGTGTGACACACACACTGCTTGGTAGCATATATCCACATATTCTTCTCTCAGCCCTCAAAAATGCAAGCTCTATAACTCTGACTATGGATGTATGGATTGATATTTGTAAAACCAATGAAGTGCTTAATGGCTTTGGTATTTCTGTAGGTGTAGGGAATTAATGCCTGCCTCTAACAATCACATGTGTAAAGTGTTTAATCATATCAAGTCCAACATAATAGTGTAGCGCAAATTATATTACAGAGAGAGCGAGAGAGAGACAGAGAGAGAGAGAGAGAGAGATTAGATTAGTTTTACAGGTTATAGTAAAAAGTCTGCAGCCTTCAAATGGTGTGACTTGTGAGGTCAAGGCTAAACCGTCGAGCCTTGACCCCGCTCCCCTTTCCTGTGTACAGCAGTCTGACATTTTCAGGTCATTTAGTAAAAACAGCACGATCGCTGTTGTCTGCTAATTATTTAGTTAAGGTAACCTACAGTCAAAGACGATGGCATCGTCTCTGTCTCACACACCCTCACACACACAGATCTCCCAGTGGGGGTGAAGGGTGAAGGACAGTTATGGCGGTAGGAGAGGAGCGGGAATCTAGTTAATAATTCAGTGTGGGGAGCCGGCTGGGGCCTGGGGAGAGAGGGCAAGGAGAGCTTGTCAAAGAGTCAATCAAAAAGACCCTGAGCACACTGAGGTAAGGTGCAGTCACCCAGGTCACGAGCTGCTTGTCCACCACAAAACCCACACACACTGCCTTTCAGCAGGGGTGCAAGAGAGGGGTGATAAAAAAAAAAAAGAAAGGAGAGATTTTATATACACACGCAATAGAAAAAATAAACACCTGTGTGCTTTGGGGGTTTGACTACATTTGCACAAGCAATCACAATCACACCCTCCTTTCTCATGTCTTCGCCACCACAATTTAGCCATATTAGAATCAGTTTTCCCAGAGGGTGTTTAACATGAGGCTTTGAGAACAAGCAGCGGGCTAAAAGGCAACGGTCCTGATGATGAAAGCAGCAAATGCCCTGGTTATGCACAACACACAATTAAAATAATTATAATAATAAAGCAAAAAAAAACTTATAACGGATAAACAGCAAGGCAACTGAAGTGACAGAGGGTATGCGGAGGGGTCTGAACCTCCCTCATTCAAAACCTAATTCAGTGGGGACAAAGTAGGCAGCTAAGCATGCAGTCTAAGACTATATTGTCTGATGTGGAAACAGAAAACTGTTGTTTCTTTGGAAATTTATATCCAGTGTTTTCTATTTCACATCACAATTCCTTTCTCCGTACATAAATGAAGTGAAAGTGAACAATTTGCCTACTCTGCTTTCACACAGAGAAACATGAAATCTGCATTTAACTCATATGTGCAGTGAAACAGACACGGTGAACACTAGGGGGCAGTAAACACACTTGTGCGGAGCAGGGGGCAGCCCCAAACCATAGTGCCCTGGGGAGCACACGGACAACCCCAAAACTGCAAATACATTACACTTGTACACCTTTAGGAAAATATAAATAGAGTGAGAATTATCATTAGGCTAAGGTATCTCAGTAGGCAGCACAGGATGAGGTAAGTTTTGAGACAGACTCTGTAACTGTATAATGCCTTCACTACTGCGTCATAGAAGTAAAGCACGAGTTACATGCAAAAGTGCTTCATACTCAATACAGCATCCTTGTCACTGATCCAGCACCATGCCCACTGTCCACTCTCTACAAAAGTTCCACTCCAAACATATACAAACGTCCTCCACATTTCTACCATCTGCAACGCTGTTGCCAAACACTTTACCACCTTCTCTGTATCTAAAGCCAGTCCCTAAACCCCTTCCCTAGACATCTCCAGCAGACCATCTCCCCCACACTCAACTCTACACTCACAATATCAATACATTCAACCCATTACAATCAGAGAACTAAAGACCTGTCTCCCTCGTCTCCAGTCTTCATTGAGCGCACTGTCTTCAACCAAACAACTTCTTTCCTTTCACAGAATGAACTGTTAGATACCAACCAGTCTGGCTGATAACAAGGCGTCGGTTTGTACACGGCTGGATCTATCTGCATCTTTTACTTAGTCTGTTTGCTCCCGGTTTGTTATTTCATTTGTTAATATCCTATATTCACAACACAAGAATACATTTCCGTTGTGAGACCCAAGATTGAGAATAGCTCCATCCCTTCCACCCATAAAACATGAGCCATTTTGCTATCTCGGCCTTAGCTTCGGCATCTTTAGGATTCTCGCGTTATTCTGTTGCACCTCCCAGGAGCCCCATCAACCGCCTACATGAACACGAATCATCAGATTCACCTGATCACCATCTTCAAACTTGATGTAGTAGGCCCTGTCGCTTCAAAGACTAACAATGAATACTAACAAATCTCAATATGCAACACAACATTGATGGATCATGAATTATTGTCACTACTGCCATCAAGGTCATTAAATGTTGGGGGCAGCTGTGGGCCTGTGATTAAGGAACCAGCCTTGTGACCAGAAGGTCCCCAGTACAATTCTCCATACTGACAAGACACGACTGAAGTGCCCCTGAACAAGGCACCTAACTCCCAACGGCTCCCTGGGCACCATGGATATGGTTGCCCATCACTCAGGGCAAGTGTGTTCAGTTTACTGCCCTCTAGTGTGTGTTCACTAGTGTGTGCAGACACAAACATTCCTTTGTGTGTACAAGCACAGTGGTCAGTGAGTGGTTTACTCTGACTTTCAACGTTACTCCAGGTATCCCGGGTTATCCCGGGTTTGTTCTGTGTCATGTCTGTACTTGGAATATGTGACAATTCCTCACATTATGTGATGGGTCCTCACGCACCGGGTATATGCCACACGTCACATGTCCACAGCATCTGGATGATGCTTTGATCCAAAGCGACTTGAGACAGGATACAACTGAGCAGTTGATGGTTCAGGGACATGCTCAAGGGCCCAACAGTGACAGCTTGGTATTGCTGGGATTTGAACTCATGACATTTTGACCAAGTAGTCAAGTAGCTCATTGACCACTACAACAGTCCAGTGTCACGGCTCGACCCTCTGCCACTTTCTGTTGGTCAGCCTGTAAATGAATATACACCCTGTGGCAATACTCCTCACTGGCTCCCTGTAAAGAGGACTGCTTGCTTTATGGCGAGTCTAACATGCATTGTTTTTATGCCCTTAAACCACTAGATGCCTGGATTGTATACTGCCTTAAGTACTTTCATGTATTATAATTCCGAGCTCTGTCACACGATCTTACAACTCTGTCCCCTGTAGTTTTCCATGTTTGTGCACCGCTTTCACCACATCACATGCCACGTCCTCTTCCTAGAGCCATCCTTGTAAAAATCCCAACCAGCACAATGAGTCAATTTGGGTCAACGAGGCAAAGCTGGCCAGTTTACTTGTAATACAGTGAATACGTTCACCTAGAAGCAGAGTTTCCATGTCAAACAGCACAGGATAGTTTGAATACAGGTAATCTATTCGAACCGTATGACGAGAGTAACTCCATTAGAACAGTGAGAGTATAGGCAGTCTATTAGAGCGCAGGCACACAGAGGGTGTCAGTGATGAATGGTTCAAATGCAGTGAGGGAGATAGAGAGGGAACTGTGCGCTTATCGAGCCTGTTGGGCCCTGAATTTACAGGCACCCCATGACCTGGATCCAGTTTGAGTCTAATGACCTTGAGCCCTTTCCTAGACACACAAACACACACACACACACACGCACACACACACACACACACACACACACACACACACACGCACACACGCACACACACGCACACACGCACACACACGCGCACACACGCACGCACACGCACGCACACGCACGCACACACACGCACACACACAGAGACAAAAAAGCAGTCTGATCCTACATTCGAGTTAATGGTGTTTTTTTCCAGGTGACTGAGTAGCCATCTCTTGTTGAGAGGAATTAAGATGTTAGGCTAAATGACGAGCATGGACCATCCAACTGGAACAGCCAAACCCACACAGATCACAGATCAATATGGTTAGAGAGAAGGAGTTTAACAGAGCCGGTATTACAGAATAACATGGCAGGTAAATGTAAAATAATGATATATCACTGTTGTTATACTGGTATTGACGGCATCACAAGATTGTTAACTGTTAAATGTTTACATGTGATATTTATTTTAATTTACTTATCACAGCCAGTCTATTAGAAAAATCACTGTAGACAGACTTCCAAGAGTCATCAGCGTGTTTTAACAGGAATAATGAACTCAGTGCCTTTCTTCACATTACGTCTTCATCAACTCCGTCAGTCAGGTGACTCAGAGTCTAACGAAAGAACAACACTGTGCCTTTACTACAGTACATCAAAGCCATAACGCAGATATAAGGTTGTAATTAAAGACCACAATGCTGGCATATGATAGAGCCACTGTTACTTAATGATGTTAAAAAGAAAATCTATTAAACATAATGAAAGAAACAAACACCTCCGCAGAAGAAGCTATTAAAGTAAACAGTAATGATAATACTTTCATTTCCCTGTTTAGACAGGAGAAGAAAAAAACCCCCACTGAAATCAATCAGTGCAGCGTTTTGGAGCAGAGCGAAGCGTGTCGTATAGAACATGTCAGGCTCTGAAATGAAGCCGTTTGAGTGCGTACTCTTTTTCCCGCTGGCTGCACAGCTCGCTTCGGCTCAGCGCAGACACTCAATAGCCACAAAATGAACGGACTTGTTTTTCAGCAGCCAGAGCCGCAGGCTTGAGCAACCCCCATATCGGGACAATAACACAAACATGTCATTATCAGCGCTAAAGATATGATTAAAAGAGCGCTCAGGCTCCATGCAGCCTAGTGCTACGAGAAAGATCCTCACTCCCAGTGGCACTTTAACACAGGGCTTGGGGAGTCCATCTCTCTGCCACTCAACGAACACAAGTCTGGCCATCAAAAAGAGTCGGAGGTACAGTGAGGAGGAGAGAGAGAGAGAGAGAGAGAGAGAGGGGGAATAAAACCGAACGAAACAAGCAATGGAGAGGCACCATGGGGAGAGCTGGTTGTTGAGAGAGGTAATAAAGCACTCATTCCTGGTCTCTCCCTCCATCCGCCCCCACTTGGGACTCAGGGCTGGAGAGCAATAAGAGAGAGGGATAAAAAGAGAGAAAATGAAAGCCTTTTTCTGAAAGAGTGGGCGAACAGAACGTGTACACACAGATGCTTGCTCACACACAGATACACTGGGCTCCCCAGTCCTGAAATGAGATAGGAGCCTCCTCTAGAGGCATGGCTAGATAGCGTGGAGGAGTGCACACTGAAATGAAGGCAAACTAAAGAAAGCCATCATATCACTCCGTCTAACCCGTGACGGAACCCTGTGGCCCAGTGAGGTAAAGCCGTTTAAACCCCCAACCCTCCCATACTCCCTTTCCATCTATCCCAGCTTCCACCACATTCCCAAATTCCCATCGCTCCTCTCGACTTCTTGGAAGACTGCTCCCCATTTGCTGCCTCTCTCCTCCTCATCTTTATTAAAAACAAACAATCCAGGGCAGCCAATTCACTTCTGCTCAACTGCAAAAAGCCCTGGATTTTGAAATGCAGTGTGGAAATGTGTTCATGTTTCATTGTAAATTTATGAAGTCTCTGAGCATGCCACCTCTCTCTGGGGTTGGGGGTGGGGGGGGGGTG
>JAOVVF010000010.1:13665883-13680419 GCA_028565595.1 Duopalatinus emarginatus | reverse complement strand
AGCAGGAGGGGGTGGGGTGGGGGGGGGTGGGGGGAGTGGTCAGGGTGAGGATTCTGCTGCCTTTGATTCTCTGGAATGCATATAGAAGAGGACTGTGATGTCGTGTAAAGAGTCTAAACACAGACTGAGCACCTCTTCATTAATTTATGTGAACGGAAGGCAGCTATCATGTCCTATTAGGGCAGTTTGGGATATGGGGGTAGAGAGGTGAATAGAGATGAGCACTGTCTTTGACTTCTTTTTGACAGGGATGCTCTGATTCAGTGGATCCAGTTTTCACCAAAGCTTTGATTTCCTCCGATACCTCCAGGTGGGTACATTTTTTAAAGTTTGAATTGGAAAAAAGCAGGAATTAGAGATCATTTGTGGTGCTGAAGTGAAAGGCAGTGACTCACTGACGCACTAGTGAAAACACATTAGGGGCAGTGAACACACATGCCCAGAGCAACCCCATCCACGCTGCCCAGGGAGCAGTTGGGGGTAGGCTCCCTGATCAAAAGCAATTCAGTTGCATCCTGGTGAGAAAACAGAACCGGGCACCTTCCGATCACAATACTGGCCCCTTAACCGAAATACATGACTGCTCTCGCAAGAATATGCTGCCAAGTGCATGCAGCTAACATAGCTTTAGCTAGCTTCTCTAATCTGCCAACAAATCTACGAGTTATAGCACATCATGTCAATCAAACAAATAACTGGCACACTGTTTATTGCATCATATACTTATGTTCGCTTCAGATGCAATATAGCTACTATCATTTCTTATCAGGAAGTGAAGTGAACCAATCATTGACCACTGTGCTTGTACACAGAGGAATTTAACCTGATCTGTACAGTAAAACACACACAGTAGTGAACACACCAGGGACAGTGAACACACATACCCAGAGGAGTCGGGGGTTAGGTGTCTTTCTCATAAGCACTTCAGTCATGTCTTGCCGGTTACAGAGATCGGAGAAGGACAACCTTCTAGGCTTGTTCCTGAAGTCCACGGCTGCCCCGATGTCCAGTGCATCACAAGGGACAACAAAAGTGTTCACAACACACCCACAAGAGACAAAGCCAAACAAAGTGACTTCTTTCTTGCTAGTGTGAGCACAGGTTAAAGCCCCCTGGATGTGAAATGTATCAATATTTGCGTACAAAAACAATCAAATTTATAGGAACTAACAAGGTTCTTAATTGCTAAAGATTTATACATCTGGGTTAGTCTGAAGGAGCACTTCAACCAACAGGTTCAGTTAACTCTCCCACAGACGTAATGCAGTCAGTGCCCCTGCACTACTCCAGTGTGCGGAGCTGTTAATTAAATCTATTCTAGGTCACAAGATAAATGGCTGTGACTCTAAAATGTTAGCCCCACACCAGCAAAGAAAAAAATAATAGTGCTTTTCACCAGATTTGATGGATTTAAATGAAAAGCATCATTAATAAAGTCAAGCGGTTGAGGGTAAAAGCACACTATTAATAACGGTGCTTTATGACTGCAAGGAATATTGTACATAATAACACACGCCTGTAACTACAAGGGGGAGGGTTTGGGGAAAGCCAAGGCAACCCAGCAAGAGTATACAGGAGCATGATGTACAACACCTGTGGGCTGCTTTATCATGCTTAACCTGTCTGAACACACAGACTGGATAGGAAATGTGTCCTAGTCTAGTCTCAGGAACGTTAATAGGCTTACAATTAGAGACGTGTTCAGTTTCCTACGGACTGCTCCGCATGCTTTTATATTTATATATTTAACAATACTGGCTTCCAAAATGATTGCTTGTTTTAAAATGATTTTCGAAGGCAGTAAGGCTTTAATGTGTCCAGATACAGCTGGAACAGTGTGTAAAGTGAGTGAGAGAATGAGTAAGAAATGGCCAGAGAGAAGGAAGCCTGATACATTTTAATAGAAAAACAGTATATCAATTTAAACAGCTCTAGTGTCACCCCATCACCCTGCCTAAACCTGCCGGCATGCCACCCAGCCAATCAAAGCTCGCCACCAATTCATTTAAATAAGAGAGGACTTGGCCAGGGGGAGAGTAAATGATGAGGAGACATGTTACGCTGATTTATATCTGGAGGCAATAAAAGAAGCATTTCTGTTCCTGCCTGTTTAATATGCGAATATGCAGGGCTTCTCCGTCCTGACAGCCCGTCATTAATAAAACCCTTGTAAGTGAGCAAAGATAGCAATATTTCATCTTTATGAAAATACATGATGATAGTTTTACACTGTATAATTTTGAAACCGGTGCCAACGTGCCCTCGCAGGCCCAGCGAGAGTGTGATCCCACAGCCATAAGTCAGAGAGAGGCACCGGCCCTGGCGTCTTTGCCTGCAGAAAGTACTAGCCTGCCAACTCAAGAGATAGACCTGCTCAAATCCGGACAGTCACTCATCTACTGGCTCGCTGCATTAGGATGTAAACAGAGAACACTGGAATTAAGCGCCATAAATCTCCGCGCCGCAATTCCACTAAACGTTCGAAATATTCAACGCATGCTAGAGATGTTGAATTAGGAGCATTGCATGGGCTTAGGCCAAAAAGACATGAGCGCTCTTTAACCTTACCAACAAGCTTTTTTTATGACAGCTCTGAGAACGCTTGCCATGGCTTTTAGTCTGATGTCAAAGAGATGTGCCATTTGAGAGTGGGCCCCAAGTCAACCATTATAAGCTGTAACTGAGCCCAGTCTCTCTCTCTGTGTGTGTGTGTGTGTGTGTGTGTGTGTGTGTGTGTGTGTGTGTGTGTGTATGTGTGTGTGTGAGAGAGAGAGAGAGAGAGAGAGAGAGAGGACACCCCCTTAGGATAATCAGTATTGCCAGCCAAACTTGGCCTCTATAGTAAAATATATTTAAACACAGACAAATAATGAAGGCTCAGCCAAAACATTAAGCCTTCCTTTTCCTTATAGTGAAATAGTCCAATTTACACAGTTCACCGTATCCAGAGTCAGGGAAGTGTAGTAATCAAAATCTCACACTATTTTAAATGCAAAATTGGGACATCAAAGCAAGACTGATACAGAAATTATTAGGCAGATGGAAGACAAGTAGAAAAAGAAAGATAAAAATGTTAATTAGTCTCTTGGCTAGTTGGGTCCGACTAATGAAAAAGCCATTTGTGGTTAGGGGTGTGAGTGTGTCCTACACAGTTGAGCTGTCCATTCTCAAGTACTGCAGTATCCCACCAACAATGAGAACTAGCAATGAAATTCGATTGTTTTCAGTTTTATTGTGTTTAGTATAAGAACGACAGCTCTGGGTAAAAAGACCTAATACAAACCAAATTTTTCTTATTTTTAAAATGAATAAAATTAGAACATAATTTGCATTTATAGTGTCATTAATGTCCAGTGACAACAGTTAAAACGAGCTGGACCAATCAGTAATTACAGGTCAAGCTCTATCCTCTCTTTATCACACATATACATACACACACACACACAGATGAATATCAGCAAGTACAGTATGGTTGTGTTTGACGCAGAAACAGGTTTCGGAACCGAGATAGGCGAAGAACCCACACACAGAATCCACACGCAGTGATGCTTACAGACCGCATTTAATCAGACACAAGCAAAAACCCACCACTCATCACTTCAGAGCAAAATAAATAAGGCTTATTATAGGCTTATTATAAGGATAATAATAGCTTGGCTGCAGGGGAGAAGCTGCCATTCTACCTGATGGAAACACCCTTCATATGGAGCATGAGTAATCAGTAAACATGAAGAAAGGAGTTTCTTATACACACACACTCATGTCCTGCTTTAAGGCAGACAAGGAATATGTTGGCCTCGTATTAAAACATGTTTATCTATTAAAGATTTGACAGCAACAGCCCAGCGCCAACCAAAACTGGAAGTGTGAGACAAAAGGTACAGGTGGTGATGCAGTGCTGAGGCTGGAAAAGCATCATAACGCTGTTAGACCAATCGTGACCTTTTTCAGATTGTATGGGTCCGGAAAATTTTTATTTATTTATATTTTCCATGTGTCACGCAGCAGAGTTTTCCAGTTTTAATCAGGTGTCTGATCAGTTCTCATCACATTCCTAGCAGAGAATTAGTCCTCTGTCTTTCTTAAGATATAAGGCTAATCATACACTGGAAGCGACTCACACAGAGCTAATAAATGGATGGCAGCATTTTCATTGGCAGCTCTTGGTGAGCTGTAATGAAGAGAGAGAGGGGTCTGATGAATTCACTGGGCCGTGGGGAAACGTCAGTTCATTCATTAGGAAAAGCTCCACCTTGCCCTCTGCTATTGAGCCATGGCTTCCACTTTATATAGACAGTGGTGTTTATGCTACGTGCATACTCATCACTGGAGACTTCCACAACAAGGATTCCGTACCTGCATATTAGCACAGCTGCCATTTTACATGGCAAATTATAAAAAGATTTTTTTTTAAACAAATCATATTTATCTCAATAAGCGGTCTGTTGAATCTTTCAATGCATGCAAATGTACAAAATCTGAGTACCTTGCCTGCTGTGTGTGTGTCTGTGTGTGTGCGTGTGTATTTAGGAGCCTGGAGCCGACGGGTATTAGGCAGATGAAGTCATACAGGAAATCAATGCACTATTGAGAGCAGAAAAATGCAGCGCCTGAGGATAGGCATATGCAGCATTATAAATGAATGTGCATATAGAGACAGCTTCTAATGAGGCATTAGGGAGAAAGAAATACAAAGAGCAAAAGAGGAGACTGGGAGAGAAGGAGAGACATAAAGACTTGTGTAGTTTTAGTTTCATTTACTGTAAATATTCACCAAATGCGTCCATTCATTCGGTGATCATCAGTAGCTGCTTTATCGTGGTCAGGGTTGGGGAATTCAGAGCCGATGCCTAACACCGAGCACAAGATCAGAATGCGTCATAAACATCACCGTAGCAATGGGCCAAAAACCATAAATGCTACAGCTAAACTGCAAATGTCGCCAGGTCCATCTCATAGTTTGTCTGGGAATGTCTGGAAATTCCCCAGAATGACCTGGAATATGGAAGTTCATTATAAAAAATATGTTGCCAGGCCATCGCTGGTTACCATTTTAAGTGATCTAGCATAGCCCATCCACCTAGTGGATGTAGAAGATAATTCGAGTACTCAGAGGAAACCTGCATGGAGACATGGGAAAACATGTGAAACTCCGAAATGTGAAAGTCAGTAACCTGAGCTTCATGGAGTCGGAAGATGTAGCTGTGCGGCAGCAATGATGCCTGCTGGCCACATTAGTAATTACAACATAACATTGGGAAAAAAACTGGACTAAAATAATTATAACTGACCTCTTGGTGCATTATAGTGAACAGACTTGTGTTACATCGACAGGAGCTTAATGCTCCTCGTAAGGTCACTCTTTGGTAAACATATCTAAAGGATCTATCCGATGGATCTAATAAAACGTATCTAAAGGATATCCGATGGATCTAATAAAATGTCCAAAAGGTACTGAGTGCACCCTGAATAGGGCTGCCAGGACCCACCCTGGGACCCAGGCCTGTGGGTAGTAGCTACAGCAACAATCTTAACTTTACTGAGCTCACCACTTACAAGATGGAGGGTGGACATTAGGTGCAATGTCTGTAGGGTGGCGGTCAAGTGATGGACAATCTAGACAAACTATGTGCAATGGAATTTAGAAAATCCTGTTTTTCCATCAGTGAAAGAACCTGAATTATTTGAGATATAAAGATGTAAACTATATAATAAGCCTCATATCAATACACAGTTCAGGCTCAGGACGTTAACCTGTTATTAGTCTGTGCAAGCCATGAATTGTCTATAATACTTTGTTCATACACAAGGTTGATTATAAGTTGAAGTGATTGATTATATAATTGTATCATTGTATGGTTTGGGCACTCAGAGGATTACAGCAGTCAACTGATGAATCATTATTGGCGAGTTGGAATAGTCTCACAAGTCACTGGTCAGATTTACCTGGTAAATCCAGAAAAGCTTTCTGGGTTCTTTGGAAGGAGCTTAGATGAGAGACAATTTTAACTCCCGCCTCAGAATTAGGTCTGATACACAAAAATTGACTGGACCAGGTTCAAGTTGAAGACGACGGCCTTCAGAGTAATGCTCAATGAGAGCTCTTTTGAGTCAGGTGAAAGAAACAGTTGAGCCAAAAGTGCTGAAGAAAAGTCAGTTACAGAAGTGAAGGCTTTGGCATGGGAGGAGTTTACAAGGCTATGAAAAGATTTTTGAGACTTAAGAGGCTTAAAGACGTTCTCGTGAACCATTTAGTTCCTTGAGACAAGACAAGACCATGCTGAGTGATACGGGGTTGGTGTGCCCTCTGAGAAACTCAGTGGATAAGGCTTCAGAAGGCAATGCCATAAATCTTCTGTTGTGGATTCAGCTGTGGTTACTATATCATGTAGAAACCTTATAGGCAAGGCTGCAGGGATGATCAGATTTGTCCAAAGTTGTCGAAGATATGCACAATGTTAGGGTTGTGTCTCTCCTGTATGACCACCCTAAGGGGTCAAAAATCATAAATGCTGCAGCTAAACTGCAAATGTAGCTGCAAAATCTGGAAATTCCCAAGAATGACCAGAAATCTGGAAGTTCATCACAAAAATATGCTACCAGGCCATGGCAGGTTACCATTTTAAGTGATTTAGCATAGCCCATCCACCTAGTGGATGTAGAAGATAATTGAAGTATTCAGAGGAAACCTGCATGGAGACATGGGAAAACATGCAAAACTCCGAAATGCAAAAGTCAGTAACCCGAGCTTCAGGGACTCTGTAGATGTAGCTGTGCGGCAGCAATGATGCCTGCTGGCCACAATAGTAATTTGGTGGGTGGGACGTATACGAGACACTGTGTAACTGGTTTGGCAATGTTTGGGAATTCCTCAGCAAGATCTGGAATCTGTGGATTGGGATAGAGAACTCAGGGGTATTCTTCTGAGCTTGCTACAACTCCAACTCCCACAAGAACAAGCAGAAGAAAAAAATTAAAGAAAAGCAGATACATAGTGCATTATTGCAGTAGAACCTGATTTGATTTTATTTGATGCACACTTTATTTAAGCTCTTTTCCGCTTTGTGAATTATCTTAATTAAATCAAACAAATATTTTCATTTAGGTGCACTGTAATATATTCATTTCCTTTAAAAGACTGTTTATGTTTATACAAAAAAGCATTTTTCTATAAGACAAGTTACTGCTATGCCCAGAAACATATCAGGGCTGTAATTTTTGCACTGCTGGTGCCACAGACAGCGAGGCTTTAGAAGCTCTATGGAAAGGCATTTCAAGAATGTGTGTGCAGTGACTCTCTTAAGGACTATGTCATAAGGGAGCAACACCATTCTACATTCTCCCACTCTCTATGCTAATTGTTCACACTTGCGTATGTTATTATATTCTATTCCAGGAGTGATAGAAAGATGAAATCTTTAATTATTCATGGCTCCTTCACACTGTGGCCAGACAGACAAAAATATCAGATCACACAACTGTACCATCAGATCTACTTTGTTAGAAAGTCGTATCTATCTAACACTCTCTAAAGGACCCTGGGGAGAAGTAGGGCATAGGAACATACACTACATGAGGGTATATCAGCAACAGTCTGGGCCTGTGAGCTGATTGGATGATGGACAGAAGAAGGGTTTGGTTTAGTACAGGTGTGTGCAGAAAGAGAAACGTGCTTCTACGGCCATGTCTCAAAGGCATACAATGTCATTGGGGATTCCTATCACACATTTCGGCAAGAAGGAAGCCATTATAATCAAAGACACGGTTCAAGGATAGAGCTCCTATTCCACGTAGCGAGCTACTGCATTGACACCATGATGTCCTCCTCTGTCTGCAAACACAAACACGTATACATCACAAGCAGCATTGGGTTTACCATAATCCAGACATAATGGTTCTACCCAGTGGATCATCTGAAAACCTAAAACGGGATGATACGACGTGAATATTTTCGGCAAATTTACCTCAGAATTACCTGTGCAACGGGGAGATATTTAGCCATTTTATCTATTAAGTCAAACAAATACTTGCTGCTTTTTGCTAGCGTGAGCATTTTACTTTTCCATCTCTTGTTCAGTGGGGGGGGGGGGTTTAGCATAGATTTCAGCCATATAAAACAGCCTTCGAAAGTTAATTGGTTCATACATACTTGCTTTGTGTAAAGAATATAATGCTAAATAGTCAGGGAGGTAAAAAGCTTGTGCTATGGACTTGTCTGTCCTTTGTTCAGTCATGGCTAAATATTTAATGTTCTGGGGGTCCTGAGATAAAAGGTAACATGTTGTCAGTATCACTGGAATAACTTCAAAGGATGTAAATTATGCATTTCCTTTAGCGGTACGGAAAAAAAAAATCAGAAAAGGTAATGAAGATTAAAGTTTGGACAGCTACGCAAGCAACGGTGCCGAAGGAAAAGAAAAAGCCGAAGGGTCCTGGTGTGGAAAGGTTAATCTATTTTGATTGTGCTTTATCTTATTAGACCTTCATTGTTTTAATTCAATCTGTTCCGCCATTCGTATATGGCGCAGGAGTTATTGAGATGGAGATTTACAAAGCAGGAAGGCAGGAGGCCATTAAATCACACAAGCAATTAAAAGAACAACATGACTTTGATGAGCACTCCTACTAAAGTGGGCCACGGTGAGCTGGCCGTGAAAGTCGAGCTGTTAACTGTGGTTTTAATTGAAGTTGAATTGGCGCTGGGTTTAACTGAAGCTCCACATCAGGGGCACTGAAGTCTGAGGGATGGGGGAAGGAGCAGCGGAGGCTCATCATGCCTTCACCAATTCACCGTAAGCTGACATATGGTCATCATTGCTAATCTTTCATCCCCCCATGCACACGTTCATCTCTAAAAGATAGCCTCAGCAATTTACTGTTTAAAGAACGTGTACAAAGAAGACATGGCAACTGGTCAAAGTTGGGGTGACCTTACTCATAAAAATCTTGACTGCACTTTCACTTAGAGGAACGTTTGTGGAGCCCAATCAATCAGCCCTATATGTGCCTGTTGAACATCCCATTCTGAAGTTAGTCCCTCCTTTGCTGCTAAGTGACTTTACTCTTCTGGGAAGGCTTTCCACTAGATTTTGAAACATGGCTGTGAGAATGTCTGCCCATTCAGCCACAGGCGATATTGATATTGGACGAGGAAGCCTGGAGCACAGTCGGCATTCCAGTTCATCCCAAAGGTGTTCACTGGGGTTAAGGTCAGGGTTCTGTGCAGGACACTTAACCTATTACACTCCAACCTTGGTCTTCATGGAGCTCACATCATGCACAGGAGCATGGTCATGCTGAAACAGGTTTCAGCCTTTTAGTTCCAATAAAGAGAAATCTTACTGATACGGCATACAAACACATTCTAGACAACTGCATGCTTTTAACTCTGTAGCAATAAATTCTAGAAGAACCACATATGGGTACGGTGGTCAAGTGTCCACATATAATTGGCCATACAAGTGTATAATTCACTGAGAGTCTTTCATGAGTCCTCATGTACAGCTGTAAACCGTTTCAGACAGATTGCTCGATATCATAGAGCAAAGAAAAGAAACAGACAGCTGTTTTATTATTCAATTAATACATGCTCCTGATCCCAGCAATGCCAAAACTCACACATGTGCTAAAGTGCCAGAAAAAAATTTGCTAGGTCCCCAACGGGGCATGGTCTCCACGAGTTTGCAAAAAAACTTCCTGCAGACTACTTGGTCCGTAATTCTGTTGTATTGTATGAGGTGTAGAATTTCTGTGTTGCACAGCATGTTGCATGGCATCCCAGATGTGATTGATAACACTGAGATCTGGTGAGTTAGGTGGGAATGGCCATAATCTGGCATCTCTGGACATGTGTGGTACATGACAAGAAGCCAAATCCATCAGAATAAATGCAGGACATAATTCGTCAGAACGGAGGTACTACCAGCCTATGTAGTTTGCATAGGCTAGTGTGTACCAGTTTTTCTGGCACTTTAGTGTTCTTCTCAATGAAGCTCCGTTCATGAAGCTCCGCTGCCAACTCTTGCATGTAAAAATGTAAAAGCAAGAAAAAGAAAGACGTAAAAGAAAAAAAAGAAAGTGTGACTTGCGGATTGAGTGTGTGCCCGTGCACTGGAGGTCTCCAGTGTGACGTTAGGTACTATAATCCTGTAGTGTCTATCAGCGCTCCATAAAGAATGTCACCACCATTAGCATGGTGTCAAGTGGCCCTAATAGTCCGATTTCATTAGAGTCAATGGCGGTGAGAGGAGCCATTTGGAAAAGTCAGACAGCCAGCGCAGCGCCATCCTGCTGCAAATTGCAGACTGGAGGTACTCTGTCAATGGAGCCACATGCAGGACATAGTGAGAAGATGGGCCATTTGACCTAGCATGAAATTCCCTCCCCACCTATAATCAGGAACCCACACAGCACTTTGTGGACTGCTCTGTCTCATTTTGATGATGTCATTTCAAGACAGCCCTCAATGCTAGGTGAGACGTGACTCAATGCAGAAGCGGGAGGGTGAAATACTATATTACCCAGCTACTTCATTACCCTTTTAGATGAAGATGACAGCACAATGACACATCGGTTCACAATTAAGAAAGAAAAAGGAACGACACCAGCCAAAAAACAAATAAATTAATTAATCCTGTTCATGACTATAAGGGGAAAATAAATACAGATTTGACAGATCCACAAATATGTCTAATGGTAAATAATTCCCTGTGGATACGTACACACGTACTACTTCTGTTTACTTATCTAAACCATTTCTATCTAAGAATTGACAAAGCTCTGCCTGTTGTTCATCCCATTGATCAAACGTGTTTGAATGTCGATGAGCCGTGTGCAAATATGTGTGACAGAGTGTGTGTGAATGGCTTTGTGCTCTGCTCGAGTGTATCGACGGGCTGCTGTATAGACAGGAGCAGAGACAGATGCTCCTCTAATGTAATAGTTCCCTTGACATAATCAGAGAAATGAGGAAGTTCAAGTAAGAAAAATGAACCATAAAGAGCAACTCGGCTCCTCAAGAACAAGTTTCTGCAGCTTTCTGACTCTGTATATACACCAAAATGTCCGTGCTCATAAAGATTTTTTAAAAACTAATAGATCAAGAATCATCTGTGGATAACAATGCTGAATCATTTGTACAGGAAAACAAAAATAAAATTAAGTAAACGAGGACAAGAGCCATGAACAGAGTGCGGTGCGGTGTAACAGCGGGCACAGAGAACAGCTTTAAAGAGCAGGAGAAGCACGCCCTCTCATCTCCTCATCTACCTCTGTACGGATTATTTCTATGCAAATGCTGGCAGGCAATGAATTAAATCCAAAACCGTTTGTAAATTCCAGTGAATTCCAATTTCGATTCGAGTGAAAACTGCACAAGTCTGCAGCCAGGTGACATGCCACAGCATAAATATTCACCTTTATTTACTGCCAAGCACAAAAAGATACAACCCCGTGCAAGGGTCTGTAAATGAGTGAAACGTGCAAAAGTCATAAATAAGAGTAATTTAATTAAATAGAACTTTGCAAATGCATAAAATAATATTAATAGCAAATTTTGGCAGTCCGTCTGCTTTTAAAAAAAACAAAAATATCCTTAATAAACAGAGCACATTCATTATTCTGAGGAATCTGGTTATGGCTTATAGTATTTTAATTTCTGCTTTTTATTTTAATCACAAGCCTGTACACAGCTTTAATTTTATAACCCATTTTTACCGTTCTGTAAGTGGCCCCATATTATCACTAAACGGCACAGTAATTAGTAGGACATTTCATTACATCATTTCCTACATTTATCTATAAGAATGGGGGAAAAAAAGGTGAAGAACAGAGACTCCCGCTACGCCGGTTTTACATGAATAAACCGGGGGTGCAAGACATTTATTTAAATATGCAGTGTGATTAGACACATGATTAAATCAGAGAGATGAAGTCTGATGTACGGCAGAAATGGAAATGTCCGGACCTGTTTAAATATGCATCAAACATGATCTTAAATCACCACTAACGTCAAAGCGCTTTCATTTTTATAAATAAAGGATTTTTCACGAAGAGTGTAAGTGTGTGTGTGTGTGTGTGAGAGAGAACGAGAGAGAGAGAGAGAGAGAGAGAGAGAGAGAGAGAGAGGATTTTGACAGAGTTGATTTTGATTATTATGTTAGCGCTGTGCTTCATTACCAACATGAAACAAGTATTCATTTTTAAAAAAAGTAATAAAATAACCACAGTTATCACTGCAAGAAGCTGTCATTATCATCATCACATTGTATCTCATTAAAAAAAAAAAAACACAATAAAGAACTAAAGCGAATAAGCTTAGTGAAGGTGGCGTGTGGTTTTGCCGTGCTATGCAGGTGTGTGTGCTTTGTGAGGGAGGAGACTGCAGATGTACAGAATTAAGTGCCAACTCAAAGAAAACTACTTCCGTAAGCACTCGCAAAGTCAAATGTTGCATCATTTGTGTCTGCCACAAAAGATCTGAGCATTTTTTTTTTTTTGGAAAAAAATGCTAAAGTGTACACATGCATGTACAATAACCATGGCACGCTCGAGTGGGCAAGCAGGTCAAGCGCTCGTGGTGAGCGCAGATTGAGAACCTGCTGCCTGGCCATGGCACAAAAGTCACACGGCAGAGGGATGCGCCAGATAGAGGCAACTGCTTTAACACACAAAATATACGGCCAAATGTGATGTTGCTGAATTGGTGGCTTCAGATTAAAAAAAAAAAAAAAAAAAAGTCTTCATCATTTTATCATAATGTTCCAATATAAAGAAATCACAACAAGCAGACTTTTTATATTAAAGGCAATCAAAATGACTGGCATTTCAAATTAATCAAAAGTGACAGACATTCTCTGGCACAATTCGAGGAATGAGAAAAACAGCAAAGCGTGCAGTGATTCTCAAGGCACAGACACGTACCTCATGCTCTTTTTAAAATACCTAAATTAATTTTATAGACTCGCGTAATACCCCCCACCCCTACATAAAGCATTTAACACAGCATGCTGCTTTTTCCACACGTCCGACAAAGAAATGCATTGCAAGCTTTCCTCTTGAATTAATCTTTGCCATAACAATCTTAAAAAAAAAAAGATAATATAAGTAAACCAGAGCAACAAAAGCGAGCAGACGGACTAGATTCAGAAAGCATCTCGTGAGTCTTTCTTGCAATCAGTCAGTAAAATTTTGCAGTGGGAAATTCTAAAACACACAGCCGGTGCCTGGTGGCACAATAGAATTTGTTTATCATTTGCATATGTATAGTATAAACAGTGAGAGGAAGGACAGGGCTGATTTTCAAAAGCAATCCAACACACAAACACTGAAAAGAATTGAGAGAAAGGGGACAGGGAGAGAGAGGACAATCCCTCAGTAAACCACAACACTGTATACATGTTCAAGAGAAGTAATAAGCTATGCAAATCTCTCCTTCTCTCTCACTCGCGTTCTCTCTTTGTCACAAACATCCAAACGCTGACTTCCTCGGCTAAATTGATTTCTGGTTTTATGGTGGAAGATTAGAGACAAGAGTTGAATAAAGCAGAGGAGAAAAAAAAAAGATCTCTGCTTTTCAAAGCTCCAACTGTAATAATAAACTGTGTAATAATTTAGACAACACATATATTTCCTATTGCTCTCTCTGTCTGAGCAACCGGAGACCACACTGCATTGTTTCATTTTAAAAGAGTGTGTGTGTGTGTGTGTGTGTGTGTGTGTGTGTGTGGTTTGAGGGCCAGAGGTGATGGCCACTTTGACAGCTATACCTGTCGCTCTAAAGGAACACCAGATAACCTTCTGTCCTAACAGAGTCCTTTCAATAGTCTTCCATTTTCTCTTCTCTAACACACACTCACGCTTTTATAGACGTGCAAAAGAGGGAAAAATCCTCTCCTCCATTCAGCACGGCATAGTCACACTGCGTTGTGCCTCAAACACATGAAAAGCAATTAAATTGATTCTTTTTCACCTTTTTTCCCTATTTTCTCCCGACCAAGTCTGGGCAGAACGAGTATTCAAGCCCAATCTAACCTTCGTTTGTGTACTTCCTATCTGGAAGAGGAGCTCTAAAAGAGGAGGTAAAAGGATCTTTATCAGTGTGTGAATTAACGCTCAAAGTCCTCCATTTGGAAAGTATATAAGGCCAATCCATTAAAAAGGGCTGAAAAAGGGGCCTGGCAAAGAGACACCTTGAAAATGAAGAGAGGACCTTGCAGCTCCACGTGGAAACTCCCTACTGCTGAACCAGCAGTCTTCAGGGTGAGAGAGAGAGAGAGAGAGAGACAGAGAGAGAATGAGAGAATGAGAAAGAAAGATCACAATCACACCAGCACAGAACTGAACAATTATCTCCTAAGTAAAGGTCATTTGCGTCAGTGCAACAGTAAAACTGAGGAGATGAACTCACCACTGATATTTACTGAGCGTTGTAATGACTTGGGTACAAAAACGGCTACAATATTATTTTGTGTTTATGTGTGTATATATATATATATATATATATATATATATATATATATATATACGCGTATATGTG
>JAOVVF010000010.1:13647431-13661839 GCA_028565595.1 Duopalatinus emarginatus | reverse complement strand
ATAAAACTTTGAATCTTTTACTTCTTTTACTTTTCTTAATTAATATAAATGCTATTTTTAAATAAAAAAAACATTATCATCAGAAACCATAGATGAAATGTTGACAAACCAGCATATAGTGATACATATTGTGCATCGTAAAAACATCCTTGCTATATTTCTGTCCCACTCCTAATGCACACTGCAGAAATATGGAGATAGGAGCGGTGCGGAGTTTAAAGGGATGATAAATCGCCCCCTTAATCTAAGTGCAATCACTCTTGCACTCTAGTATGCACTTTGTAACAAGTGTACACTTCACCAGATAGACGCTGTCTCCTGCCATAGTTTCATCATCGCAGCACATGAGAGTGAGACAAAGTGATAAACGGCAAGAACAAGCAAGACAGTGCATTACAGCCACTTCCATCTTTTTCTTTATGCTCGCTCCTTCCTCTGTTCCCTTGAGATGCATGGACACACTCCTGACTAATACACTCCTCATACACTGTTTATTGCCTTTGCTATATCAATCCGAGAAGGTTTAGGTGTTCCAAAGCCACGTGTTTTACATGTATTACCTACTACAGACATACAGAGGTGGATAATCTTCTGATCAGCAACACAAAACAGCATACGTATCTGTGTGTCGACATGCTCATATGCACACACACACTCTACATATTTAATATACATAGTGTTGAAGATGTTGTTGAAAAGACTCTTTAAAACTTGATACAGCAATAGTACAGAGGGATACACTGACATTCAACCCAGGTTACCAAGTAATAACTAAGTGTGTTCAGACACACACACACACACACACACACACTAAAGAGCACTTCCTCCCTTGTGCATATGCTGTTTGAAGAATCAAATCCTCCTCATTACAGCACGTGCATGTGTCTTAGACCAGGATATCCCACTCTCTCTGCATCACACTGACTGTGCCGCTCATGTCTTATGCATGAGGCCACGTCTGCGGACAGCTGCAGAGCGGTCCAGAGCCCTACACACTTTCATATTCTAATGTGCAGAACGGAGAAGGGGAAATTGCATTTCTAAAGCCCCTGTACTACAGGGCATTGGGCCCAGCGCAGCCAAAACACAAACATGCTCGCTGGTCAAAGCTTTACTGCCACGGAGCAGAAATAACATACATACAAAATAGTGGGCTAAATAGGACAGCATGGCAGACTTTGAAGGGGATAAAAGCCTGCTGAGGACAGCAATAAAATAAAGCAAAAGGGATTTTAGACACACCGAAAGAGGCTGGCAGGCAAACAGGTAAGGGAGGCGATGCAAGAAACAGCACAAAACGTCTGACAGATCACTGTCATTAACTAATTATACAACAATTAGTTTGAATCACTGTGTTCATAGACCAAAGGTTTGTGGACTTTGAGACTTTTAGTCAAATCCTGTTATAAAGGGGCAGTGGCAGCTGCCTGGCTGTTGCTGCTGGGCCCTTGGGTAAGGCCCTTAACCCAAATGGCATATATTAAAATTACTAGTAAATCTCAGAAAATAAGAATACAGCGGAAAAAGTTCATATATGTTTCAAGCTTTTTTTCTCACTTTTGATCAGTATGGCTTACAGCTCACGAAAATCAGAAATCCAGAATCTCCAATTATTAAAAGACCAAGCAGAAACAGATACAGAATCTAGAAATGTCCGACAAGTATGTTAATTTATTCTGCTCACTCAGTACTTAGTTAAGGCTGCTTTACCACAAAGTACTGCAATAATACAGAGTTGAACGAAGGCAATCAGCTTACAGTACTGCTGAGATGTTATTGAAGTCCAGGTTGCTTTGATAGTCAGCCTTTATCTGTATTACTGGGTCAGGTGCTTCTCACCTTCATCTTGACAATACCCCAATACTTCAGGGCTCTGTGCAGGACTCTCAAGTTCTTCCATGCTTCTCTGCTCCATCGTGGAACTCATTTTATTCATAGTGGCATTGTCATGCTGGAACATATCTGGGTCCTCTTAGTTCCAATAAATCACATTTTTTTCACCAAATCTGTATTATTACAAAAAACCCTGGATTGCTGCATCAAGCTGTGTCTAATCATTAACCATACTTATAATATAAACCATCTAAATGTATGAAGATGGATAACACGTACATTGATAATTATTAAAACAGGGGTCACGCATAGAATTTATCAATATTATAATCAACAGTGTTTTTATTGTGAATGATCCAGAATGAACAAAGTACAAAAATCTACACATCAACTCCACAACTTTACATAAATGCTCGAAATTTTTGCTTTATGTCATGGCTGTGATGACTATGCCATGTCTCTTTGTTACTGGTTGTCACACTCTTCCGAACACATAGAACTCCATAATGGTATGGGGTTTGTTTAGCTGAAATTCCATGGGACCCCTGGTACATCTACAAATGTCTCTGACAGGTGAACACTATGTGTGCCTCCTTTATGATGAGTAACACCTGTTCATATCCTGCATTCATTCTGATGAGTTTAGCCTCTTCCAACAGGACAATGCACCACTACACATGTCTGGAGGTGCCAAATTAAGGTTATTGGAACGGTTTTGCCATTCTCACCCTAGTCATCAGATTTCAACGTTAGCAAACACAAGGGGAAGCCACGGTCTAACAACCGATGTTGTTACCGGAAGGTCCCGGGTTCGATCCCCCTGGGGCCTGTGATTACATCCTGAATGTTAGTCATCAATTGGTTTTGTGTGAATGTGAATATTATGCTCTATAGTAATATTTAAAAAGCTGTCAGTTTGAATATGACAGGACTCATAGGAAGCCTGACAGGAGTGCCAGCAAACTCTGAAGGAATCAGTGATCTGGAATACAGACAGTCAATATAACTGCGTAGACTGAGACATGTACAGATGGACAGGGAAGAATGTAGCTAGTTCAACCTGAACTGTCTGGCTAAAGTTACACTAAAATCAGGCAGAAGAAAGAAAAGCATCAGTTAAAAACAACGTTACTAAACCACAAAGCTTGTTCATTTGCACCGTTTCATTAATGAATCTGGTAATTTAAAAAAATGACACGCAGTTTATTTCTATGAGCCAGGGAAAGAAAAATAAGAAACCAAAGGATAGAACGAATTATTATAACGAATAACTGTATCTGTTTTCACAGGCTGCAAGAGAAAGCAGCATTTCTGGGGGATTTTATACAACAATATGAAATTGAATCTTCTTGATAGTGAGTGTATAATACATGAAAATAGTTCTGAATACATATTGCAAATAGATGGATTTTACATTTACAAAAAAGATGATCCATCTCGTTTATGTGTTAATGGAATGGAATGGCAGATGCAGTATAAAATGCAGAGATTTTTTTTTCAATTTATTATTTAGTAGTAAAGGGTAAATACATGTGAGGGTTAATACTACAGTATTATTCCCATGTCTGTCTAAGTCATAGGAAAGCTCTGTTCTGATGAGGCAGGATACATTGTTCATATTAGTGGAAACATTCAGACACATTGGGATAAACACAATTAATACGTTCAAAATGCCCAATGTTGTGAAATAATACACATCTCCATCTTCCCCTCCACCGTGTGTTCGGTGTAATGCTGAGCAGTACACCGCTCTGTTCCTGCATTTCTAAACAGGGGAACTATATTCCGCCCACGTTACAAAGGTCCATTATTGTAGTATCATATCACAGTAGGAATACAGTGTCAATAAAGGCAGACACAGAGAGACTTATTCTCCTAGATAAATCCCTGCAATGGGAAATGATCTGCCTCTCCACATCACTGAGGTGAGTGCCAAAATAGAGGAGGGGAGAAAAGAAAAAAAAAAAACAACAGAGAAAGATCACAGAGTCGTTTATTTAACCTCTTGCGCATTCAGCGCTTAACTGCACCTTATACACAGATATATTAATATGGTATTATGCACAATAACAGTTTTATGGATTTTAAATGGCCATCATTTACCAACAGTGCGCAGCTATCACATGGAAGGACAATTTTATAACCCCTAAATGTAAATCTTTCTCTTTTCCCCCCCATCATCTGGTAGGAGGTACAAAACATTAGAGACGTTTTATTGACGCACGAGTCTGACAGATGGATATGAATGATATCAAACAGCAAAAATCTTTAATGATGAAAAGATTTGCAACTAAAATCAATGATCGTTCTTGCAGCAGGTTCATGTGGCGTTATGGAAATGTATTTAGTGACTTGAGAGCGGCACACATATAAATAACCTGATTATTTTCCCCTCTGGGCTACCTTACAATGTTTTTGAAGATGCAGAGGGACAGGGTAGACATTGCATGAGGGCAAAAATTAAATGGCAGGGTTTTTTTAATAACAACAAAATTTTGCATTGTTTTATGGTGTAGATGTTCATACAGAAGGACAATGTATAGAAGTACCTACATTTTATTTTCAGTAAGAGATACAGATTCCATTAGTATGTGAATTTAAAATATTTCCAACCTTACAAACATCCACCCTCATCTCATAGGCACATAAGTTTCACATGCTAAATGTGTGTATACATTATATATTTTTTAATGTAATTTTTATTTAGTTCAATACTAGACTACAGTATAGTTTCATACAAAGGCACTTTTCCTTTTCCAGCTGAAACAGCAAAAGAAATCGACTCCAAAGTAAGTCATAGCCACATAATTATGCGATATATTAAGTGAGGGAAGACAATATAAAAGTTAACAATTAAAAGAATCTGTATTAACAGATCATTTTGAAGCCATAATGATTATGTTATTTGCTCCATCAGACAGACATCCCATACTTATTGGTATTGACCTAAGTTATATGTTGGGATTCTGGGATTCATTGTGACACACTTCAAGGCACTTCCTAAGAGAAACTTCTTAGACCTTCCGTCTACACCGTCAAGTGTTATTCCCAACAGTGCCACCATGGGATTATATGCATCTTCCCAAAAACGTAGGACGTAGCCAAAATATGTGAATATGGTTTCCACAGTTCCTCCAGCATGAACTAGTGTGTGTTAGGCTTATCTTTGACACTATCTACTGATTACTTTCCATTTCAATTCCCTTCACATGTTGGAGTTCATCTAGGTTTGTTTCTGTCTATATGATCTTCCAGGTATTCTATGTTATACTCATGTTTAATTCTGATTCCAATCTCTGCTTTATATTTAAAGACCTATCTAGGTTTATGGACAGAAATATTACATAACGTTTACTAATTATCTTCCTCTCCTTTTCATATGGGACCTAATCTGGTCATTCTCTATTAGGGTAGGTCTTATTAGTTTTCTTCCATTTTTTATGTGCAGTCAGGAAATACCATCTTAAGTGCAGATATCTGAAAAACCTTTGAAAGAGATTGAGATTGAACTCACTTTGAACTGGTCAAATGTCTTAATATCTGATTCAATTTAATTAAACCATGCTCTGACCATTTTTCTAAAAGTGTATATACTTTACAATGCAACAACAAAACAACCGAGTTGAATTGTACAAGATTCTTATATGAATTGCATTTAAATGCTGATTCAAAAATTATCTTGTGTGTGAGTGTGTTGGTCTCTACACACAATTGGGGTAAAATATTCCTTTCTTGTATATTCAAACGAGGCATCTTTATATCAGTGCTACAGAACAGAAGGAGTTTACAGATCCTCTATTATCCATTTGGCTCCATTTTAGGAGCAAACGAATCAATTCTCTCAAGAGCTTAATACCTCAGAAGGTAGAACAAGCTAAAGTGCCGGCCAGAATCAAGAAAGTATCCATTATTTCCCCAAAACAATAGCGCTCTATCGGCACTGGACTCGTGGTAATTACATCATTAGCTAATTTCTCCCGGCGGGACACGGACACGGCATTTGATGGAGACAATTTGACCGAGGAGGAAAGAAAGAAAAATCAACAGCTAAGCACAGACTTTCTCCGCTAGTGTCTGATCAATTAGCACGATGAAAACACAATGGATTTTACATTACCAGTCTAGCACTCGCTATTGGTTTACTTAATGTTTTGTTGGATGATATTCTCTGCACTCGGCTGATGGGACGGTGAGGAATCAATGAGAGAGAGATGGTCTCTCCCTGTACTCAGAGAAGACTCAATCAGCCAAGACTAATAAGACACGCACATATGCGTGCGTGCACACACACACACACACACGCACACACGCATCTGTCTTACCTACCTAAGGACCTTCACTTTTTTTTTCTGTTATTCACATTTTAATTGATTTTCTTATATTAAATGACTTATTTAAATTATACTAGAAACATAGTTATTATTTTAAATAATTCATTTCCCACCCCGATATTAACGTCTGTTAAATCAAATCAGCGTTTTTTTCTCACTGGGTTAAGACAAAAGTCCATACAGTCATATATTTCTATTCTTGTGGGGAAATTCAGTCCCCACTGACACACGTGCATACAAGCGCATCTTAACGTGCTTCAAAGCGCTAATGATGAAAACCATATTGAAAATGTCATTCATCAATAATATTAACATTCATCATAAACATATTTATGTAAAAGTGAAATGAATGCTCATTGTGCTTGCATACAGAGGAATTTGACCTCTGCATTTAACCTATCTGTGCAGTGAAATACACACACTAAGGACAGTGAACACACTTACCTGGAGCAGGTGGTAGCCCAGAGAGCAGTTGGGGGATAGGTGCCTTTGATGAAGGACACCTCAGTTGTGTCTTGTTGGGGCAGTAATCAAATCAGCAAACTTCCAGACACAAGACTGGTTCCCAAATCTTGAGACACAGCTGCCCCACCATGTCTTAAATCATGTTCACACACGCACCCACACAATTTAGAATTTAAACCTATACTTGAACCTATACTGGACATTTTTTTACCTCTACTTTAAACCCCTTTTTGGGGCTTGTGGTCGAGGAACCAGACTTGTGACAGGTAGGTTGCTGATTTCATCCCCGCAACCGACAAGACATGACTGAAGTGCCCTTTAGCGATTAGAGATTAAACTCCCAACTGCTCCCCGGGCTCCATGGTTAGGGTTCCTAACACCTCCGGACAAGTGTGTTCACTGCCCCTAGTGAGTGTGTTTCACTGAACGGATGAGTTAAGTGCAGAGGTTAAATTCCTTTGTGTGTAAAAGCTCAGTGGTCAGTGAGTGGGTCACTTTCAGTTTCTGGTATTTTGTTACCACTGCACAAAGCTCTTGTGTAATATATGAATATGCATTGTTGTGTATGATCTGAAAGCACAAAGAAAAAGACTTAAATCATTTCCTCTTTAAATAAGTAGACAGAGCAGGTAAAAGGTCAAAAAGGAGGAAAAAAACAGACATGTAAACGCTGGGAAGTTCTGACACACAAGGCCTATTTTAGATTAAGATATTTAATTAGGAAAGACTGCTTGGATAATAACTGAATATGGTTCTATGAAGCCTCTGGAGCAGAGTCGCAGTAAAAGCTGAGCACTGAGGCTATGGAGATTCACTCACACACTCCCTACTCTCACCCTGCCATCGCTTTTTAAAGTCATGTTACATTTAATACGAGTGGGGGCCATTATTGCATGTGTGACATGGCTCCCACCCCCTCATGGGTCCTGGGTAAAAGAATGCTTTTACATGACAATAAGGCTGACATGTTACAGTCGGAGGATCCATTATCATATGGAGCTGTGTGGAGATGATCAGTCGATGGCAGCCTTCTCCTGGCTACAGTATCAGGATGATAATGCATGTTTATTATGGCTTCTCCTCTGAACATGTACGCACACACACACACACACATTCACCTGCATCTTTATAGAATAAAAGCAGCTATGAAAGAGCCACTTGTATTAGTGAAGCAATTTTGCTGTTAAAAAAAAAAAGTGCCTCTCTCAATCATCTCTCTCTCACACACACACGCGCGCGCATATACACACATACACACACTCACATATGCGCAAACAAAATAAATCTATCTATCACTACTGTAATTAACATGATGGAAAAAGACTGGACTGGCACAACCCCCACTTTGGCAGTGTGGCTAAAAAAAAATGTCCATTTGAAAATGACCCAATGTACCTTACACTGAATCATCAGATTCATGGCATATCAAGAGCCCCAGTGAGAGAGGTGGAAAAGTAAAACCGTGTATATATATATATATATATATATATATATATATATATTTAACCAAAACTGTATAATTACACCAGCTGGTTCTAGTCAGGTTTTAAATTTAAATTTATTTAAAAAAAAAAAAGTTATATTAGGAAATATGTCTTCTTTAAAGCTGCTTTGGGAAAATTGTCCATTGCTGTAGAAACATAATTGAATTGAATTAATTGAATAAACGTCACATGATATCTTAGAAAAGCATATCATAACATGATTTAGCAGAGTATTATACCATATTATACTGCTATATCACCCAGCCTTGCTTTCAGTATAACTTAAAACAATGTTAAAAAAACTGATAAACGTATCAGCTGAACATTAACTTTACCCAACCTATTACCTACATTATCTTTTTATTACGTAACCAAATCTTACATTTATTTATTTTTAAAAAAACATTTTTGTGTGCCTTTTTTACACATTCCATTTGAGTGGTTTGCTTTTTTACTTTTTATTGAGGATAGAAGAAGATGAACTGTGAATGGGCTAAAAAAAAAAAAAAAAAAAGTAAGCAAAGTAGTATTTTTTCCGAATCCTGTGTTTCATTCTTTCTGTGCTGATTTTCAGTTTCTTTTGCACATCTCTTAGGTATAAAAACAGCCCACAGGCTCTAGCTGCCATTCCAGGCTTCAGGCATTTCTCTGTCAGAGAGGACAAAAATGATTTTCCCCAGCTTCTCTTTTTCTTTGTACTCTATGCGAGTTTAGACTCGCAGTGAAATCCCAGAGAGCATGCGGTAATAAGCAGGCCGGAGATGTAAAGTCCTGTGTTAAGGAAGACTGATGTGTTTCAGCTGAGTGTTCTTGGTAAAAAGAGCTGATACAGAGAGAGTTACAGTTACACCACCAGCCTTCTGGGTAGAGAAGACGTTTAGAATAACAAACAAACAGAAAAAAAAGGAAGAAAGTTTCATTAAACCAGTCCTACGTGAAGAATGATTCTACAAAGACACGTCTTTAAAGGAAAACCCACAGGGGCAGCTGTGGGCTGGTGTATAAAGAGCCAGCCTTGTGACTGAAAGCTCCCGGGTTCGATTCCCTGTACTGACAAGACGTGACAAGAAGTGCCCTTGCTCAAGGTTCCTCTGTGTGTACAAGCACAGTGGTCAATGAGTGGTTCACTTTTGCTCCACTTTGTATTAAGGTTTAAAGGTTCCTCGGTGGACCTACCAAGGATTAGACTGGTGTACTAGTGTTTTTCTGGCACTTCAGTGCAGACAAAGCTCATGGATTCCAAGTAAGTCTTCAAGTCTTGTAGAGTCCATGCCCCGTGGTGGACCTACCAAGTATTAGACTGGTGTACCAATTTTTTTCTGGTACTTTAGTGCAGACAAACCTCATGGAGTCCATGTAAAGACTTCGTCCTGTAGAGTCCGTGCCCCATGGTGGACCTACCAGGTAGTAAACTGGTGTACCAGTTTTTTTTTTGCAGACCAAGTTCATGGAGTCGCTTCCTTATCATATTTCTATAGTCCTATGCTTCTGGTACCAGTTATTTTTATGCTACCAGTTTTTTGGCACTTTAATGTACACGTTCATGCCAAGTAGATCATCAGTACTATTCTTGCCACAGTGCAATACACAACGTCATGTCGCCTTCCGAACAATTTTAGTCAGTAACCCGACAGGTTTATTTTTCCATAATTAAATGAACCTTATTGTGTGTTGTATTTAACGTCTCTTTGATTTTATGAGACATTTTATGACGTCTCACATCATCTGGGGGATTTTTGTCAGAGATGATCTTCACTCCAAAGCCGTTAATGAGATACAGTACAAGACACGAGGTAGATTAGCATCTTCTTCTATCCTTACCCTGTGTGAAATATCTATTATTAATAATCAGTACAGCTGGTCGTACTAGCATCCTGACACATCCTAGTCCTCGCCCCGTCACCGAGAGAATTCTCAGCGAAGATGAGACTGCACATGTAATGACAGATTCCCTCATACTCCGTCTGTACCACCTGAAGCGAAGTAGCGTGACAGGACGTTACCTGGCAGCGAGTTTCGTGACAATGCCTCATGCTCGCAGCAAGCAAGCAACGATAGCAAGGAGCCCCGCTGCGAGACCCGTGAGTCGAGGATGCTGATGGGGAGAGCAGTTTATCTCGGCGTAATTATGCAACGAGCCTTCTTTCGTAGTTTTCCCTGATTGAAAACGATGCCAGAAGCCGACTCCATCTGGCATAGCGTGCGCTCGATCTGCTGACAGCTTCATCAGCTTGTAAATGCCTTTTCCCACCCACTGACACACATCTCAACTCTATATTTATCTGTAGATTACTTTCACGTCTCGGGTCCCCTCCCGGCAGCGTGCGTCTCTGTGTGTGTGTGTGTGTGTGACTCAACCTGCAGTTGTAAAAAGGATTCGTCTACCCCATGCTCGCATTGTCTGGGTAAGAGAGCATGTCGTCTGGCAGTGTAATGAAATGCATATACACCAAATGCATATACCTGATTAGACCTGATTAGATGGTCCAGAAAATCAGTGGCCCGCAGTTCCTCAGCTGAAGAGTAGGTTCAACTCTTATGAAAAGTTTTTTTTCATAATCGGGATCATGCAGGTTTGTGGACAAACAAAATGGAGGAAGGAAAACTACAGCACAAAGCCGTATGCATGTATGCATTTCTTACTGTTACTACAGAAAGACGCAATCCAGATACAAATTACAATAGAATAACCGTATCTGTTAAAAGCAAAAGTTTACGTTTTGAAGATATACATTTGAGTTAAAAATTTGAGTTGTTAAAAAATGTGATTCAGGCATAGTTTTGAGTTTCAAAGTCATAATTATGAGATTTGAAGTAATAATTTTGTTTTAAAGTCATAATTCTGTTTCTCATTTTTAAGTCATAATTGAGATTCAAAGTCATATTTTTTTTAAATATAATTGAGATACAAAGTTATTTTTATTTTTAAAGTCATAATTATGAGATTCAAAGTCATGATTTTACGTTTCACAGTCATAATGTTGAGTTTTAAAGTTGTAATAATGAACTGCAGTGGCAGAAATGCCAATGAATAAAATTTCATAATTATGAATTGGAAACTTTTTGAATCCCACTGAAGTTTGAATCCCATAATTATAACTTTGAATTTCATAATTACGACTGTAAAACTCAAAATTGCAACTTAGAATTTCATAATTATGGCTTTGAAACTCAAAATTACAACTTTGAATGCCCGACACAGGCTTCCACAGTATTGCTATGATTGATAGGGGAGAGAAAATATCCTTCTCTCACTCAGAGCCACGGATGGCTGTAGTGTTATCAGGATTCAAGCTCTTTTATACTAATAATAGACCAACATGCTGAATGTTTGTCAAGGACACAAACAGGACATTTTGGCCCTTAGTCTGTATTTTATGCTGCACTGTACTGAAATTTCCATTCATGCCACAAAATCATTTTTGGCCTTGAGCTGGGTCATAATAAAGGGGGGAAAAAATCATACAAGCCTTCATTTTGTTCAACAACAAGCGAGCCAGTTAACTGTTAAGTCATGGATATATTTACATCTTTGCTAATGTACTCTCTGACTGTATGGCCGTACTTATGGAAAATGTTGAAAGTGTGCTCTCTATTCTTCTGCCACCAATCAGCGATTTCTAAAAACAGAAAATGAATATTGCACATCAAAGTGACCCGTATGAAATATTCATTAACGTAATGAAGTTGTGAAGTAATAGCCAGTGGTGCTTGTAATGAGGGACATGCAAATGCTTTTATGTAATATTAAGAGACGCTGCCTAGATCCCAGGAACACTCGCCTCACCGTACCGTCTCTTCAAGCACAACACGAAAACCCTCTCATCATCAGCTAATGCAGAAGGCTTCATCAGGCCTCGGAAGAATATTTCTGTAAGCAGCTTATAACGTTTAAACAGAGCATATATACGTTTTCCCACATTAAAAAAAGTCTACTTTAAAATCTGCGGCTAATTACTTTATGGATAAAGGTGCACCTTATAGTTTAGTGAAAATAATGACTGTAATTAGCACTCTCCGTGACGCTCATTACGCTCTGTTTTTTTTCCTGTTTAATGCATATTCACCCTCCTGACAGATCGCTGGGTCTTGCACACCTGCTCACACGCTAACGTGACTGGTCTGAATGGAACAGTACACAAGACAAAGTCGGTATTCAATCCCAGAATTCCTTTTTAATCCTAAACTTATCACCTTTGAATAATCTGAACTGGTTTACTACTGAACGATACATTATATGGTCAAACATTTCTGGACACCTGATCATAACACCAGAAAAGCTGTTCATTATTAATGTTACATTATGCAGAGCGTCTAGCGTCGTACAAGTCCCTGTGTATGAGCTGTTACTATAGAAACAAGAATGTATTAGAACAAGCTCATTAAGATCAGGTTCAGGTTACAGCTGAGGTAAACGGGATATACAGTAATAATGCACACCTTCAGACCAATCAGATTTAAGCATTTAGAAGCACTGGGATACCTGTATTTTACACCGATTAACACCACCGAACTACTGCCAGGTGCGGTGAATAATCTGTCACCTGATCATAACACCAGAAAAACTGGACTTTAGGACTGCTGAAATATGTAAATATTCTGTAAGCCTGTATTTTTTCATAGGCTCGTCTATCTCTGGAACAGAAATCCTGATGGGGCAGAATGTATCCGACTGATCTACACGCAATCCTACTTCATAAATCCAAACACAAGCAATCAAGCAAGCAGTCAAGAGTGCAAACAGCACTGAAATATGAGCGACATCACCGATACCGCCATTTGATCTCACAAAACTGGTGTATTACTGCGGCTGTAGGCTTGTGGTTAAGGAACTCGCCTTGGGACCATAAGGTCCCAGGTTGATCCCTGCAATCAACAAGACTCGACGGAACTGCCCTTGAGCAAGGCACCTAACCCCTAGTGACTTTTGATGGGGCCCGACCCCTAATGTAGAGACGCCCCCTGTATTATAGGCTTTATAAATTAGAGTATAATTCTTAAAAGCATTTCTTTTCAGAGGTTTAATCAGATCGAAGAAATTTCAGTTCATAACCCCTCCCCTGTAATTACATAAAACAAAAAATGTAACCAAGTTACCCAGGCTCAAACACACACATTCGTCTTTTACTGCCCTTCAGCAAATTCCCGTTATTATCACTATCACGACGTATGGACTGATAAGAGGCCACCTATAATGGCTTTGAGATCAGAGAACGTGATTACCCCTCCACTGCCCAGGGACATTAGCAGATATGTCACATCGAAGTTGTGTTAGGTCACATGCCAGACAGCCTGCCAAAGTTTGTGCACTTCTTCAGGATTGCACACCGAGCCAAATAGGTTCCCCGACTCATTTAAATTGACATCTCAGGACCGTCGACGGAAGCCACGAGGCAAACTGAATCAATACGGGCAGACGTCTTTTTCTTTCTTTACCTAGGATATTATTTGAGCAATGACGTTCTTTGCTCTAAGGCATTGCAGGGGTCACGGAAAGAAATCACCAAGAGCAGAAATGCAGAGAAATGACTCTGTGTGTTTAGAGCAGGGAGGATTGGATATCGAAGCTCCAGGATATGCAGGTGTGTAAAGAGTGTGTTTATGGTTTCTGTCAGTCAGATATGATGATGGCAGAGTGGAAGAGAAAAGCGCCGTTGTTATTTTGGATGTGAAGAAAAAGAAAATCCCCACTGAGTGTTGGCTTTAGCGGTTCGTAGTAGTCTCCTCGCACACACACACACACACAGACACACACACACACACACACACACACACACACACACACAGAGTGAGAGAGACTTGTCTTGCTATTCCTGAGAGGATCCTCCATTGACATAATTATTAATGCAGATAATTAATGCTGTATCTAAACCATACTAATCAAAAGCCATAATAAGTTTCCTATTTATAGGTCTGTATCCGTCTGTTGAACTGTCTGTATCTGTATGTCTATCTTTCTATTCTTCTATCTCTGAGCATCTGTCTGTCTCTCTCTATCTGTCTGTGTCTGTTGAACAGCCTCTATCTGTCTATCTGCCTGTCTGTCTGTCTGTCTGTTTATGTCTATCTATCTATCTATCTATCTATCTATGAGCATCTGTCTGTGTCTGTCTCTATCCTTCTGTCTGTCTCTGTCTCTATCTATCTATCTATCTCTGAGCTGCTGTCTGTTTGTCTATCTATCTATCTATCTATCTATCTATCTATGAGCATCTGTCTATGAGCATCTGTCTGTGTCTGTCTCTATCCTTCTGTCTGTCTCTATCTATCTATCTATCTATCTATCTATCTATCT
>JAOVVF010000010.1:13615924-13642279 GCA_028565595.1 Duopalatinus emarginatus | reverse complement strand
CACACACACACACACACACACACACACACATACACACACATGCATTAACAGATCTGTGAAAATATTTGAAAAATATCTGCAAGCATTTGGTGGAGTTATTAAATTATGATTATAAAATTACAAAAGCATAGAAAAGAAGGCCAGAAAGACGAGCAAGACACCACTGTGGAAAAGGGATTAAGACACAGCTAAGCGATGTGAAAGGAAGAAGGAAGTAGGATGTAAAGGCATATCTACATATAATGTGCATGCCACAGCTGAAAGTACTGAATTAGATAGTTGAACCGTCACTAAAAATCTTCTGTTCCACATGTTCGTGGTGTAACATAGCTTAATATAAAGCAATAGACCTGTGTAACCTTGTAAGCCTGATCAATGCTTATTTTAAATCCCATTGATTAACAGTTGTAATTATTGATTATGTCATGCAGCTTAGACAAAGCTGATGTGTCTGGTGGTGCACACTCAGGTGTGGGATATGCTGCATACACATGCACACACACACACAAAAATGAACAGGCTTTTCCATGTAGCTTGTTCATCCCAACCACGTTCACTTCCGGTCAGGTAGGTGCACTTTTGGCCTTGCACAGCCACGAGTACCTGATTTCAGCCTCCCATGTAAAGACTCAGGCCTTTCATGCTCAACACTCCAGTAATATTCAATTACTGTATGCACCACATTTCCTTCTAGCTCACAATTGATTTCTTTTAAAACGCTAGGCATCCTTCACTCGTGACGCGCCGCCTTGTTCCCGTGGTTCGGAAACATCCCAGTTAAATTACAATGCCATCTGCTTTCCACCGCCGTGCCTGTTCCGCTCCTCCTCCTCCCCAGCCCAATCCTGTCATAATGAATATGCACTATCTCTCTCTGCCATCAAGCGCCTCGCCCTCCCATTTAATCTCATCTTAATCTCTCCCCATTGTAATTTCAAATTGTTTTGTGTTTTACGGCAAATTGAGGCGAGCGGGCCACCCGCATGGAGGCCGCGCCGGCGCTCCAGCAGAGAATGTTTTCATTTCCATTCGCTGCTCCCTAAAAAAAGCACTTTTATTATTAACATGCTTATATAAATAAGACAAACACACAGAGAGAATATTGCTCTGTTGCGGAGGGGGAGGTGACTGGAAGAGGAGACAGGGTGGCTAAAACGTTTCTGCATTGGGATGTAGAGAAAAGGGGTAAAAAATATAAATGCAAGCTAGACAAAAAGTTCAGGCCGAGCATATGTTAAGTTGGTTACTGATAAAAGTTTTACATATCGGACATTGGGAGGAACCGTGATGGAATATCAGCTGATCCAGTAATTATGATTAAGTACAGTTAAAGTTCAAGTGCAACAATACTGCATTGTTTTAAAAGTCAAAGTCTTTATTAAAGGCCAGAGAGAGTCAATACTGCAGTGTAGTAATAGGGGATTAGTGAGCAAAGTCGAAATGCAAAGACATGAAAAGAGATTTTTGGAAACGTGCAGCGGGTTTAGGGTTCACTGTGCAGAGGACAGCGTTATCACATACAGAAGGACAGAATCGCGACAGCACATGAGAACGCTGTGTAGTCAAGTGGTCCAAAAATGAGAAAATGAGTTTTGTATGAAAAGCCCACTTCTATTCAATTAGGAGCTGAAGTGAATTAGATTCTTCCTGTGCCAACGCAGGTGAATAATGTGGTTCAATGCTACATAAACTGATAATCATGGCCATGATCTCGGCTTCTTTTGTACTGAGAGGTGCAGATGGAATTCGGAGATGAGAGCTGAAAGAGAATGAGAGCGTAGTAAAGAGCGAGAGAAAGCAAGACGGGATGTGAGTGTGTCGGGTGTTTATCATGCAGTCCATAGTCCTTGTGCCCGACCGTTGACAGTCTCTCTTGACAAAAGCCATCGTGCTCGAGCCACCAGTATCGAGTCCAGCGGAGGACAAATTTCAAGATGAACCAGAAATCAATTTGCCATCAAATTTTCATGCCTGTCCCACCCTCTCTGTGGCATTTTAATTACTGCCACCCTGGACCAGGGGTGCAGGAGATATTGACACTTAGCGCTTTACAATAAACTTTATTGGCAAGCTCTGCTTGATTGCTGTACTAAGGTAGAATAACAAGGGATATGGGTGGAGGTGTCTCAGTGTGCTTGTATGTAAGCGTGTGCATGAGCGCTACTGTGAACACGTTCACGTGGCTCACAGACAAAGAACACACTATAAAATGATCATCTCGCATTCATGACTGTACCTGACTCTATTCAAGCAGAAGACGTTAATAAAATGTGCGTTAAGGAAAGCTGACAGCTTCCTTAACAGACAGATGCTTAAACCCACACTGACATCATCCTTAATTCCTAAATGCTTCACACATGCCTCGATTCCTTCACAGGTAAAAGTCTATAAAGAGCCGCCGATAAAAACTTGTACATCCCGTGACTGATGGTCAGCTGATCTGATAGACCCAGGAATGCAAGAATTCTCCTGGAGAAACTGACGTGGACAAAGTGAATGTGAACGAGATGAGAGATGGATAGATAGAGTGATGCAGCAAAGAAGAGATAGATTTCTTGTCATTAGTGATCTATGTGCAATCATCTGTCTATTTTCGGCTGTAGCGTTAATGGCTATTGGGTGCAATTAAGATTTTTACTGTTCTAAATCACCCTGATGAGACTGCGGATTGAACCCATTATTCCTCCATTGTGTGCAGGTGAAAAATCATTTCATATTTGTAAACAAAGAGTGGGTGGATTTTAGGTTTTTAGTTCCTAGCCTTTATAGTCCTGGCTAGGCGTATGCATATATAATAAGACAGTAATGGTATATAAATATAGTACTCCCATCAGGATGGAAATGTGTTTATCAGTGGAGAAAGCTGATCAGTCAGAAGAACTCTGTACTCTACTGCAATGACCCTATCTGAAAAAGACATCTTTCCTTTTTCACATCTATCTGTGTGTATTGGACAAAAGTGTAGATACTTCTTAAGAAATGCTACTAAATAACAATGCCTTAAAAATAACTCAGGTTATTTTTAAGTATTAAAGTACATTGATTAAACTAGAAAACAAAACAACAACAAAAAACTGAAATTAAATCAGAATTTGACTTTGCACTTAAAATGACTAATTCCCCTCAGGTTGGGCATTTCTCTAAGAATATCAGCTGGTAGGCTTTCCCATGCTTCTTAGACAATTTGTTACAGGGCTTCTGTCTCGAAAAAATTAAAACCCCAGACAGAAACAGTGTCTAATACTCTATATTACACCATTACATCAAATAGTTGCTAAAAGTTTTTTTCCCCACAGAGAGACAAACACAGAAGACATGAAACAGAAAACCTAGTGATCTGCCCTGTTGTCCAGTGTCTATACAGAAAGCTGCTTAAGTAGATAAGATTCTAAGTGCTATTAAACTTTAGAAGATTATTGAGATGCTCTGGTTAGACTAAGCTAGACTCAGGCCATTTGAACCAATGACAACGATAAATAAATAAATAAAAATTATTTAATGACTTAATATATAATATGTAATACAGTTAGAGAAAATAACATTACTGGTCACTCTGCTCGCTGCTTATGTCCACCACATTAACTTTTTCTATGAGAAAAGTTGTGCTGCACTGAATGCTAGGATTGATGCTGAGGCAGCACATGGAGCTCCCTCAATATTCAATCAGAATAAACGGTCCGAGTAAGGCATCTCAGTAGGCAGCATTTTGAGGCATCCAAGAATTGAGACAGTCCGACTCTCAGGTGTGCGTGTGTAGGGTGACGTAAAATGGTGTCTCAGTAAAGCGCTCCCTTAGGTTCTGATTCATAATTTGCACCAAAGACAGTATACAATAGAAAGTCTACAACCAGTCCAGTGGGCCAGACTTTACACATATACATATTAGTTACATACACCATGACTAAAAAAGTAGTCGTTTGTACTAGCAGCATCTATTTACATGTTCAAACAATAAAACTGTACACACAACAGAAATATCTTTATTCAAACTATACATATTATTCACATAATACTTTCCTTATGGGTTTTAACTATAGTCAAATGTTAATTAAGATGATGATGATGATGATGCTTCTGCTGATTATTATTCTTGTTGTCGTTGATGATGATGATGCTTTTATTTAACTTTGTATTAGACTCTGCAGCAGAGAGCATTACAAAGAAAAAGGGAAGGAATTTCAGGCAATATTCGAATGTTAAATTCATGAGGAAGAAAAAAAAAACAAAAAAAAAACATATGCTCCAATTAATTCCTGAACAATAGCATCACCAAAAACCTGCAGGGCGAATTCATTCTCGCTCTGATAGAATAAAAGAGCTCCCTTTACATCTCCTGCAAAATTACCAGTCAATGTGCAAAATCAATTTGGCAAAAGAGAAACAAATAGAAAAGAAAGAAGCTCAATCAAGGATGGGTTCAACTTCCGGTTGGGGTTTATAAAAGCTCTTGGCTGGAGTGTAAAGCATTTCCATTACATCACTGTACATACTGAGCCAGGTATTGCATTCCGAAATCTCTTCAGCTATAACATAAGTAAACAAACGGTCTAGTGAGTCAGTGAACATTGCACATCACCTATACGTTTGATTCTTTTCAATAAAAAAAAATTAACCGCCACTTTTGGGTTTATAACGAATAGCAGCTCGTACATTACAGTAATTATATAGGCTGTTTGAAGAAAAGCATAATTTCAGCAAAAAACCCTCATCTGACTGAGTGCTACAAGTCGAGTGCTGCAGGAGAAAATGTACTTAAAGACTATAGCTGAGGCAGCAATGAACTTGATTTATAGACACATCATATGTCATGAATGAAAATAGTTAAGGATGAAGAATTGCCGTGGTTCCAAACCTTTTTAAAAACACCTTGTACACTGTAACTTTTTTAAACTTATTTTTTTTTTATTATTAAATCTGTCCATAACAGAATATTGTTTCTTCCAAATAAAGCTGGCACAAAAGGGAGAACGCGGTAATATTTTTCCTTACGAGCTTGGGTTATTATTTGTAATGGGATGTCAGGAGTGAACTACAGTTAAACCATGATGCCCCCTACTGGTAAATATTGGCACTCTGTTTATTAAAAGTGGATGTGTGTAAATTTTACATGTACTACAACGGTCATTGTAACATCTGTGCAAAACCATTCCCACAGAAGGAAGAGAAAAAGTGTAAAAGGAAAAGTCATGAAGACGAGTGCAAGCATAGGGGTTAATATGGCACAATCCCAAGTACAAAATGAATGTATCAAACAAACCGTGCTTTAACAGATTAGATCAAATTTCTATCACAGTATCATAAAAAGCATTTCTGTGTTTTATGATTTGAATTATGTCAGTGTATATGTGCCAGCGTTTCCCTCATTAGCCTCACACACAGACACAGAAAGATCCCCTGGCTGCAGTCTGGCATGTGCAGAGGAAGCAGAGCAAACAGGACACAGACATCCCCACTACTGCATAACCCACAGGAGCCCTCACCTTGAGAAAGCACTGACCTCTGAACAGCTCCAGAGCTATTAAATTAGAGAGATGGAGTTTTAGAAAGGTCACTCACCTCGTCTGAGATCTGTAATAACCTCAAGTGCCAAAGGTGGGGTAATCAAAACTCACACTCTTGTATAATTTCTCTCTCTCTCTCTTTCTTCCCTTTCACATTTTTAAATAGCTGAACTGAAAGCAAACCGCGCTTAATAACTATATGAAATGCGCAATGTGAACGGATCCTGCATCAAAGAATATACGGCCTCTTTTCTTCTGTTTAATTAAACAAGTTTCCTAAAAAAAAATAATATTCTCATCACTTCACCAGACACAGCTTTGATCTTCTTCACAAAGAAATATCATAAAGCAGGAAGAGAAAATTAGCTTTGAAAATCAGTAGTGTTCCTCACACCATGAGCACATGTGAAAAGTCACTGGAAGCTAAACACTTCACAGAGATTTGTTAACTGGAAAGAAAGGGCAAACAAAAGCAGTAAGTACCCCAACAAACCAAGTTTTTGTATCTGTTTTAGCCGAGTTATTCGTGTCTATCCCAACATAAATATATATAAATGTAAAAAAAATTGCATTCTTCTCATTTTCGCTGATTTGAATTACCAATGAAATATGAAAGAAATATAAACAGACACTATAAGAGGGTCGTTACTGATTAGTGAACTCAGTCGGAAGTCTGAGGTGAACTAGATATTAATCACAAACCTTTATATATTTTTGGCCAAAGGTCTGAAATTTTAATTCTACAGATTATTTTAGCCCTGTAATGCATAGTGTCCAAACTGGTCAGTCAATTTAAGGCTATTTTTTATATTTCAGAAAAAAAATAAAATGTTAAATTACTTCCAAACCACTTGAGAGCATTACAGTACTTTACTTTAATGAATGTAAATAAATCGCTCTGTAAAATATTAGTCATTCTCAATTGTTAGTAAGTTTCTGCATAAAATAAAAAATAAATAAATGAAAGAAAGTAAAAAATAATTAAAAAAAAAAATGTTTTTTAGCATTACATTACATTACATTAGGAATTACATTCTTAAGAGTTGATTTATTTTCAACAATTAGATATTATAAGATATCTGTTATGCAGACATTGTTATAAAGCACAAACTGTTTTACCTCATGGACAATCTGTTTCTGTTTATAAAAAATATGTAAGTTTTGTAAATAAAACAAATTTTATATCATATAATAAATCTTTTTATAAAAAAATATACATTTACACAGAATCAAGTAAAAAAAAGCCTATATTTAAAGAAATCTGGATACACACAAATAACTTTGCATGAAAGGGTTATTTAATGTAATGAATTTTCCTTTTTATTTCAGCAAAACATAACTGAAATACACAGCAGCAGATTAACATTTGTTTTCTTTGTAACAAATGAGTATTCAAGGTTCATTCACTTTTAACTTACTTTAACTCTTGAATCTGATTATTATGAAAGCGTGCATCATTTTTATACAACAGCACAGAAAGTAGTTTCAGCTCCAACACCAACAATAAGTCTATATTAATGCCCTTATTATATTAATTATATTATATGAATGTTTTAATACGTTCCTGTTTCTATAGTAACCCACATAACACATATCACTGACTTGTCTCTTGGATATTTTATAATATACACCAGTAAATTGTTCCGTACATTAATAAATTGAAGATCGCAATTGTTGGTGAATCACGATGATAGAAGCCGAATAACACTTCAGACCATGCTGTTATACAAAAATAAGGCACTTCAGGGGGTAGCAGCACTCCACTTGAGCGTCATGCCGCATCACACACCCCCCACAGCCCTAGCATGAATTTTCATATAACAGCACGGTCTGTCATGTTATATCCCTTACATAACAAAATATCAGGAACAAAGTTTTGTCACTCATTGGACAATGCCACCAAATACTGGCAGGGCACAGGTGATGAGATGTCTATAAGACCATCAGAGCCTGCACGTTTCTCTACAACTTCTCAAGTTTTTAAAGTGTAACTAACATCCCAGTGGCATTTACTTTTGTGCATTAAAACAATACAGGATCCCATTTAATCTCACTTACCAAATTGTGCCACTATTTACATGCTTCAGCAGGACAGTACAAAAAACAGAGAGAATACTTATCCCTAGTGAAATGATTTGCTATATATCTATTCTTGCTACAATCTGGCACATTCTTACCGGCCTTAAGTTTCTCCAACATGTTTCAAGCAGTTAAACTTACCAGTTAAAATTGTGCGTTGTTTAGTGTGTGTGTGCGTGCGTGTGTGTGTGTGTGTGTGTGTGTGTGTGTGTGTGTGTGTGTGTGTGTGTGTGTAACCGGTGCTGTAAGGGTAAGAGACCAGGTATGAATGCAGCTAATCAGGTGTAAGTGTAATACCTAATCAATTCATGAATACATTAGAGCAGTCTAATGGCCCAGGTGGAGAGAGCCGGCACAAGATGCATTGCATAGATGATTGAGCAGAACATGGAACAGCTACACAATCAATAGCATATGGAGTAAGTAAACTCAAGGGGGATCGCACACAGCAATGAGCTGGTTTGAATTTATTAAGCCACGCTTTTGCAAGCTGAAAATATTTACACTTTTGCATTCCGAGTATTTAATTGCCCTCCATTTGATACAGTAATGATGTTAGATTGATATGATAAAGTAAAAACAGGAAAGACCACTGTTTATCTGGTGTCCCTTCAGTTATTAATGCTTGGATGCATTCAGTTATTCCTTAGCATTGATGTACTGCATGTTTATGAAAAGCACCCAAACTGCTAACAATACACTAACTATCACAATAGGTTTGGTGAAATGCAAGCAGCACTGCTCATACTAGCATCCCAGTACAGTTCATAGGCATGGGAGTGCTTTTAAGGGTCAGACTGTCAGCGCAATGAATCATGTCCAGGTAACATCAGACACTGAATGGATTCAGATTACCTCCACAATTAAGCACTAGGGATGTTTAGCTCTCAGGCTTCCCTTTGCTTTTCCCATATGATCCCTGAACTCTGAGCGCAGCTTCCGTTAACATAACTGGATGCTGCTGCTGATGAACCTCTTCAAAGATGATGTGCACTGGTAAAAGCTGTGCCACTATGCTGCATTATTTGACTAAGAGTGATTATAGGCTATGGAGGGACCTGGATTTACACCAAGAAGGCTTTAACATGAGGTGGAGGCTTGACAGAGGCATTTGGACGGACACTACACACAACTTCCTGTAGGTATGAATCACATTGAAAGGCTTGAGCATAGTGATGTGTGAGTCTCAGGCCACACCTAATTTCGAATATCACACTAAAACATAAAAATTGGTCATTTACTGACCGATTTTTTTTTTACTAAAACTGATGAAACTGTTGTGTTGGTGTGTGTGTGGCACGACGAGTGTGTATAAGTATGTGGAAAAAGGGGTCAGAGGTTAATCCCTATTGATTCGGCTCAGGTCTGCATACAGCGCCTCTGGGAGATAGCCACTTCAGTTGGCAATCAGCTAGCACAAATACACAATAAATCTTACTGTCCACAGCCTCTGATCACTAACGGCTTAGCACAGTCGTTAAAAAGAAACACAGAAAGTCTGCTTCCTGAAGGCTAACGGCTAATTCCACAAAGTGCAGATTGTCTTAAAAAAAATGGTCTAAAATGACGGAAAAAATGACCATGTGCTGGCAAGTGGTGTCACCTAGGTACAGGTCTTAGGACATGGTTAGCAGTATCTGTTTAGTGCGACAATTATCTGGAAGAATCGTGAAGAAATACCAGTGTGATCTGAATGTCTTCTAGTCGTACTCGCTTCTAAGATGAACAAATTCATCCCAAACCTGAACAGGCAGTTACTAAGAAATGCATCTTCCTTAGTCATGCAACTCTTCAGCCGCATACTACAGGATCACAGTCGCACTGCCGTTACACCTTCAATAACAAGAAAATGCCCTTTCTGGCAAGCCTCCTAATAAACACATCTCAATAAAATCCCAGTCAAATAAAGCATCTCTTATTAACATCTGTATTTGTCCGCATTCAAAAACACATCTGTTCATTCTGACTTGTATATTCGTATTTGGTTACATCCCTAAAGAACAACCCTCACTAAAACCAAATTACACACAACATCCCAACAACCCACAGCCATGCCTGATCAATGCTTCCCAATCAGGACATCAATCTCACATAATATCATTGGGCTAATTTTGTCAGACAATATCTAATTAACAATTATTCGCCCTCGCTACACATTAATTGTGCCCGTTTCTTTGTTTTCCTTTTTTTTTTTTATAAAGGATATTTAATAAACAGTTTGGGTGAGGGCGACGGGGTCGTACGAGGTCGTGACCTCTTGTTATGGCTGAGCCTGTCTGGAGAAATCCCAGACAATCATTACAAATAAAATGAGGCTGCAGCAAAACTGCACACACGCATACGCTGATACACGCTGCGGAACACCCTTGCCCTCATATCCACCACATACAACAGCCAATTAGAAAAATGAATAGCACTATTCATACGGACAGTTATAACTTGCTGGGTGATCAATGAGAAATATATACAGCCGCATTTGTGATGAAACTGTGTAAGCATTTTGAGCAAAATGTGTATCCCCTCTAAAGCCAGAGAAAATAATATAATAATATTTGCCAAATCAATAATAATTCTCTCCATTTTCCTCTCAATCTTTTCATCTCTCTCTGCCTCCGCCTTTCTCTCATTCTCCATTTTCACTCTCTTCATTTTTCCCCTCTCTCTCTCTCTCTCTCTCTCTCTAATCCGATCATGCAGGGAATAAGTGTATGCACCATGAACACATTTAATTTTCCCAGTTGGTTTTCAGCGGGCCCAGAGGTGAGCTTTAATAAGGATCAATGGCACTTTATCTAGGACAGGACCCACTTCACAGCATGCAAATTAAACACCAACACTTACAAGAAAAAAAGAGAAAGAAATAGATTTAATTAAAAAAATGTAGAACCACAGGCTCTGGGAATTCAATTAAAGGATTTATGCAAAGGTTGGCTAGCTTTTTGTGTTGCAGTACTGCTTGTATAATGAGCTTTTCATATTAAAAATCAATAGGTAATCTAGGGTGGAAGATCGCCTGCTTACATACAGTTTTGAAATCAATTTGAAAAATAGTCCATCATTGCAGTGTCACAGCGCTCAAGAGTCCGGCTGCCCGTCTTATTCTGAAGTGGGGGGTATCACACCCAGGCTGCTCCGCTGTATAGGAGAAGCTAGGAAAAGGATTGGCTGAGGTTTGAGGAGGGGCAGAGACACAAAGGAGTTATGGAAGTCGTTTGTATAAGGCACAATGAGGTTTTCTGTTACTTCCGGTACGTATGACCATAATCATATTCAGTATCCCAATACAATATAGAATTATGATTTTTGTTTAAAGTGAAGCAAGTAGGATTTACTGATGCGGAAACGATGATATCCAAAGTGGAATAGATGAATAAGATACATCTAGATTTAACAGCTCTGAAATCTGAAGAATATGATGTAGAGAATCTGCACTGAGAGTTTGTCTGTTGTCTTGCTGAACATCTTTAATTGACTAGTTAGCTGCTGATAAGACAGCCAGCCAACTTTACCTTGAATTTACAGCTAACACAAAGTTGGCTTTGCTTAGTTAGATAATGCTAAGTGCTACTAATTAATAGGCCAGGGTGCACGCATAGAGACGGTGTCAAATGAAAATGCAGGTCTTTACTTATCATAAACCACCATAACATCACTGAACTGAGCAAAAGCAGGGCAAAACAGGACCTGAACTCACTTTAACACAATGCAAGAAATACAAGGCAAACTTAAATTTATGAGTATAACAAGACCAAACTCAAAACAGGTGTAACCCATGAAATGTAACTTAAGGCACTCATGCAATTTGGTCACATGGCAAGGCACAGGGCATGCTGGGTGTTGTAGTCAGGAAGCAAGCCATTACATTAATCGTGTTGTCTGAGAAGGTAACGTGGCTCTAGAGCACTGCTCATAGGGATTGTTCATTTTTTTATTGTTGTCTTGAAACTGTACTTTCAATTACTATTCTTTCACACTTTTCACAAACTTTTCCTCATACTTCCTTGTTCTTTTAGTGCTAATGTTAATTCAGAAATTGTTCAAGTCACAATATGCAGAAAGGTTTAATTTCGTAAACACTACAGAGTTTATAATAGCCTGGAGCAGATAACTACACCCTCGTAAGACATGTGGGACCTGCTATGTAGAAGATGAACTCAAATGGCAATGACAAGCACTACTGACGCTGCACAATGTGACATTTACAGTTTCTGGTTTTCTTAAAACTTATGTTTATTTTGACCACTTACCACTGGGAAAGTTTGGATTTTGCAAATGCCAGGGTTCATACATTCATTACTGTTGCTGGTGGATGAACCCCGAGAAAAGTGATGAGAATGAGTCCAAATGTTTCCACTGCCAACTCACCATGCAGTGGTAATGTTAGTTAGTTAGTTGTTTTGTTATAAAGTCACTATACTACTGAAATTATCTTCCCTTAAAATAACATATTTGTACAACAGAGGGTTAAAAACTCAATATTTATATACTGCTATTATTATTATTATTATTATTATTATTATTATTATTATTATTATTAATACTACTACTACTAAAATTCCTAAATGGTTTTAGTTTAGTTTAAAGAGGCAATATACACAATAACAACTACCTAATCATAGCATCAACATTACAATTATTATAAAACAGACACAAAAATGTGAAGGGTATGAAAGCAGAAGATCTAGGATTTAGTAAGCTAACTTAAAAATAAAAAAGGAATAATATTTGGAGCAGGTGAATTATTAATATATTGAAAAGAACCAAAGTTTTGGGAATTTGTTGAAAAATTCAATTTTACAATGTTTTCTTTCTTTCTTTCTTTTTTTCTAGTTAAATATAACACAGTGTTGTGTAATTAGGTTTCCTAAACTGAAAGAAAATAAAGTTATCAGCTTCCATCAACTACTTTTATGGAAATCTTGAGAAAAGGGCGCAAACACGTATAATCAAAAGCGCCAAGCAACACGGCACACTAAAGCACAAACAGTCATGGAGAGATGGAAACAACTGCTTTGTCATCAAGTATATGAAAAATAGGTTTCCATAGCCCTTTATCACATCTCTTTATCCATATGCCAGCACTTCACGCTCAAGTAAGCCCAAAAAAAAGTACATGTAGAATTTCTGCCATTTCCATTGAGGCTCCTTATGTGCAAATTTAAAATTCACATTTGAAAAAAATGGGATGAAAAATACCCAGCATAAACCACTATTGACAGACACTGTATATCAATATGTGTCTTAAAATGCTGTCTATTCAGAAACAAACAGTAAGCAATTTTTTATAAAATATAAAATATTAAGACAACCAAACGATGGATAGGTGCAGGATCCTAATTATCCAGTGTTATCTGCCCACCTGATGGGATACGTGTGAAACTAATTCACGTACAACTTTCTCCCTCAGCATTCTACATCCATCTACACCGAATCAGTTGGGCATGAGCTGAGCTCATTTGATGAAGATAGCATTAGGTCTCAGATGGATAGGCTGCTATGTGACTTTGACTGACTTGGGGGGGGGGGGTCAAACGGTGTGACATGACAGCCACCGGTCCTGCTTGAAAGCTGCCTGCCAGCTTCTGACGGCCTCCTTATCGATTCAGACACACTTGCGGCCACATCAACTAATCCACAAAAAACCATTTACTCAATTTCCCTCAGTGCAATGAGCCACACAGTGAGGGGCTGCTGTATGTGTGTGGATGAGAGAGCGAGAGCTAGAGAGAGAAAGAGAGAGAGAGAGTGGTTGTACGTGTATATGCTTTGCTTTAATGAAATGGGAGCCTATATGTTGGTAGGCAATAATCCAGATAATAGGTTTGCACTGGGACATACATGCCAATGGGACTGTTGCCTTTTAGGCCTCAGATTGTCTTCCAAAGGCTTAATAGGAGGATGAGAGTGTCATTATTTGCTCTATTATTTATATTAATTTCTATTTCCATTGTTTTCTGTGGTCGCTTGTTGATGTAACTAAACTTGCTCCTTTTTTTGCTGAATCGGCGTTGACGTGCATGAAGTAAATATACTACCCTGGACTAACCCATGCTGAAATAACCCACAAGTGCCAACTACAGTTGGAATATAAAAGTGCTGTGTGATTACCATGTAGTCAGAAAGAGACCAGTCACAAAGGCACAAAACATCAGGTGAGAACTGAGGAAAGCAGTCTGTAGCTGTACCAGTATTTCGACTGATTTTTTTTTTCCTGAAGGCCCTAATCACCAATTATGAGTCTATTAGGGCTCCCGGCAGCTCACTAGGTCCTGTTGTGGTGGAGAGACTATGGAGTTCTGCTCCTCTCCTCTCCGCTCCAGTAAGCACCTGTCAGCTGAGCTGCATGTCACAGGCCCCTGTAAGCACCGAGGAACAACACCTGACCTTACTACCACTAACTGGAAGAAGACATGCAAAGCACCACCATCACTGCACACATCAGCGCAATGAAGCCAAGTCTCTTGGGATGATAACGCTTCATTAAAAAAAAGGGAGATGTGGAGACACGGAAAGAGACAGACGGCGCTAATAGAAGCGGGACCCTCGTTAGTTGGACATGAACAGAAATCCATCACTACAGACTTCATGATCTTCATCCTTTCCTCTCTGCACGACCTCTCTGTGTTACTACAGTACACTGAGGGACAGGACACTAGGGAAAGGGCTTGAGAGACAGAGACGGGGAGTAAGAGAGGGCGAGAGAGATGGGGTGGGAGATTTAAGCTCCCATAAGGAAGAAGTGAGACTACGTCTCTCAGCAGCCTGGTTAAATTACCTTGCAGGCAAGTGGCGAGACAAGTGCCAATGCACAGAGGAACTTGTTAAAGTCTCCCTTTAAGAGCAAACTGCTGGCTAATATACGACTATTGGGCCGTGGTCAAAAGTTCAGCCCGTGCATATGTAAAAAGGTAGCTAGAAGCCTGAGGCACAATCCTGGGGAAAATAATTGCCCTGAAATGCTGAAAGCATGCAGTCAGACGTGGGGCACGCTCCCCGTAAAGGGTCCACATGGTGGGGAGAGGAGAGGAGGGGTATCTGATTGGACCGCTGTGTTTCCAAATCCCCCTTTTCTCATCAGCCCTCTCTCCCAAAGCATCACACAGCCATTAGACACGTGCCACCAAGGCCAGACATCTCAGAAATGTCATGCAAAACATGGTAAAACAGCTGTCTGACAACACAAACAAAAAGGTTATGGCTGTCAAATGGGAAATCCGAATGCACACGGAGGATAAAACTGCAGTAAACACTTTTACTCTACCTACATATTTGACCTTGAGCATGTATACACAATAATGCAATATGTATATATAAATGCCATTGTATAATAAGCACACTAAAGTGGTACAGAATCTATTAAAAAAAACAAAAAAACTGGTTCAGATTGGTGGTTTAGCCTCTTTCAACAGGACAATGCGCCATCACACATCTAGGAATGCCAAATTACAGTTACAGGCATACTCACCTGAGTTTGGTTTTGCCATTTCTACCAAAATCACCAGATCTCAGTATTATTAAATATTCCGGCTAGCTCGTGGAGTCCTTGCTCCTTGGGAGACCTGCCAAGTTTTAGACTGGTGTACCAGTTTTTTCAGATTGGCAGGATACCACCATTTTTCTAATTCTGACACCGAAATGCTGCGTTTTGACAGATACAAATATTTGTCCAATATTGTTTTCCTCCACACAAAAATCACTTATATCCCAATAAATATAATCAAGTTTAAAGTCTATACATAGGCCTAATAAAACCAAGTCTAACAAAAGAAAAAAAATAATAAGTCAAGTCTCTTGGTGAATATTTCCAGATTAACAAAAAAAAATCTTTTTCTAAATCTAATTCTAGTTTTTGCCATTTGTTACAGGATCCGCTATGTTTTCTCTGATCTCTAATCCACTGTTATTGCTGGTTTGGACCTGGATGCCATCTCTAGTAAAAAGCAAAAGATTCCATACTGGATCAGCCACATTTCCATATTAGAAAGAGGACAGGAATTATTATAATCAGCACCGGCATTCTTTCATAGCTGTTAAGAACCATTTTCCTGATCGAAACAGCATCTTCATTCACTGTACAGATCTAACACGGTGTTAACGCACAACTCCGGGACAACCGACTCTACTTTTAGATAAGATTAAAGAAAGCAATCGAAAGAGAGAGAGTTATTAGGCTGATATAATAAATTGCAGTTCTGCTGTGTAGATGACTTTCTCAACTCAGCAAAAGCACATCGAAATCATATATCATGATATCAAAGGATGTGCTGAATTTAGAAATGTAATCAAAAGTATGTTTCTCTTCACAGGTTCTGGAAATTAAGGCGGCATTTCAGGGCGAGTACTTGCGTCTACTCAGGATCACGCACGTTGACTCGAGTATATTTTTCTCTGCACTAGCAGTACCTGAAATTAGTCAGGGAAAGATTTTCACATTAAATACGCCTGACACGACTTCCTAGCTTTTGTCTGACATGAGGAGGAAAACAATGCTCAGTGTGTGTGTGTGTGTACTCAGAAATCCACAAACCCATACACACATCATAGACTTTATCACAGGCTGCCCCCGTTCATGTATTTGTACACAACGGCTAAACAGGAGACATTATTCTAAAGCGGTCCAATATAAGTCTTCCACAGCCTATTTTAAAGGACACACAGTCTAATATTGTTTCGAGCCTCTTCCTGCCAGTATTATGCTTATGTGTGCAACCTTGAACAGGTCTCTCAGGACCTCAGATGTGTTTGCAAGCAATTAAAAATCATACCATCTGCATATCAGCACAGCCAGTAAATAAAATAACATCAGGTTTTATATTAAGGTCTTTGATATGTACAGTCGGGGCAGGTCAGAGGAGAGAGGAGGAGGGGAAATGTACTTGAACTAAGAAGATGGAGTTAGAAAAGAACGTCTTGTTTTAGTAATGAGGCAAATATTGGTCCTTATTATTAAATCTGTTTTTACAATAATATATTTTATGTTATTTTCTTATTTATGAATCTGATGATCCACCAGAGTGGTCTCCAGCTGACATGAGAAAAACAAAATCATTGGGTATCGGCTATGAATCAGTTGGTGCTTGCGCTGTCACGGGTTGACGAGTAGACGCCTTCTCGGCATCACCGTTCACAAAATTTTACATAACATACAAAGATCGTTTTACTTAAAACAAAAAGGAAAAAGAAGCATGCATCACAAAAGCGGTCATATTTAAAACAGCATACGTCAAACGCAATGCGTGGCCTAAAGCAAACGATGACAGGAAGAAAGGGCCAGAGGCGTATGAGCAGCAGATATGGCTTATGATTTATGATGATGTTCGGTTTTATAGTTTGGCTCTCTAAGTGTGTGTGACTTCCAGCTTCTGGCTAAAAGATGGTCTGCAGGAAGAGCTACTCAGTTGATTTATGCCACAATAAGCTATATGAGCCTGTCAGCTGCACACACACATTCACACATATACATGCACAGAACCGGCCCAGGACACAGCTCTGAAATCACACAGAGTGCAATGAGAACATAAAATATAAAAAAGAAAGAAAGATGAAGCATAGCCTGTCCCAGCACAAAGCCAATGATATGTGTGTATCAGAAATATCATACTTAAACGACAGAATCGTCCAGTGTTATACTACACACATTATAACAGGAAGATGAACATGAACAATACACCATCAACTGCTTAAACTAGTTTGAGCAAAAAGCAAATCTGAACAAAAGCAACAGAGCTGTCATTTCCTCACTGCTTAGACATCATCTGTAGCATTAATAACACCAGGTACAATATATATACAAATATATTTACTAGAATTAAGTATTATCTGGATAGCTTCTGTTCATGGACGCCTTCTGTAAGACTCTTAAAGGCAAACGCAGAAATCTTTTAACAGTATTCAATAACCGTATCGATCCTGTTAACGTCCACAATAGTGTTTTCATAACCACTGTGTTATGTGTGGCTTTGTCCGAAATCACATGCATCCATACTGAGCAGTATGCGAGAAAGAGTGATGTGTCCGAATACATAGTACTGATTAAATAGGATGTGAAAATTCCCCGTATGATGTACTGCGATGGAGGTATGCGAACACAGCACACTCCTGTCCGATAATCTATTTACTATTGCGAAGGTGTTCAAAGCTAAAGGGGATAACTGTGACGTGAAAGCGAATTACCGCTTTGACCACTGTGCAGTGGAATTGACCTCTGCATTTGACCCATCCATGCAGGGAAACACACACACACACACTAGTGACCACTAGGAAGCAGTGAGCACATGTCCAGAGCAGTAGGCAGCCCCTATCCTCAGCACACAGGGAGCAATTGGGAGTTAGGTGCCTTGCTGAAGGGCATTTCAGTCGAGTCCTGTCGGTCTCGTGGTGCGAACCTGGGATCAATGTTACGTGACATAGTACTTCTGAGATTGTGTGCATATGGTTAAGCAGTGTGCACTGGCTCGAATCTAGGACGTATAGGTATGGCATTTCAGACCCAGGCTGATATGCTCTCATATTTAAGACTTGTGGAATTCAATCTGATGAAGCTGTACAGGCAAGTTATTTTCATGAGTTATCTGCAATCACATATGTCTACACTAAAGGTCTCTGAATTTCCCACTCCCCCTAACTATGTGGATTAATCATGTTCCACTCATTACTGCAAAGTCAGAGGAGTAAAGAAGTAACATTAAGGTGTGAAAATATGTAGAGAAGCAGCCGGTCCCTACCATGGACTTGGTGAAGGGACGGGCCAGATTGAAAAGGAAGGTCATCAGCCACCAGCTTCTGTGAATGGAGGTATAGATCATGTTCCCAGGGTGCACAGCGTTGGAAGTGACCCCATGAGGAGAGAGGCGGCAGTGCAGCTCATTGGAGAAAAGGATGTTGCAGAGCTTGGCCCTGTTGTAAGCCAGCATGGACCAGTATTCCTTCTGGGGTGGTGAGAGCAGAGTCAGGTCCACCTTTCCACAAGAGTCCGCCAGATCTGTGAACCTACAATAACGAGACAAGGCTGAGAAATGACATGATGATCATGATGAAAATTACATTTAGCCAATCAGCGTCCTCAAATCTGGTACCTAAAAACCCAATGATGAACGTTATTACATAAGCCTCCAAATTCAGTCAGGTCTGAAACTCTAGAAAACTTTGGTGGAGAAACTACAGGTCAAAGAGCTCAGTGGAGATGCACCAGACAAAAATAGCAATTTAATCATTTTTATAACTATTAGTCTCTTGATTTGTTTTAATGCCAATTAAAAAAATACTGAATATTGATTTTGGTGTCTTCAATATTTTTCACCAACCAGTGGGACTAAACAACACCACCACCACCAATCCAACCTAAAAACCTTTTTTTTTCTTTTGCTTATAATCTTCCACTAACCTAAACAGCTTCCTAATTGTTCAGGTCCTCTCCGGTGTTGTCCAAGTTTTGTTTTATGGTTATTTCCTCTCTGTTTTATGGTTATGTCTTTCTCATGCTGTATGTGTTCTGTATTTATGTACCATCAAATAAAAGTATCATTGGGTTCTTTCATTCTTGCAAAGCCCTATACAGGTATCTTGTATCATTATTACTATTATTACCAGTGATGTCCACATAGAAGAAAAGTCACACAAATTCTGTTCTTGTTCATGTCACATGGCTCAGGTCAGATTTGAAAAGTTCTAAAAAATTTTTAGATCTGTGTCATGTTGAGACATTTGGATTTGTGTTGGAAACCTGAAAATCAAAACACAGCCCAAACCTCAGATTTCATTAAATACCATAACAACAGAATTGCTATTTATATTCAAGATTAAAGAAAGACAAAAAGTCAGAGAAAATCATGCTTTCCTGTCTAAAAAAGGAACAGACAGGACAAGTGTTTAAACAAAAACGTGGTGAAAAAAGCTCTGGCTAAGGCCTGTGCTTCAGCACAGTTACAACCTGGCTTAGCTTAATGCAAATCAAAGCTGTGACATGATGTTGTTTAATTGGCTCCGAATGAGCTGTTAAACACCAGATGTTTGACAAGGCTTCATGAGCACAAAGCTGTGTGTATATCTATGCACACCCTTGTGTGTGCGTGTGTGTGTGTGTGTGTGTGGTTAAAGCCTGGAGAGATGGTTTACTGTAAGAAATTCTCTCTCCCAAGGAGTTTGTGTCTAATTGTTCCCGGCTCATCCTTCTCTCTCTCTCTCTCTCTCTCTCTCTCTCTCTCTCTCTCTCTTGCTTGCTCGCTCTCTCTCTCTCTCTGAACAGAGTCAACATTTACATTTTCACTAAAGCCATTATGCAGCAGCCAATCAAACTGTTCCATTTGCTGTTGACAAGCCCCATGTGCCCATGTTGGGTTGTGGTTTGGCATGTTATATCTCTGGTTAATTAATGAACAACAGCTGCAATGCTGGATCTTTCCTGTACAAAACCTTTTCTGCTGCTTCAGGCCCATATAGCACTGGGCTTGTGTACAGAAGTGACAAAGATGCTCATTGAGGGACATTAAATTCAACACAGTTTTAACACTCACAGCACCATCTTACACATATGTCCCAGGTCATATGTCAGATTCTGACAGTGTCAGGTGTCTGATATGCTCCAGGAAAAGCAATATACATAGGCTGATGGTGGCTCCATAATAATAATAATAATAATAATAATAATAAAAATGATAATAATAGTAATATGGGGTGTATAACACCATATTTATTTTGGTGTCATTTCATGCGTTTTGTGTAGTGTACTAGTTTTTCTGGCACTTTAGTGTAATGCCTACAGCTTGATGGAATCCTGGTTTATATTACACGTACAGAGGTGTATGTGTATTTGTAGCAGCATTTTCTTTTATCATGTTATCAGTATCCTGCTGTCTCAGTGAGACCTGCTGCCTTGTGGAAACGTCCAGGGCCTGCCAGTCACTATTTCTTAAGCCTTAGTATAACACAGCAGATAAAGCCTTAAGTTTATTTTCCCAAAGCTCAACTGCCTTTTCCTTCTCTGCTTCAGCCCCCTGTCTAACCAGGTCAAGGTTTTACTCAGTGCCTAAGTACCAAAATGTAATTTTCCTCAGGTCAAATGTCAAACCACTGAAGTGAAAATGGCTCATATTAAACCTGGTGAATCGGTGTGAGCAGTGCAGAAGGGGCGGAGAAACGGAATAACGCTTGGACGTGAAGAAATGTTAGATCTGAACCGCACATTGTAGGAAATGATAGTACGGTATTAGTAGTGTGTATGTGTCTAAGCTCAGTCGGCTCTTAAAATGTCATTAGTCAGTTAAGGGATGAGTAACAGTAGGAGATTCTGTTGGAATGGATCACTGTGAGGGGGAGAATGTTGTTATTTTCTTTTCCTAATCAGCAAAGAGTCTCTGGACAACCTCTGACCTCAAAATGATTCTCCTGCCATGCTCCTGACCTTTCTCTATCACATTCAACTATTTATTAGGACTGGTGTGCCTCATCTCCCCTTCCCTGCCCCTCCAACACAGTGCGCTTACCACAGACATGCTAACCCAGTGCCTAGCATTTTAGTAGGTCAGATCAATCACTGCAATTCTATTGCAAATCAATCAACCTTGATCAGGGCAAAATCAATATTATATTTCATCAGAAAAACTACATGCATCAAGACTCAAGAAGTGGAACAGCATTATAAGTGTACACTGAAGTGCCAGAAAAACCGGTGCATATATATATGTATATATGCTGGTGGTGGCTTTGTCGGGCATTTAGTTTGCATTCCATGGAACTCCTTGTACATCTTCAAAATTCACTGACAGGTGAACGCTGTGTGTGCCTACTTTCTGTCCTGCGTTCATTCTGATGGGTTTGACCTCTTTCAACAGGACATCGCCACCACATATATGCCTAGACTTTTGGGATTTGTTAGTCCCACTTAAGTCACCAGATTGTAGACCATTCTGCAGAAGGTATGGTGTTTATGACTGCAGAATATTTCAAGAGTCCATGCCGAGTGAGGGACCTACAATATATTCAGTTCAGTGCATGTTCATGCTTGAAAATCGTAGATCAGTATTCAGCATTTAACTGAAGTTGATAAATGTGTGGTTATTAAATCCGCCATGAAATGTTTCTGACCTACATTTATGTCTAGATGCTGTAACACTCACTAACCACTTTACACCTCCAAATCTCAATGTTTCTAGTCCCTTCTGCCTCACACACACACACACACACACACACACACACACACACACACACACACACACACAGTACAAAAGCCTTGAAAGTGATGTAATGTATTTGCAAAATGGCAAATACCAAAGTCATGCATTAAATATCATCACATCTTTCCATGTTGGATTTCATGATTTATCTTGTTTAGGCCACAAGGTTGTTAAGTGAGAGTAATGGAAGTTCTGACCTGTGAGATTCAGAGGACAGCACCACTACACGGGCAGGAGCTGAACGACGCAGCACGTTCTGCAACAGCTGCACTAGGTAGAAGTGGCCCAGATGACAGATCTGAAAGGTGGACTCCAACCCGTCTTCTGTCAGATGCCACGGCTGTGTACACACCGCCGCATTACACACCAGGATGTGCAGGGGCCTACACACACAAAGAGAGAGACACACACACACACATTACAAACAAAACGTCCATGACATTTATTTATTTATTTTCCTGACATATTTTAGTTAAAAAACATAACAGGTGACAATTATTTTTACTATTTTTGTATTATGATATTCAGGGAACCCGGAGCTAGTGGCCAAAAATAGCAAGTTTAAAAATAAACCAGTTCCCTGAAAACAGCACAGGATGTGTGGCACTGTTCGGGCGGAAGCGGAGCGAGCGAAAACAGCACAAGAGGGGAGAAAGGTGAATGAGGTAGGACAATGGCTGTGAAAGGTGAGAGAGGAAGGCAGCGGGTGCGAGAAAGCAGCTAATGGTGTCAGCTGACATCTGGGCTGGAATCCAGCTGGAGCTGCAGCCGCTCTGTAGGATCAGCTAAATCAGCTTGAGGAAAGGTGAGAGCTACTTCACGAAGGCATCTCAGGACATCTCTTTTCCTCATATGTCCTCAGATGGGTGCATTAATGTCAGAGTACAGAACTTAAAGCTAAAACGCATACTTTAACTAGCTGAATCTGTGATTCTCAAATTAGATCAATGAGTCATTCACTTTTACCGTCATAATGTGGGACAATTTAGCTGAGAAGTGAAAGCTGGCCTGCTTATCACATAAAACTAGATCAAGTTACACACTTTCAGAACATGTTTCCAATAAACGATTATCATTACATAAAGTAAATCTTCATCATCATCCACTAAGGAGGCTAGAAAATAAAAGGTCAATCAGGCTGATCTCATTCCAACTCTGGCAGGAGCAGACGTTGACAGCTTGACAACCAACAGATAACTAAAACAAGGTCATCCCACAAACAGATACATCTGTCAATCCTGGAAAAGCTTTCTGAAAAGTCCAAATCACTGGAAGATCCTTGCCTTTGACAGAGTCGCTCCATTGGTCTTGAACCCTTGGTGGCGCGGCAGAACAATCTGAATCCACCCCACCAATTTTTAATTTCTTCCATTAGAATTAATTATGAGAGCCAGAGGCAATTTGTGTACTCTGTGTTTAAAACTGCCTGCACTATTAATTAAAAACTGGTTGCTGGAAAATTAATGGAGGAATTGTTATTCGCCTACTATAATGAGCTTTCCCTATGACATTAAGAAAAGGAATGCATGATGCGTTTCCCCCCAGGTTCAGAGAGGAAACACTGTAGTCTGCGTCAGCGCAAGGGCAAGGGGATGTAGGAAGTGTGAACAGTACGGTATTGCAGGAAACCAAGCAATGCCTTGAAAACGACTGGTAAGACTGCAGCAATGATCAAGTATATAAATTCTTAAAATCAGCTCTGCCGTTAGTTCCTGTGTGTGCGGCAGCCTGGGAAAACTGGTCAGGGTTTATTTTAAATTTACTACTATATACAGTTCTCGAAAATACAGACTTTCATTACAGAATTCAGTCTGACTGCGTAGTAGAAGCAGCATCACTGATATTGTGACAGGATGTATCTGAGTACAACAACTTGATCAACACCTGACATCAGTGTATGAGGATATCACACTTAGCTAGCAAGGTACTAATCATGAATGGCAGATGAAAAATTTGTATTTGTTAAACTTTCTCTTTATCTGGTATGACTGTTGCAGGATGACAGCCTAGGCAATATACTTTATATAAAAATAAAATGTCATAATTAAAGAGCTGTCAAAGTATAAGTACACTATTTTTTTTCTTTTCTTTGTGTGTGTTTGTGTGTGTGTGTGTGTGTGTGTGTGTGTGTGTGTGTGTGTGACCTAATTCAGCAATAAAAACAACAGAACTGCTAGAATGAATACAAGAGGAAGGCAGATAAATGTTAAACAGTTACAAAATCCCCAGTGTTGATTTGACATATGTTCATTTGTGATTAACTGGACATATAAAAACAACGTTGTGTTAATTCAACCGTCCTGGCATTGATTCAACACTGAGGATTTTGTTGTGCACATACATACAAAGTGAAATGTAAAATAAAATAAAACCAGCATCTCCGGAGGTGGGCACTCATGCCCACTGACTGACATGCATGCACAGATTCTACATGAGACTTAATGAAGCATAATAACATAGGAGGCAATGATTAGATTTCTTAGTGAATGCTATTAAACTTTATGACATTCATGCTTTGGTCGAAAGGCAAGTGGTAGAAGAACATGTTTGCGATTACTACTGAACTGCAGGAGCGCTGATCCCATGGGCACTATGTATATGAGGCAATGGCAGCATCAGACACCATTCACAATACGATGATTCATACTTATTTATTTATTTATTTCTAAATAAACTTAGCTCTTTACACAACATAGTTAACATGAATTAAGTTTAAAAAAAAGCAGCATTTCCTGTAAAAGATAAAGGAAAAGTCCCCTTAATGATGATGACCGGGAAAGGCTTCAGAGGGGGCAGGTAACAGGATGTCAGTTCCTACACTAGGGCAACCCCCACCCCACGTTTCATATATGAGGTGGCTGATTGAATGAGCCTCGGTGGAAGAGAGGACCATGTATTGCTGTTTGCCCCATAAACTCAGGCTAATTCTCCTGGTGTGTGGCCTGTGATTTAACAACGTGCCTTTACAGCAGCCTCGCTCTCTTAATACAGCTCCCTGCCAGGTCTGTCCTCATAAGCAAAAAGCTAACAAACGGCTTTAATAGGCGAGCCCACATAATGTAAAAACTCCCTTTAAACTTATTAACACGATCGAGGGGGTCTGCCGCAGATGTGCAATTTACATGCTGGGCTAGCGGGGGCGGTAACGAGGGAGCGGGGAGAAATAATCCTACATATTTACTTTAAAAGAACCCCCAGGGCATGACCTTTGACCGGAGAATAATCTCCCCACATAAAAGAGCGATTACCTTTTCTCCCTCTACTCTGGCCACCTACTATTAAGGGGCTCTGTTTATGGGCTACACAACGAGCTAGTGTAACAGAGCACAGATTTAAAATATACACACCGACACGCACGCACGCACACTTTTTTTTTTTTTTACAGTAAGGGCTAAATTAGATTGCATCCCTGACTTGGCAGTTGATATTCAGAGCTCATCAAGGTAATAATGTTACTATGGAGAGGCATCTAATGCACAAGCAACGAGTGATACGGGGAGAAGATTTGCCTAAAAATGGAGGACAATCCACTGTATGTTCGAGAAAATAAAAAACCAGAAGGTTATCAGAATAGTAAAAAGTGATATATAGTAAAAAGTGATCTATAAATATCTGTAGGGTATCGGCCTGTGACATTGATTTTGTCCCTTGCTCATGACTGACCATTTCAGAAAAAAGTGCTATATATGATTTAATCAGTAGCCTAAAAAGTGAGCATTGACACCACCAACATTGACAACAGCCTAATGTTCACATAGCCGGCATAGCTCTTAAAGACTGGCAGGTCCTGGATATGGTGGTGAGGTCATGATGTAATATACAATAGAGACGAATAAATTCTTACATCATTCAAGTCTGGTGTGTAACATACTGAGTAGAAGAACAAGAACGAGAGGAAGAAACATTTAAGAAAGACTAGATTGCATTTTACATTTACTAGGATTGTGTGTAATTGCTGGAAGCAGAAATAGGGGGGTGGGAGGCACCTTCACCAGCTGCCTGCTGCCATTCACACCTCAGCAGCTCCCTATTCTGATGCGAATTAATCTACTCTTCTTCCTCTGGGACACATAGACTTACACAAGCCCACTAATAATCTAGGAATAACTAACAAAGAAATGCAACCTTGATAGAGAAGAAAGCAGCTGCACCCCCTTATTTGAAACCTGGAAACTGATGTTGCTTGGGGGTCCAAGTGTAGTGGATGGGTGTGGCTGACCAGAACAATAGGTGAGTTACATAAAATAGCACTATGGGATCTCTGAGAAGCCAAATTTGGACATCCTGAAAGAGTTATGGTATGTGCTTTATGGTATGCACCCATTTCGATTCATTCACACATACATTTTATTTAGCTTTTAATAAATTTACTAAAGCTTGCATATGTACAACATGAATCCATGCTGGAGTTCAGCCGTAAAGAGAGAGATACTTTCCATGGACATCAGCTGAGTCTGCATGTGTGTGGAAGGCCATGATTGAACCCCATCTCCACACTCACTGTGGGTCACTGGGCCAAGTAAATGATTTGGGTCCCAAATGGCCTTGGACTAATGGGCTAATCTTACTATCTTATTAAATACCATCAGCTTTTATTAGAGCAG
>JAOVVF010000010.1:13567563-13592146 GCA_028565595.1 Duopalatinus emarginatus | reverse complement strand
AAACTCCCTGTCTCAGATTGGGTAATATTTCCCACCACCTCCACAGTGTATAAGATGTAGTGATCGGGAGGGACAGCTTTCCCCCTTTTCTATCCATTCTTTAGCGGAATCAATTCAAGACTAGCAGAAAGTGCAGTCAACAGCCAGAGGTTAGCTTGTCCTGGACCTGTTCAAACACAGATATCCTGTAAAACAGTAACTTTCATGGACGGAGGCAGCTTTTTTACATTTTCCCTTTTTCAGGTTGTCTCATTAGGGCAGGTGTGAAAGACATTTTACTAACACTCAAACACTTGCCTCCCTCATATACATTCTTCTGCAAACTCTTATACAATCTCACTACAGCGTTTACCATCACCCTCATGTTGATTCTGACGCTGCTTTTCTCTAGCAAACATCCATCATTTTAGCTAATGGTTATTTTTTTTATTCTATAACCTGTTCATAGTCTTGAAAACGACTAAACATCAAAGCAAAAGGTAATTGTATACAGAGAAGAAAGTAACTTCACCCATTAGTAATGAACAGAGAGCAGTGCTTGTCTGAGCGGTTTAGCGCTGTCCCGAGTGCTGCTGGAGGAAAGTTAAACATGGTGACTTTAAACAGCCTAATTACAATGGCATGTCTGTCTGCCTGGATGTTAATGCACATTTTCAACATTACAAGGTTGATCTTTTCTCCACTCACTCGCTCAGCAAACCTCTGCGGATCAGCAGGGTTCACCCTAATTGGTTCCAAAGCACATCCTAATAACACAACACCACTTTCGCTGCACCGGCCATGTTAATTTTCCTCTTGATTGGAAATAGAATTCTGCAGAAACAATGAATAAATGGTAACATGAGGCTAGGTGGGCAATTAACATGATTACAAAGTGCCTGATTAGCATTTCTGACACCAGGAAAAAGGCAAACAAGCTCAAAATCAGAGGGAAAAAGTTATTCTGGTCAACAGCCATGAGCCTTGATCAGAAATGTATTCCTGCCGAGACTCTACTAAACATCTCTCAGGAGATCATGAATCAGAGTTAAGCAGAATTTTAGAGGCAATCAAGAAAACTAAATCTCTCTCTCTCACACACGCATACACAGATACACACATACACAGACACACAGACACACAGACAAAGCACAATTATTAACCATCAGTTTGACCCTCATTTATGATGCAAGTTTCTCTCACAGAATCAGCACAAACGTGAATTACAAATGCAAGCCAACACTCAGAGAAACAAATCATCCTGACTGAGGCAGATACCAGATTTCTAAATACTCTCCCAAATACAAAAAATATCATTATTACAGTTCATCAAATGACATTTTTTCATTTGGTAACACATTTCATTTGGCAACATTACATATATTCATAGCAGTTTTGCTTTAATGTATCCATTTCAATGAAACATTTTAAACCTACAAAGTAAACAATTAATCTGATATATTTTTTTATACACATGCAATCTTGGGAATGGAATAAAATCTATGGCATCTGTTCACCAAGCCATTAACCTATTTATTGTTTAACTTTTATTGCCCTGGGATTTACATGATTTTGAGCTGAATTCCATTTTTATTGTCATATAGTACTGTCCCTTGGAATAACCCACTGATTTACATTCATTCATGGCAATTGGCAGACGCTCTTATCCAGAGCGACTTACAAGGTTACTGCTATTACAGAGGGCCAACGTAGTGTTAGGAGTCTTGCCCAAGGACCCTTATTGGTGTAGCACAGACTGGTTGTCCAGGCCGGGAATCGAACCCAGGTCTCTCACATGGGAGCCAATGATTTTACCACCTTACCACACCAATCACGATTTCAATGTGCTAGTTGTGTTGTGTTCTGTATAGTAAATTATTATTGGCTGTATACATAGTTGAGCTAAGTGTGTGCAGTGACGATTTATTACTGAAATCTACATGGCAAGAGATTTTGCTAAGAGACTTAAAACAAAGGGAAGTCTCAGTTACACAAGATTCGCACCATGTACTTTTCGTTTTCTTCTATGATATCGGCTGGATCGGATATATCGGATAGAGAGAGAAGTATTAAATCCAGCACAGACAGTTTGATGTACCCAAAATCTCAAGCTGCAGTGCATGCATTGGGAATAAATGTAATATACGGAAATATATGGAATTACTCTAAAATTCAATATTAAAAACATATGGCACTATTAGTGAAGTCCTAGTGTTTGATTTGTCTGGATTTGTAAATCAGAGACACTGCTTTTTATGCATTTATGGATAATATTATGAACTATAATGTGAGCTGTAAGAGGTGAATTCTGATCATATACATTATTATTTTATGACTTCATTATTTTGTTTGCACAACTAAAAATAATATCTACTTTAGCAAGGGCTATTTTGCAGAATAATGAGGCTGGAATACATATTATTAAATGAAATTCGCAATGATTAATGTGATAATTACGGCAATATCTATACATGCAACAATATACTGTCAATATTGTATACTTCTGTCATATGTATATGTTATTCATTGAGCTTTTATATTTTTAAACTGGCCCTTGATTTTATGAGGGCGAGTCAAAAATTTACTACTGGCCCACTGTTCTCAGAAGACCTTTCTATTGCTTAAACCAGATACACTTTTGTGATACCTGTTTGCAATAAACAAAATAAATCCAAATTGAAAATGCATTTTAGTTTTCATTTGACTCAGTCTTGTATGTTACACCGTATTACAGTTGAAAGCAGGGGGATAAAATGCTATTTCCTTCTTCAGTCTACATTTTCTATCCCTTAATTGTTTTCAGAAAAATGCTGGTCTAGACGCTAATGAAAAACTCCATTTCGGCTGGGTCTACTCACAAAAAAAAAATTTGGCAACCCCAGAGGCATGAACTACACACAGGTAATCTGTACACTCCTAATGGCGTGCTGAGAAAATCGACTTAAAAAGTTGCGTAACATGTCTCCGAACATGCATAATTTTCCCTGTGTATATATTGATGCAACTGGATGCAGCCCTATCTAATGGGAGCATCAAAACAATAGTTCTGGTTTCACCAATTATAACTGCCAGGGGATGGTAAGAATCAACTGAATGCTTATTTTATATGTGCGCATGGATAGCCAGACCTTCAACAAATGGGCCTGGTGCTACTTCGATAATGGAACCCTTGTTTTAACACTGCGGCAGAGAAACAGTTGGTCAGAGGATAGGATGGCCCCAATTCATCTAACTAGTACTGCGTAAAAACACTCTGCAGGCCCACCTTCATGGATAATGTGTTGTTAACCCACTTCTGTATAGCTCATAACTTCAGCAAGTTAGAGAACTATCACAGATACTTCAATTCAGTTCAATTCAATTTTATTTATAAAGTGCTTTTAACAATGGACATTGTCCCAAAGCAGCTTTATAGAAAATAATGAAAAGGGTTAAATATACATTTATAGAATTATTTACAAATTTTATCCCTAATGAGCAAGCCGATGGAGACAGTGGCAAGGAAAAACTCCCTGAGGTGACAAAAGGAAGAAACCTTGAGAGGAACCAGACTCATAAGGGAACCCATCCTCATTTGGGTGACTCAGACAGTGTGAATATAAACAAAAACAAAAGTGCAGGTAACCAGAGAATTAAAGTCTGTAATCTAAATCATGGTGCACTGAAGACTGAATACTTCAGTCATCAGACTTAGCTTCAAGTTATTAAAAAAAATAATAAAAATCAGCAGTGAATAGATCCAACAATGTGAACCAGTTCTGTTTGCACAGCATGAACGACTGCAATGATCTGATATGCTGACCTCAGCATAGGAAAAGAAAGGGTCTTTAGGGCCTTTAGTCTACTAGTGCATCTCAAAAAAGTTTGTTTCAATTAAACTCAGAAAGGTAAACTGTCATATATTGTATATTCATTGCATGTAAAGTGACATTTCAAAGCATTTTTTGTTTTACTTTTGATCAGTATAATTTACAGCATACCGCAGTGTGAGCGGTGATATATGGTATTTATATGTTTGAAAAAAAAAAAAAAAAAAAAAAAAAAAACTTACTCAAACTTGAAAAAAAATATTCTACGAATATGAGATACTGGATTTCTGATTTTCGTGAGCTATATTCCATACTGATCAAAAGTTAAAATAAATAAATAAATAAATAAAAATAAATAAAACCTTGAAATGTCACTGTGTGTAATGTAAAATTCCCTGTGTGTAATGTAAAATGGCTACATCACACACCATAAAGCTCAAACTGCAGAATACCCCATAAACACCACTAACAGTTGTCTCGCTGCTAATGCAGTCTTAATGTAAATATCTAGCCATCCCCATCCTTAACAAAATACACGAAGTGTGTCTGCCACATTAACGCTTTATACTGTTATCAGTTCAATGCTATCAGTTCCATTGGTATTTATATAGATAAGGAGATGAGCCAAGAGTGTTCGCAGTTCACACATACTGATATTATTCTATCATGATTTCAGAACTGACTTCATCTCATCAGTGACTGAATAAAATGGCACTGATTTGAATGCTCTCTTATTTTCTCTGTGCCCGTGTAGTGGAAGAATAATCCTTTATTTTACAATTACTTCACGGGTTGTGTCTTAATGTGAAGTTAATCAAGTGACAGCGTTAAGCTGAAGGTGACGGCTGTAAGTATATGATGACAGCAAATCGGATTGCCATTTCTGTGACGTGCATGCATTTCTCTAAAGCAGATCATATCATATGCCATTACATCATATTATTATAAGGAAACAAATGTGACCCAGCTGTGTGATTCCTCCTGATTCCCTGCTTTCACTTAACTAGAAATCATACTGATCAGGCAACTCTCAGTGTGTATAATCTCAGAGCATCTAGCAACTAGAAATGGTCCTAGAGGCAGGCCATTGTACTAGAGGTTAAAGCCCGGGTATCTGAACAGGCTGAATCAGTGACTATGTTTTTACCTATTCAAGCTCTGCCATGATTAGAAAGCATATGCGCGGGAAGAAATGTGACTGGTAAGCAGATCTGCATGAATAATACAGTGATCTGTAGAGAACTGTACAGACCAACACAACCTGGCTGAACTCTAAAAATAAACAATTACATCTTTCTACTGATCAGCAGTGCTTAATTTGTAGAACATCAGCACTCCCAAACACCCCCCCCCACACACACACACACACACACACACACAGTGAGTCAACATCAGCATCGTGCCACGCTAAAACAGACCCAAAACAACCACAAATGCAAAATATCTACTGCGATGACAAGGGCACTCTGCCAACAAGAACCATCATATAGCACCCATAATGTTCGAATAAAATGAGTAGTCAGCTTTAATGTGCATTTGCTTAGACACAATTTGGCATGTAATATTTATTTGTAGAAGTCTCAGTAATATACAACTAAGCACAAAACATATCTCACGTAATTCCAGGTGGCAGCTAAGTATTACTTAGATACGTGCAAGTATTACAGCTGAAAATAAATTATGACTTTTTTTGTTCAGAAGACATCAAAAAATCATTATTTAATTCATATAAATATATAAAGCATGGGAAGGCATGGGAAATTATTTTAATCATCAGTTACCTTTACTGATGGTGGCCGTGATGATGATTATTATTATTATTTTTATTAATATATAACGCTGCTGAAGTGTACAAGTACTTCTGTGGCCACGAGTCACACTCACTCCACTGTCCCTGCCCTCATTACTCATGCTCGGATATCAGAGATACTGGAGTCAAATCAGATCCCGGTTTTTAATCAGAAAATGAGAATCTTAGCATGATCAGCTCTATTTCTGACATTTTTATCCGGTCATTCTTCAAAATGATAGCAAGTGTGACAAATTTTTTTTTTTTGAAAAATTGTAACAGAAGTTTTTTAATGCCAAGACTTTATAAATGTTTCTGCTGTGTGTGTGTGTGTGTGTGTGTGTGTGTGTGTGTGTGTGTGTTGGTGCGGTTGCATTTACTAAAACGTGCCTTGATTAACACAGTCAGAGCTGAAGATTTATACAGCATCAAAGGCATGTCTTTGTTCAATTAGATATTTCAAGCCCTTAAAAGTGCTTTAGATTCCCCTGTAATCTATCGACATCCTGTAATTAATCAACTAATTCCAAGTCTCAGGATGGCTGTAATTACAGCACTGGTAATAGCTTATTCTTTACGCTCCAGCTCCTACATTTCATTTGTTTATTTTCCCACAGTCATAAATCTAAGGGAGCGTCAGGAGTGCCACAATATTAGTGCAATAATCAGAGTTAATTATCAGATGGTCATTACGCTCTCCTTCCACTATTAACATAGGCGATCAAAGAGATCTGCACGGCCTGGCAAACACTCCGAAATGGTTCATCTGGGCAGCTTCACTAAGCCTAAGGTTAATAGGTTAAAGTAACAATATATAAGAAGAATTACTATTGATTGAGAAAATGTGAAGAATAGATATTCATTTCTTTACTGATTTATTATATACGACCCCAATTAAATAGCTTTTCTCTTGATTTCCACTAATTAATTCCCTTTTGTAGCTGTAAAACCCCATTCGTATCATCTACAGATGATCACAGGATACTGCAGCCTTTCTTTTATAACTGAATTTCATTCTGAGATACAGACCTGCATTTACACACTCACCCACTCCTCCAGGATCAGGTTAACTGCTTTACTGCTGCGAGCTCTGTTCCGGCAGGCTAAGATCACATGGGCACCATGAAGGGCAAACGACCTCGCTGTCTCAAAACCTGCAAAGTGTGTGCGTGTGTAAAAAAAAAAAAGAGAGAGAGAGAGAAGATAAAATGACAAGTCCTCTTATTCACATAATGCTTCAAAAATTATTGATGCTCTTCCTCTTTATATGGGACTAAACTGACTGGCAAAAAGAGAAAGAAAGATGGACTAATATCTCCACATCACTTCCAGATTTAAGCCATTCGCCATGAACCCCTGATTGCTAGTCTGAAGTAGGACCTTAGGCACTTGGCTAGAGATCCTGTTACTATATAAAGAGGCACTATAAGTAACTACAATGATCACATCAGTGAGATGTAAGAATACAAAGGCACCAGAGCTGTGTTGTTATACCTGCCTAACTGACATCACCGACATCCTTCAAGACGAATTCGTCATTCAGTCACCTACTAGTACTAAAGTGACGACCCATAAATAGAGATATGAGCACAATTTCTAGCAAATTCACAAGAGTAAAGCCATGTGAAAAGGTTATAAGACTCCACTAAAATACTGAACTAATTACATGGGTGTAAATGGAGGATCGTTTTAAAATCTAACAGACCCAAAAAAACAAAAAAAGGTTATGTAAGCAGAGCCTTTGGCCTATTGTTTGGGTTGTTTTGCTGACCTGCTGTTTTACATTATCCCTTTGATTACACAAAGTGTGTTTAAAGTTCTTCTAAAGCTAGCATCAGCACTTTAGGCACAATGGGCATCAGATTTAGAGGTTTGAGGATCTGGAAATAGACAGAGCTGGAGACAGTGGCCAACAGCAGAAAGTCTGCAGACACTACTGGAGTTAAAGAGAAAGGTTGTTTAGGATAAAGAAAGGCCCTCATGCAGCACACACATGTGGTGGATGCTTTAAACTGCTCCCCAAGACTGTGTAATATCCCCAGTTCGTGTCACTTTCAAAACATTTTATAGTGTCACGGCCAGAAAAGAGCTGATAGACTAACACAACTTAAACACAGTACCACTGCAATTCTTCTTCTTCTCTCACCTCTCTAACCTCTAATGTCTCTCTTCCATCTCTCTCACCTCTCTCCCACTAATCTCTCTGTATCTTCTCTCTCTTACGTCACTCTTCCTAACCTCTCTCTACCTTCCCTTTCTCACCTGTCCAACCTCTAATGTCTCTCTCACCTCTCTGTACCTTCCATCTCTTACCTCTCTTACACCTTTCTCTCTCTAACCTCTCTCTACCTTCCTTCTCTCATGTCTCTAACCTTTAACCACCTTTAATGTCTCGCTAACCTGTCTGTCTCATATCTCTCACGTCTCCCTTTCTCTCTCTCCGCCTTCCCTCTTTAACCATCTAATGTCTCTAACCTCTCTTTACCTTCTCTCTCACCTCTGTAACATCTCTCTCTCTCTCTCAGCTTTCTCTACATTCTCTCCCTCACTACTCTGACGTCTCTCGCACCTCTCTCTAACTTCTCTCTCTCATCTCTCTAACCTCTAACGTGTCTCTCTCTCTCTCACTCTCTCTGAACCGCTCTGTAACTTCTCTCTCGCACCTCTCTCTATCTTCTCTCTCTCATCTCTCTAACCTCTAACATGTCTCTCTCTCTCTCTAACCTCCCTCTAACTTCTCTCTCTAACCTCCCTCTAACTTCTCTCTCTCACCTCTCTCATGTCTCTCTACCTTCTCTCTCTCTCATCTCAAACCTCTAACGTCTCTCTCTCACCTCCCTCTACCTTCTCTAAGGTCTCTCTCTCTCTCTCTCTCTCCTCTCTCATACCTCTTAAATCTTTAACGTGTCTCTCTAAACTCTCCTTCTTTCTTGAGCCTGTAGAGAGCATATGGCTCTGGATATGACAAATAACATGAGTTCACATATGAATTAGATAATTATACATTAGGTTTCAATGTTTGGGTCATTCCAGTAACTCCTCAATCAGATAGATCAGTATCTACGCGTTATTTTGCGCATGACAAAAACCACACACACTACACAAGCTCAGCTGATAAGCTGACCGTACACTTCTTTGTAAACTAAAACGAGGCTGACAGTGAGTCACCGAGATTCCAAGTGACAGACTGGCTGTGCAATAGATAGGTGGATTAAAATGAACTTTAATTCGATTACGTTTTAATCTGATTTTCATTAAAAGGCAAACTAGACGCCCTAATTGTGAGACGAGTGCTAAAGAGTAATATCCATTAAAACTCAAAACTGGAGACGGATAAGAGCTCCTCTCTGACAAGTGAAGCATGGAATTAAATTATATGACACCTTATTAGGAGTAATGGAGAGAACAGTGTGTATCCCCATTGGAAAGGTCTTATACTGGAAAATGAAAACCAAAAATTAAAAAAATAAAAAAGAAGAAACTGAATGCTTATCAATAAATAAACATGGAAAAAAACGCAGAGCACATCAAAGAAGAAATCAAAAAGAATAAATGTATTAAATAATTTACTGGCAAAATTTTAAAAAGGTGTCATGAAAAAAATAAATGTTGTTGACCCTTTATAACAAGTGTGGCAGCTGTTGAGTTAATTAAAGCCGATAGTTTCATAATGGGAAACAAATTAGAACATGCTGAACAACAGCCACAACCTGGTGGGTGTTGTTTATAGAAAACAATCATCCTTGACAATTTAGAAATAAGAATAATACAGTGCATGCACACACACACACACACACACACACACACACACACACACACACAGATGCATGTAGAAAAACCAGTACTGTGTCGATTTACTGGCAGCCTCTCGGCTCTGCTCACACAATACACTCAGCCAGATGTGGATTATCACCTAATGCTGGAAATGCAAATGGGAGTCATGTACATCAACCAATGGTGAATTAAAAGCAGTAAAACCAGTGACAATTCTAAGCTATTCAGTAGTAATTGCTTTTTTTCGGACATCATGGGAGATTTGTACAGGTGGAATTGAGATGGACTTTGAGGTGGAGGCGTGGAAACGATAAAAGGATGAGATGTTTCAGAGACTGGCCCAAGGGTCAGATAACGGTTTTAGTGCTGTGTCTGTTCCAGGCCATATCCTGGTCTGTTTATAGACAAACACAACCTGACCACTAACACAAATGATGCGTTCTGCTCTTGAATATAATCCAAGGGTTTGTTTCCTAATATGCGACATCCAAGCCCATCATCATTTTGGGGACAAACATTTTACGCTCCTGATTTTTGCAAAACAGAAAATAAGCATCATAGTTGTCCTGATTTTTGCAAAAAGGACTTAGGAACCCACCCAAGTGATTTATATCTGAAAGTACAGCTATCTTTATTAACAATTATTATCTTATCCACTTCCTCAATCAGGGTCACGGTATGTCCTGAGCTCACCCGGAATCATTAGGCACAAAGCAGGAATCCAGGGCACCAGTCCATCGCAGGGAACCACACACACATTCACTTACACACTTACACCTAGGACAATTTAGTACATACAATACGCTTACTAGGTGGGTGTGGAGCCCCTGGCAAAAACCCACACAGACATGGAGAAAACACCACAGACAGAATGACAGTCCTCACTGACAGAAAGCGAAGATCGAACCCACCCTGGAGCTGTGTAGCACACACACTACCTCTTGTCTCATTCCAGAAAAAAAAAAATACCGACCTACATTAGTGATGGAAAAAAAATTATTATTGTTTTAGTACCATAAATACCAGCAGCTATTTTAGTCCAGAAATAATGCATGTATTATTTGTTGCTTTTAACGTTTTTTGTCACTTTTTTTACTCATACAAAAACACAATTAACACAATCACAGAGCCAAATAATGTTTCCCCCATCCATAAATTATGTGGCCTGTGTGCAAAAGGCTGCTATCTTTTGGCCACAATTTATATTATGTCACATGACCTTATTTAACAGCTTTTATCCAGATCAGATTTTAGATTTACAGAATATTGCTACTATAGATCTACTGATAAATAAAAGGACAAAAACCTCTTACAGTGAAGCACAGAATAAGAGGATGTGAAAAGCTGCAGCACTTCCCTTAGACATCTTAACCTGTTTAACTCTACTGACCCAATGCTTTACATGACGACTCTCTCACAACCTGCTCTATATATCTGACTGAAGAATTTAGAATTTAGAAATCAGCCATTTTTAAAAATGAATTCTTGTTTATACAGCATAAATATACTGGCGGATATGCGAAGGCTTAAAATGACGTACATCTGTGTGTGATTACACTTTTAGAAAAATGATAAAAGTGTTTTCAGCATTCTTAAGAAAAGTGCTGATAGACACACACTTCTACATAGAATTCTTTAAGCTTCCCCCAAAGATCCAACCAAAGAACCCTGAAGGTTCCCTTAAGATTTGACCTCTGTGCATCATTCTGTACTGTGTTTAAGTTAAAGTTATGCCCATCCCATTCACTTACATGAAGCTACCTGGGACACTGAGGTAATGACGATATAAAATGCTGAAATATAAGATTCAGTATTTCACAGCAGCAGGTGTTTGATATATATTTGGGGATTAAAGTAGAAAGTCCGGTGCTACAGTGCATCCACGACGAGCTCCAATTCCCTCCATTAATAACAGCCCACTTTCATTTTGGATCAGGAAGACATTGTCACAGCCCAAAGTAAAATGTATGGACTGTAATTACTGGACTTAGGGGGGGGTGAAGTTCCACCTGACCAGCCTCATGCTGTTCTATTACCCCCTACCTCTCTGCTTCTCCTGCCCCCGACTGCCTCGTACAACCTCTTCTGCACCACCTCCCACACTCCAGCTTTGACCCCAGCGGCTATGGGCAACTCCCACCGCAATTTTTCATCATGCCCTCCACTCTCGCCGGTCGACGTATCCCCATAGCATCCTCTCACACCAGTCCACTCTGTCACATCACACTAGGTCTGAATTTGAGCACTGCTTTTTTTATTTACTGTCATCAACACACATACATACACACACACACACACACACACACACACACACACACACACACACACAGAGAGGTTTAATAATTCTGTTCTTGGTGAAATATGATTGGGGTCATCATTACCTCCTGTATGTTTAAAATAAATGTGTATTCTAATTGCTACTCTCACCTATTCCGTTGCCTCACAATTGTACCCTATTAAATCCTCATTTAGCTCCACAAGTTACATGCACCATTTTTGCCGTTCTCACAGAATTTTATCCAGGGTCAATAAATATTCAATAATTTGACTAACCACCCAAATGCAGTATCCATTAAATAGCCAATAAACAAGTTTATCCAAAAGGACATGAAAGGCATGTTAAAATGTGTCATATTACATTTCCACTGTCAATTATTATCAATAAAAATTTTACAGATTTTAAATCTAACTCAAGTGAAAACAGCATGCTGGGTCAAAATATAAAAGAAATCAAAACATAAACGTAGAGATGACATGACTATGTTCTGTTATAATACTAGTACATATCCAGTGTGTTTTTGTTTATTTTGTTCATAAAATTTTGTTTAACCTGTAGGACTGAAAAATACAGAAAAAAATGCAATGCTGAAAACACAGCTTACACAAACTGTGTTGTTTTATTCTGTTAAAATCATTTACACAGCAGATAACAGATAAGATGAAATTCTTTTTTTTTAGGCCAATCCGATTAAAAACACATACTGATTCTATAAAAGAGTTTCAGTTCCGGAAAAGAACCATTTTTTCAAATCCATTTCCAATAGGACCGAATTCATTTGTTTTTCGCTCTGATATCTGAGCCATTATTTTTTTCTGGTATCAGTCTGATAGTGATTCTGGGTATCAGATTGGTGCTCTCTTTGCATAAAAGCGATCTTAACCTCATATGATAGCTGCAAATTTACATTTAACATTTATGAAATTTGACAGACACCCTTATCCACAATGACTTTCATATATCTCAGTTATACAACTGAGGGTCTTGCTCAAGGGCCCAGCAGTAGCAGCTTGACAGTGCTGGGATTTGAACTCACAACCTTCCATTTGCACTGCATATGGCAGCATCCACAGTCCCAGACAATGCAAAGCAGAAAATGCCAGAACAAACAATTACAGTTACAGAGAAGTTACACTGAACAGCAGCTTTATTCTGAATCCAACCTCACAAAGTCAGAGCCTCAGAGTCACTTTCTCCAGATAATCCTTCTGCCAGGAGACAGATGAGTCAGATGCCTAATCCAACAACATACTAAAAGATATACCAATACAATCATAAAAAGAAAGTTAAGCAAAAACAGCTGAAAACACATATCAAGCTTGGAATTTTTTTATGTAAAAGTTAGTGCCGTTTTCCCTCAGTACCATGACTCACTTGATTCTCTAGACGTAGAAAATTCTCCAAAATTCAACACAAAATAAGAGGCAGATCAACACTCCTGAGAATTAAGACTCTTTGTCTAAATTGTATTTCTTTTTTCAGCACGCACCAGTAATCAGTATCTATTAGAGAGCTACAATAGCAGAAAATTGCTGAGTCATGAAAGGCAAAGACCTGGTCATTTATTTAATAAACAATAATAATAATAATAATCATCATCATAATAATAATAATAGGGACAAACAAATATATTTTACACTTTGAACGACTGGCAATTATGTACATGTAAAAAAAAATATGAACACCTACAAAATATTTAAGCTTTAAATCATGTTAAGTATGATATGAGAAAAAGTAATTTACCTGGACAACCAGATCAAGTAAAATAACAAGTAGTCAAAACAGGTGATATGGTACATACATCCATATCTAAACTGCTATAAGACAACGGGATAAACAGAGTCTAATTATTGCAATGCGACTGCCATGAGATATCCATCAGCACCAGAGAACAGCAACAGAGACACACCTGGAGACTGTACAGATCTGGAGGGCAGACGACTATGCACCCAGTGTCCAGAAATAACACACTGCTTTTAACAGCAGTTTTCTCTGCAATAGAGGTGGACATGATGTACTGACCAACTGTCTCTCAATCAGTTTAAAAATAATGTTTAAAAAATAAACAAGAAAATAGGAAGGAGTTTTCAACATAGATACAGAACATATATAATAGGATTTCACATGACTTTAGATTGTGTAGGTTTTCACCCTTATTTATTTCCTTTTAGCAAATTGCAGTATTTAGATTAAAAAGTACGACTTTTATATAAGTCACCAATCGTGCTTTTAATTAATAGAAGAACTTTTAGTTCAATATTTTTCTTTTAAATTATGTTGGCAAAATGTTACAATTTAAATTCTGACTGTATAAAGAGAAAATAAAGAATCAGATCAGGCCCCAGTGACAGTAGTCCTTTTCACGTTTCACATAGAAAGGAGCAGTGCACTGTAAATAACTTTTACTTGGTTCAATAGAATAGAATTAAGGAAAGCACCACAGTTGCTAATGGGAATGAATGGGAGGCATCAGCTCAGGTCAAAAGTACTGCAAGATCAATGCAGAGGTAAAGGTGTAGAGCAATATGAGAGAGAGAGAGAGAGAGAGAGGGAGAGAGAGGGAGAGAGAGAATTCTTTTACCACGATTAACCATGGTAGAGAGCAAAGTTTAAGAAGAGAGAGAGCACCTCATAATGAGAAGAGTAATGGACTAATGGGATGCAGTGAACAGTGGTCTAATCAGGTAGAGGATGGAAATGCACTATGCCTTCTAACCACAATTACCATATCACATGGCTTATTATGGGAAAAATTATATTGGCTTTCAATGCATGAGGTAACTGGGGTCTGATATACATTTTCAATGCACTAAAACTGCCACAGTAGAAACCACCAGAATAAATAAGAGAATAAAATTAAATAAATTATTCAGAAAAAAAACAGCCGAGGATTAAACATATTAAACCGGCATATACTTTTAGCGTCTATTTATTTAAACAGAAAAGTATGACTTTCCACTTTAGTAATTGTTAATAAGAAAATTACTGATGACTGTAAAAAAAAAAAATAAATTGCCATTAAAAACTAAGATAACACTGATGTCATATTGAGCAGTAAAGAAATAGTGGATGTCAGATCAATCAGTAAATGAAATAATAATAGTGATGCTATTATTACTACGGACACTAAAGCAATTTAAATAGTTATGCTGAAACCTATTTTGTTTTAATCTACTGACTGTATATTAAAAATACAAACATGGACAATCAAGATAAACTTTATTATTAATATCATTATGATAATTAAGATTGTATTTCTTTTTATTATTATATAATACTGATAACCCAGTGATTGTTTTAGCATTTCTTTATTATCAGTTTTAAATTGATGATCAGTAACTTCCCTGCATCTTAAGATTCCGTAAGAAAGGTTCCACTACCCTCTAGTGTTCAAACAATGAAAAGAAAATTTTATTAGCTCATTATGATTTATAATAAGCCTATCCAATACAAAAAAAAAAAATAAATTCTAGGTTTTCATTTTAAAAAGGTGCAGGAAAAAAAAAAGTCACAACGATAAATAAATAAATGAATGAAAAAAATAAATCCATAATTTTTGGCGTGAAAAACCTATCTAAATTTTATTACATTGCTCAGAGAAATAAAATAAAAACATTCAGCATTCCTGGCCTTTCATTTAAACAGAGTACTAATGTTAATATCATTTATATTTTAAAATAGTTTTAAATGCAATTACATTTTTTGTCTCAAACAATCAAGTGAGATTTAAAGATCATGCAAAACGGACTACAAAATAACACGAGTATAGCAAAAGTAAAAACATTTGGAATAATATTTTCGTGAGGGATATATCCTGGGAATGATCAGTATACAGGATATGTACAGCAGCTCAAAGCTAAACAAGAGCTGCCTTTCACATGGTCACACAGTCCTCCTTCCTGAACTCACAAATGTGCTACAACAATTAGCATGTTGATGTTGATTTAATCACTACATTTATACCTGGCTGACTGAAACACCTGCTGCTTGGATTAACTGACAACATAATGAATGAGTGAATGCCTTTCTCTTTCGCATTAACGTAACTCAACCCCAGTCTAATCTGCCGAGTTAATAATGCCAATAATTTAGCCTCACTGATAAAACATGGATATCCTTGTGCAGTATTAAGGGATGATTTGTGGGGTTTGTACACATCACTCACAAGGAAACCTGGACTAATGTTTAGGTTCGGGATGAATCTCTGTAATAAACAGCTATTCTGAGACACAGCTATAATTCACAAAGCTACAGTGCCCCCTTCTGTACATTATGTGTAATAGGTGAAGAGTTCAGTTCAGAGGTTCAGTTAATTATAGGACATTAAAATAAGTTCTCCTAAACCACTAATAGAAAAAGGAAATAACAGAAATAAAATGTAATGAATGTACTGTAAGAATAAGCAGTAGAAAAAAATATCTAGCTGGTATTACACTCACCGATGCCAGAATTGCCCCCTGTGATAATTATGACCTTGTCAGAGAGATCATGACCCTGTAGGATGTCCAGTGCAGTAGTGTTCCCATCAAAGCGCTTAGGCTTGACCTGCACATCCTCTATGGTGAAGGCCTGCCGAGGGTCAAAGTATGTTTTCCTCTTATTGATGTGGCTGAAAGAGAAGAAAGGAGTAGAAAATGAGAAAAGAAAAACAGCTTGGTGTTATTTTTAAACTGTTACTCAGGTGATACTGAAATCAATATTATTGCTGTTAAATGGGCTAAGAGACATACAGTATCAGAGCATACACACAGCACAGGAAACTGAACCATGAGCAAGATGCAGAACTCACTCGACATAAAATATCTGACCCTTGTCATCCGTCTCCTGCTCCCACCCATAAGGCAGATCTGTAGAAAAAGACACAAGCAAACATGAGGCAATGCCACTGTTTAAGTGAAATCTACTAGATTTAGTGTTGCAGGATAAAAATATTACTGATGTCAGTCAGTCATTCTTTTATCCGATTTGTCCGTCAGCGCTGTGGTTTGTCTGGAGTGCACCTGGAATCTTTGGGTGCAAGTCAGGAATACCCCCAGACAGGATGCCAATCCACTGCAGTGTAACACACACCCCCAATCACTCACTCACTTACATCCTAGGGCTATTTAGCACGTTCAATTCACCTACCGTGTGTGTTTTTCAGGAGGTAGGAGAAAACCAGAGCACCCAGAGAAAGGCTCCATGGACACATGGAGGACACACTAAACACTGACAGACAGAGACCAGAGAGAGAATCAAACCCAAAACCGCAGATCCCTGGAGCTGTGTAGCGCCACCATACCGTCCAATTACTGATTTATATACAAGATTCCACCACAGTCTGTTTAAATTCACACCTATAATAGTCATACACTTTTCCTAATACCACAGCATTTTACAAATGTAATGAGCCCGGCTCTTATCTCTTTGTTTAAAGTTTCTCCAGACCGCAAATTAGCTACACTCAGAGCCAGAACTGTGATAACTCTAATCCTGTTCCTTAAATAGAAACCTATCCTTTCAGTAGAGGGATGGGGAGGGTAGAGGGGGCCTGTCAGAGAGAAGACAGAGAGAGGACGACTCTGATCAGGGCTCAAAATAAAGACTCATATAAACAAAATAAAGGCTAGTGCCTCTAGATATGTGTAAGTACATGTGGTTTAGGATGTAGATAAAAAGACAACTCCTTATTAAACACTTAAAAATCAAATTTTTTAAACTCCTCTATCCAGAGCAAATTCTCGTCATTTCCTATCATTTAAAAGGGGAATTTAAGTAACTCCTGTGGGAGAGATTATGTACATGGTGATCTGGATTAACTTATGCAGAGATCATACTGCACAAAGTAATGAACCAAATATGGTGTACTCATGCAGTATCTCCAGTACTTGCCACAATACATCAAGGAACACAATCATGAGTTTTCTCCAGGTCCACAAAACACATGTAGACTTATGAACATTTCACCACTGTTTCACATGTAATTTTAGGAAACGGCTTTAAAAATGACTAGACATAAGAACATGGGAGGGAAATTACATTTTTGACATTTTACATTGCTACAACTTAATTTAATTAATTAATTAAAAGTTAACTTAATTGGGATTATATGGCATGAATCTACACTAGAGAGCTCATAATTGTATGTGTTAAAGATTTTGGGGGGTGGGGAGTTAATATAGCTTGCAAATTTTACAGAAAATAGTGTAAAAGTGGTGAATACATTAGCATTCACCAGTTGAAAACCGAAGTCATATAATTAGTTAAATTGAGTTTACATGCATTTGAAGTTGCAGCACAATTAAAGCCTCGCATGATCTTAATAGAAATGTTTCAGGAAACACTTCCGAGTTCAACTCTACTTAAATAAACAGCATCACTGGGGACAAAAACAGATTGGCCAAAAGATCTAGGATTAGGATTTGTTTATTTTAAATTTCTGAGCATCCAACAGCAGACCGTTAAATTGTAGTCAGGTGGATCTGAAGCCTGTCCCAGGAACACTGAGCACAAGGCTGGAATAAACCCAGAATGGGACACCAGATGATCACAGAAGACTCATTCAGACTTAGGGACAATTCAGAGTATCCTACCAACCTTATGGCATGTTTTGGGAGGTGAGACAAAATTAAATCACTGAATGACTCTTTACAACAAGCAGAAAAGTACTGCAGAAGATACATCACGGTCTGAGATGAATGACCTACAATAGCAGAAAACCACATCAGGTTCCACTCCCGCCAGCCAAGAACAGTAGTCTGGGGCTATAGTATAGACACACTCACCAAAAACTGTTAAAGACTGGAAAAGTTTTGTTGAGACTGCTAAGGAACAGAACTGTGGTCTTCAAACATCAGTGTGCTGTCAGTTCTTAGAGGCTTTCTGTTCACCATGGTTATAAAGAGTAGTTATTTGATTTAGTTAGATAGATAGATTCAACTTTATTTTCATGGCTCAGTACAAGTACAAGGCAACAAAATGCAGTCAGCGTCAACCAAAAGTGCAAATAGTAGCACTGTGCAAAGTCGTAGGAGTGCAAATATGAAAACTGCAACTGTAAACAGTGCAACAAAAACAATAGAGTAAATATGGATAGCGTGCAATTGGTAGCATTATGCGTAATACATATAAGATAGATGTAGTAAATAAGAACATATGTAAATATGGTCTATGGATATAAATAAAGGCAGACAAAATATGTAGAATGGATGAATGTGCTATAATATAATATGTCCAGTGAACAGTAAGTGTTTAGTGCAAGATTAGTCCAGTGTGTGCACTAAGGGCCGTAGTGTGCAGTGTAGTTTGTTGTACTTATTAACCTATTTTGATCTTTAAACTATGTTTAAATGAATGATAGGTCCAGCATAAAACAGGCTAAGATAAGTGTCTTATGGCTTATATACAGAACTGTATTACGGATCAAAGACAAACTAAATTTGAATACATTTTACAATTACATTATACTGTATACAGCATGATGTCTTTAATCCCTGTGTGCTGTTAAAATCCAAATAAACAGTTTTAATTTTCTACTTAAATGTAATTATATGCATCATAAGTGTTTTTTCTGGTGCCTCTGCTTTAAGAAATCAGTCGTCATATTCATATTACACAACTTATGTTCAAGTCATTTTGACCAGAGGATAGAACAAATCAGCTCCCCCATGCACATCAGTGAGTTTTGCATGCCCATGGACCTGCTGAACTGGTTCAATGAACTGGTTGTCCTTTCTTGGACCACTTTTGGTAAGTACTACGCAACAGATTTTTCAGTGAAGAATGGGATACCAGACATAAAGTGATAAATCAATACTGTTGGTGTTAAATTAACACTTAAAGAGATCAGATTTAAAAAATTGCTGTGTAACCACTGTACACTGACGTGCCAGAAAAACTGTTACATGAGCCTATGCAAAATACATATCCAGGTAGAGGCTCCATAGCGGTATCATTTAATTGACATTCCATGGGACCTCAGGTACATCTACAAATATCTCTAACAGGTGAACACTATGTGTGCCTCCTTTCTGACAAGTTACACCCGTTCATGTCCTGTATTCATTCTAATTCCAACAGGAAGAGGAACCACATACACATCTAGACACAGGCGCACTCATTGGAGTTTGGGGTTTTGCCATTCTCACCAGATCTCAACATTATCGGACACATCCGGGACACCATGTTATGCACTGTGGAACAGAGAAATCCTAAACCTTTGGAATACAACAGAACTGTGGGCCGTTCTGTAGGAATTATGGTGTTCATTGCCTACAGAATATTTCCACAAGCTTGTGGACTCCATGTCCGATGGGGGACGTAACAAGTATTAGACTGATGTAGTTCAGTGTATACCAGGAACACATAGGTGAACTCACTCTATAATACATGACCTCCATGATGACAGTTGCATCCTCAGGTGTAATGTATGTGTTCCCACCAAAAAAAAACTATACATGTATGAAACATGGCTCATTTCAGTTCTTAGTGCTGTCTCAGCTGTCCTAAGTCCATCTGAGCCATGGACAGTATGGAGCATTCTGAAAGGTTATATTAGATTATAATGAATGAGTAATAATGACCTCCTGCACAGCGTTTCTTCTTTCCTGTTTTAGGATGTTCCCACTGGGTCTTCATCTCCTCATGACTGCCAGATAGGAAGGAAAAGACACACACACACACACACACACACAGGTAAGGAGATTTTAAGTATCTCTGTTATTCTCTGCACTATAACACTGGATCTGTGTGTCAGCACCTGCAGCGCGCGACACTATCCTGCACTTCACACCTGCTCAGCACTGACAGCAGATTGCAATACATGACATGCACAACTCACTTGGCATAATAAACCCAACCATCCTTGGTGGATCTCTCTTCCCAGCCAGGAGGAAGTTCATCCTCGCTGTCAGTATCATCCATTCCGGCGTATTTCAGAGCTGCCATTAAAACGCGGAGTGTTGTTTTGTGACTGCGCTGAAAACTCTACTAATTAAAGCCGCCTTTAATTCTACTCTTCTACTTCCGCAATGACACGTGGGTGACGTCAGTCGCGATGGATTCTGGGATGTGAAGGCAGCGCTGTAACTCTAACGGTGCAATATAAAAGTCCTGTCACTATAAAGGCTTTCGGGTTTAATTTTAAATAGATGTGTAAAGCATTAATTCAATTAAACTTAATTTCAATAAATACATTTTATTATTTTAAGGAAATATTTTCCTCTTATTAACATCGCTTTACTGCTACAAAAATAAAATTTAATTTTATATAGAAATAACTACAGGGTAAGTCATAAGGCGCAGGTCACATGACCACCTTCCCACTGGAAAAACTTGCCCTTGATCCAATATGGTGGACATAGATAGACATTACTTGCAGGGGTATTCAGATACGTCATTTTCCCTTTTCGTTTCTAAAATAAAACATATCCTGAGTTTTGTAAATGCAGAACAAAACACTTTTTCCATTTATACTCAGAAAATAAAGCACAAAAAGCCCAAACACACTGGTATTCGTTTATTGCAGTAATCCAGGAGGTCTCGTTGTCATTACAAGATCATCCTGACTTTTATTGTATATGATAAATATAATTTACAATATTAGCACGAGCAGCATGATGTCCAGTCATGCACTGAATTCATACCTCTAAATACCTCTCTGATCCACTGCCATATAACTGACATACTGTCTTTAATAACATTTATTTTTAAAAATCAAGTACATCCTAAGGCCTCTGTAGGAATAAATAAAAACATACAGGTTGTTCCTAATAATGTCATATTTGTATGTTACATGTATAACCCAAGTCTAGGCCTGCTAACTCCGAACAAAAAAATTCCAGTCGCCCTTTCATTCCCTGACATCTTTGGCCTTTAGTTAAGTATAAGTTAAGTTCCTACTCCTTTAAGAAAAAGCAGACTGCAGAAACACAACCAAGAGAGAAGAGGATCACAGTGCGCTCAGTCTTCATGCATCCAGCATTTCGTACCCTGTTCATACTTTGTACTTCTCTTTGGCCCGGTCACTTAATATACAGATGTGCTGCAAGGAAATAAAGAAGAGACTCATGAAACAGGCATTCCTTAAAGACGTCGTCCACGTGCAAGTTGTAGAATACTTACATTCAAATCCCTGAAATATTCATTGTAGTCTAGAGCATATCCCACCAGGAATTTATCAGGAACTTCAAAACCGAAGTCTGAAAGAAGGACAAGGTCAAAAGTGTAAAAATGTACACCACCAAAATGCAGGAATAAAGGGCAGAATGAATCCACAGCCCTCAAGCTGAGAATGACCTTGAGTCTAAATTAAACATTAGAATCATTACATCAAACATTACATCAAATAAATAAATACATTCATGATAAACAGCTATTCTTGGGAACCCACTGAAGCACATTAACAGTACTAACAGGCTCATTCTGGCATTAAACGGATGTTGAAGTTGATGTTCAAAGACGAAACGCTGCCTCGTGTTCAAGGGTCAGGTTACACACATCTGCGTATAACATATGATATTTGCTCTGATGAATTGAAAATGTTTTCTGCTGACATGAGCAAAGATGCAGTTTGCAGTCACTGCTGCAAATTGTGCTTTAATGTTGGCTTGTACACTGGTTTCACTATGCAGTAAATCACACACAATTTAAAATGTTAAACTGTGCATAACTTATTTACTTCAAGTTTACTTACAGTGTATACACAATGTTTATTCATGATCATCTGCCAGTTTTTCCAGTAATATGTGCAGTGCTGATTTTAGGAGACAGTTGGCAACATTATAGCCCTTATCTTCAAAAAAGCATTTTTTTAGCATTTAGCATGCTGTTGAACCATCTGGAGGTAAAATCAGTTCTAATCATTCAAAGATTACTTTCAGGTCATTAATGGCTAGTTGGGTGCATCGATAAACTCCAGCTACTTCAATGCCTGATCTTACAGAGGAGTCAAGGGACAGTAACATCTGTGCTTTAAGGGCAAGAGATTATCAGGCTCCAGCCTACTAAAAGCATTGCATAACCACTACAGACACAGATGTACCAGCTTAGGACTAAGTCTGAGATCATGAGCAGCAGGATTGATCCCTTCAGTGTCAAAAAGCTAAATATAAATATCAAAGTAACTCACAATCAGGACGATATCCTGAGCTTCTTGGAGTCCTTTTCACAAGCAGGCTAGAATTGATCAAACAGATTAATACATTTACTATAAATAAACATAGTCATATATAAAGATGTGTACATATCACATAATGATCACGTTTTTAATCAATGTTGGGTTTCCCTTCCTAACAACATGGTGTCGCCAATCCCTGCCCCCAAACAAGCTAGCTATCCAGAAAGGGTTGGGATAGCACATGCTATAAACTAATCTTTATAAACTGCTGCATCTTCATGGAGTCACACATGGCACATAATAGTATAATACACTCAGAAAAAGATGCTGTTTGCCCTATTCTGCATGAATCAGCTCACAGATGTGCACAGTCAGCTGTGATTGACATGGAGTAAGTATGCTCTCCCTGTCTCACCCAGAGCACAGCAAAACCCTCAGAGCATCTTTCTTTTTGACTCTCTGTGTTAGGCTTTGAACTCACAATATCTGGACGCCAGGGAGAATGCATTTCTATTGTGCCATTCTGAACTTCTACCTGTTCCACGTTGTAGAGAACCCCTTGCATGCTAAATGTGAGTGACTGTGTGCGAGTTACAAGCCAGGTCTTAAGGGATACTTCCTACTTAATAATATGGCTCGTCTTAGATCAGGAGTGCACAACTCCAGTCATGGAGGGCGAATGTCCAGCACAGTTTAGACGTTTCTCTACTCTCTTCTGTGCTGGACACCAGCCCTCTAGGATTAAAGCTGTGCACCCCTGTTGTATGAACATTGACTATCAATAGCAGTGGGCAAGGACTGCTTTCATAGTGTTCTTCTATGATAAGATGTTTTTCAAGGCGTTAAAATATACAGTACAAGCATTATAGGACAAGCAAAACAACCGAGTCATTTACACACAGGAAACAGTCTGTCTCAACCAGTTCATATTACTCACATGGCTCAAGACATGTGACTTCAAATGCATGTATTGTGCGGGCTTATAGCTGTACCCGGGATGGTGGGAATAGTTTTAGATTTATACAGAAATTCCTTTTTTTTTATCATTTATCACAAATGTGACAAATAATAGTCACTGTTACCTGGCCACTTTGACCATCCTGGGTTGACATTCTTTTAATAATGTCAGCAGAGTTTCCATTGTCCTCCCAGTCTCTATAATATCCTGTAAATAATCCAAAGAAGTAAGATTAGTAAAATATCTGATGTTACAAATGGCATAGCCTCACAGTGCAATGCAAAATTCATCCAATCCCAAAATCTCACACTATTTATATGTCTATAAACACCATAATACTGTATGTGTTGTTAAATGATCAGCTGCAATTTTCAATTTTCTAGCACATCGCAGAACTAAATGAAGAATAATAGGAATCATAAAGCATCAGTCAAAATAGTTTTACTTAAAATAAATCACTATATATTTATATATATATTAAAAGTAAAAGAACTCACCTCGACCACAAGCACATTCTGTTAATGTAGCAATAAAAAAAAGAAAAAAGCATTACAGAGTACAGACCATCACTGTCTTCAAAAAAATGACTGCTGTAAAGTGAATCCAAATCTCACCTTTCCAGCAAGAGCAGTTAACTCATCTCCTCCAATTACCTTTACACAGTTTGTTGACTGGTCATTCTGGACATAAAAATTAAAGATTAGGGGGAAACTTCTTAACTTAACAAGCATTGAATAGCTGATTGCACTAGTTTCTCAGGTTAAAGCTAATCAGCATTATATACACTGATGTGCCAACACATCCACACAAGTGAACGCTACATGTTCCTGATTTCTGACGAGTTACACCCTTTCATGTCCTGCATTCAGGACTACTTTCTCACACACACGATATACATGTA
>JAOVVF010000010.1:13532808-13567463 GCA_028565595.1 Duopalatinus emarginatus | reverse complement strand
TAATCACTAATATGGTGACATGGTCTGGTAATTTAACATTTATTCAAGTTCGACTAACTTTTTTCACATATATTCTGCCACAAGAAATTCTTCAGAAATAAATAAATAAATAAATAAAAGCTCTGCTATGCACCATGACATGCACCAGACTACCATTTTATACTTCAGTGTAAAAAAATAAGGGGAGGGGATATTTAGAACTGGCACTCACTGAGTAGCTCTTTAGCCTAATGAAATCCACAGTCAGCGGCACAGACTTGTCGCTGTTCTGATTCAGTGCCTTAATGTAATCCATCAGGTCTGCAAAGAATGTATACCCTCCTTTCAGCACGCACAGGGCCACAATATGTTGTGCTCCCATATCACGAACAATATCTCTGGCCAACCGCTCAGTCCTGAAGAGAAAAATATATAAATTGTACAATCAACACGCAAAAAAACAAACCATGGAACAATGTAATTGACCAGAGATAACTTCAGAAGCATGATTTTCAATAGAAAAGCACTAAAGAAATGCTACGTGCATGAAAAAGGGATGTTCACCCAAATTTGTTTAACAAATTAAAAGAAATGCAGAATACAAATCACATGCTTATCCTGTGGTCTGAGCCCAGGCACGGCCAACAAAGCTGGATGGTCTTTCCTGACATTTTAACTTCCATGTCTCTACAGCAGTCACACAGTTCCAGTCACACTTATCATGAAGCAGCAGGAGTTTACAGTAAAATTTACCTATCCTTTATGAGACCATTGGGAATGATAACACTGTCCAAGTCTTCTTCATAGTGTTTGGGTATACAAAAGAGGCTCAGTGCATACCCCTCGTTCTCATCATCTATCTGCAAAGATAAAAGGAATGATGTCTTAGATCTAGATCAACATGTAAGATCTATGTAATCTTCATGGTACACATTATACCTCTCTTCAAACCTCTCATGTGCACTTTTTAACTCACGGTCACTAAAATTTCACCCAGGTCTTTTGTACCTTTTATACGTATTTTCACTGGGAAATTCCACTGTGCATATTGTGGTCTTTATAAGCATGATGTGGTGCATAATTCGAATATAACTTAAAGTAAAGGTAAATGTACATTACATTAGACGTTTATAAAGTGTTTGCAACATTGTCAGGGAGGTTGACAGTTTATTGCACTATAGTGGTGAAATTAAAGTGACATTTTTTTTTACAAAAACTATTTATAACGATCAAACCATTTCAATCCAAACCCTGATTAACTAAAAAACAAGCTGTGTAAAATAATATCAACTCTGACCTAATGTGTTTTGTAAACAATAAAGAGAAATGTCTAAGGTGCTAATAAACAGAGTGTCAGTGTATACGGATGCCACAGAGGACATGTGTGGAAATGATTTGTGAAAGGTTTACTGGTTAGAAAACAGTAGGTACATTTTAAGGCTAAGTGATTGCCTAGTAGAGCTACAAAAGTCTGTCTCATTGAGGTATAAGCATCCCAATGACAGTGAACCTGTTCAGACTGATACACCTGGGTTTAGGTTAACAGGTAAACAGAGATGTCTCCAAGGCAACGACTCTCTCTCTCTCTCTCTCTCTCTCTCTCTCTGTGCATGTGTGTGTGTGTTGTCTATGTCTCTCATTCATTCTGTCTGTCTCTCTCTCTCTGTCTCTCTCTGTGGGTGGATTGTCTGTCTGTCTGTCTGTCTGTCTCTCTCTCTCTCTCTCTGAACTGGTTTATAGAGCAATGCTTTCCAAGCCCCTGATCATAACAACATCCAGTACAGGTGCAAATCCCAATAAATCAGAGCTGTTTCCACCGGATCATCATCGCCTGAACATAAGCGTCTTTCACGTACCCTACATTCATACCACACCTTCTCTCTCTCTCTCACACACACACACACTCGGATAACGACATGTGAGTGCTGCTCAGACAGAGCACACGAGACGCAGCTCACCTGTAAATAAGACTCCATCGTTAGCAGCTCGTCTCGTCTCGTCTCGTCCTTCACTACAGTCACATCAGCGAAGTCATGCTGCTCTCTGCGCGCGCTCCAGGGCTCCCCGTGCTTTTAAAGCCGTGACGTCAGAATCCCGTTTCCTTAATAATCTGATTTAAGCGAGAGGCCCGAGGGGTAGACTGGAAGGCCAAAAGGGACAGAAGACTATTTAACGTGCAATAATACATGAGACAAAAACAGCAGGGAAATAAATTACAACTTATGAAAAGTCAGTACAAAAATCTTTACACTAATGCATCTAAAAATGTCAGTATTGTAAAAAAAAAAACAAAACAAAGGTCATATTTGTTTATTTAACTCAGAAAGGTAAGGTCATATATTGTATATACAGAAATGTGTAAAAGTCTTAGTCATATGTAAGGAAATGCTGTAAAGACGTTTTTACTATCTGAAAGAAAAACCCCACAATAAGCAGTAAACAGTTATAAAGTAAAGTAAGTCAGGATGAAGTGTGACTACTCGTTCCAGGTTAGGATGATACAGTTTTATTGGGGAATTAGATCACTTACTGAGTGTGTTGGAGAATCTGTAAATGCAGAATTCATCAAATAAATGTCTATAACAAAATTTGTACTTAACACAATACAGGGTTCCTAAGACTTTTGCACAGCACTGTACCTTATATTTCAATCCTTCTTTGTTTGCTTTTAAAACAATAAAAACAGCACAATTCAACAGAACAATGAATGTATACATAACCTACAAAAAGTTTGTATGTACCCAATATTTTAAAAAAAACAACACTAATACAAAACTCAAATAATTAATCTAAAAAGTGTTCTGCTGTCATATTTTAAAAATAAAATGGTGTCTTTTAATTGGTCCTTAATTGGATGTAGTGTGAAACCTTCGTCTCTACACCATGAGGTAAAAACACACTTTAGCACTCTGAAATCAGAGATGCCATTTAGTTTGGACATTGCATGGGACACAATATCCAAATTGGCCTGTATAAATACCTTACTTTTATCACTTAGTTGTAGTTGCAATTTATTTGGAAATCACACTGGACTTCAGACACCTTTCATTCTCTGCATCTCCACTCTTCCTCCAGACTCCAAGACCTTGATTTATTAAATCAAATTCTAAATTTGAAAATCTGAAAACAGAACTTTACATAACAGGACACCAAGTAAAAATTCAGATCTTTTTCTCCTCAGCTCAGGTCAGACACTGCTGATGTTGCAAGTGGCTTGATATTAGGAATGCTGCAGTTAGAACCCCTTTCCTGAAGACATCTGTTATGGTGGCTCTTGACTCACTGACACCAGCCTCAGTCCACTCCTTACAAAGCTCTCCTAAGTTCCTAAAACGACTTTTCCTGACAATCCTCTCAGGGCTGTTGTCATCTCTGCTGCTCATAGTTTCCTACCACATTTACCCTTCTAGTCAACTTTTTTCATTAATATACTCTGAGGGTGTCGATGATCATCTGTAGTGGTCAGTGGTCTTCCCCATGATTGTGATTTATCACTATTTTTATATCTGTTCATTGAATAAAAGACATGCAAAGAACAATTTCAGATCTATTATCTTTATTTCATACAGATAGCAGCACATTTTACAGAAATAGAACTGCAAGAGTATACAAATTCAGGAGTGTACTGGTTTAAAGCAAAAGACAAATATAGGTGTTAACTGTTAACGGTTGTTACTTCACATGGACTGAAAAGTAAACTGTTATCCCTGTGACTTCTAGAGTAAGTTATATTCACAGCAAACAAACCATAGTCGAAAGGCATATGAAGAAAATTAACTGTAAATACAACTTGGACAAAACACAAACTGCTGCTGAGTGATGAAAGCACTCTAACGTTGCTGTAGAAAACATTTCACATACACTGGACTAACAATCAAAAGTGGAGTTGTTTTTCTGCTCTGTACCTTGTTCTAGCAAATCATAAGAGGCAACAAAATGTCTAAATAAAGTGGTGGAGCTGCATAGCAGTTTCATGACAGAAAGCTCAAACGCATCTCTGCATTTGGAGTAGACAACATTTTGACAGGACAGTTAAACATGGACTTAGAATAAATTTGTAACCTTGGGATTCTTTAAAACTAAAAATAAAATCCCAAAGGGTTTGATTTTATTTTTGCTTAATTAAAAGGTACTTTAGAAGTAAGGGGGGACAGTTTGTAAAAGGCACAAAGTACTTCCAATAAAAACAGCACAATTCAACAGAACAATGAATGTATGCATAACATACGAAAAGTTTGTATGTAGTTCTTACAATAATTGACAATTACTTGCAGAATATATTATTTTTGATTTGTTTCTGCTTGTTATCTCATATGACATAGCCTTTTGACCCAATATCGCTTAAAAAAAAAAACACTAATACAAAACTCAAATAATTAATCTAAAAAGTGTTCTGCTGCCATATTTTAAAAATAAAATGGTGTTTTTTAATTGGTCCTCAATTAGATGTAGTGTGAAACCTTTGTCTCTACACCATGAGGTAAAAACACATTCTAGCACTCTAGCAAGAGTTACCATTTAGTTTGGACACTGCATGGAACACAAGCTCCAAATCATCGGCCTGTATAAAAACTTGCATTTTTCAGGTCTAATTTGAACGTTTCATATGACACACACACAAGGTCTGCTTTATAGCACAGTGATGGGACAAAAAAGATCTCTTTTGTGACATAATGCATGAAGTACTAAAGAAGGGACACAAAATTCAATAACTTGAAATGTACATAGTACATTTAGTAATTTCAGACTTACAAAAATACTGTATGAACGGCTCACTTAATGTGTTAAAAAAAACAACACAAACAAACAGACATTTTACCTTACCACACAGAGACATCACAATACACCAAATCAATAGCACACAGAGGAAAACAATGTCACTACATCTACAGAGTTCTTTTTACAAAATCTGTGTTAAACACTCAATTAATGGACAACTATACAATGACAGACACACAAGGAAAACAAAGGTAAATAAAACACATATATAGCAAATGTACTGGAGTAATTTACAATTCTATAAACAAAATTTATTTGCATGTGAGCATTGTCAAAGCCGAAGGTGCTTCTCAAAACGAAAACAGTGATTTTTCTTTTTGTTTTTTTAATAATGGGAAGCTGAAAATATTTATGATTGTGGGGAGGAAATTTAACAAAAAGGAAATGACCTAAAAGTTTCCCAAAAAGAGAAAATAGGCCACTAATATCAGAGACAACAAGGACCAAGAATACAAACCATGACCACAAGCTTCAGAACAAAGCATTTTGTAATAACATCAGTCCAAACGTTGATATGACAATGGTTATTTATGTAAACATAGTAGCACCACTATGCCAATGTGTTTAAAAATAAACCCTGTACAACTTCATTTACCAAATCCAACATAAACGAATGAAATGACACTCAACCAAACTTTCACATTAATAAATCTTTCCAGTAACTAGTGCCCAATTGGATGGTACATCTAATGGTATTAATTTGTGTAAATCATGTAACATAGTACAAATATCAGTACACTATTTGCTTCTATTAAACACAAAACACAAACAAAGACAGTGTGTCATGAGCATGCATATCGATAGCTTGGTGGAATATCCTGAAACGTACATATAGACTAAAATATTCCATCTAAACAGATCACTACTTATGACTTAGGGAAAAATGATAGTGAATTAGTAATATTTCCTTTGAGGTCCAACATTTGCTCTTGTAAATTTGTAACTGGAGTTTAGGGCAGTCCACCAGGCTAGCTTATGTATGTATCAGACACATCATCATTATGTAACAATGTACACAAATGATATAACATGTCGATGACAGGAATGAAGAAAGATGGACCGCTTCTTTATAAAATATATTAGATGACAATCAAAAATATCATTTATACAAATATATACAGTAAACATTATATATAATGTATGGATCGAGACTAATGAAGACAATCATCTAAAAAAACAAAACAAAAAACAGTAACCATGGCTCGTTATTTATGTTAATATGAAAATGGAGAGTAAATATGACTAAACTGGTACAAAATAGAGGATTTTTCGAGGAAAGACTATAAAAAGAGGCAAATATGGATACAAATGGTTTGAAAGCTAAAAAGCATGTAACTTACTTCAAAAACTCAATAAAGTGCTAATCACACCATCTAAAAATTCACAGACAATGAATTAGTCCAATGTATTACATCAGATTGACAAGTTTTGCTAGATATGTTGTGTCAGCTTCTGTTAGACAGGTGGAAGATGATCATTTATAATGAAACGGAATTTGTCAACATGACATATACCGCCAAAACAGGAAATGCCATGACAGATCACAGCACTGACTCGACAAAACATTTTTATTGGCCCCAGGTATACGGTTCCATGATTATACCCACCTGTAACAGCCTACATATTCCATTAACATATATTAAAGGCTTTAAAAATTTAGATCCTTCAAGTTGCCCAAGTCACTTTTGTGTCTGTGAACTCAAAACTGAGCTCAAGAAGACTTACCACAGTGACGTTTCAACGTATTTTACTGTTCTAAAAAGTCCCTGGGAAGCGTCTTCCCTTGTTCCTCAAACTGCTCTAGTAGTTCATCAATCTTCTCACTGAGGTTGTTGGATGGGTCCAGTAAACTCTGAATCTGTGCACTGGACTGAAGCTGGTTCTGGTTGTGATCTGATCCAGGATGCCCCATGGTGACAAGCTGGTCAGTCAACGTGGGACCAGGAGGGGTTAATAACGAACCACATTCTGACAAACAGACCAAATAATATTTAAAGACTCTGAAAATTACCCAAATTATGCTTTAATTTATTTCAAGATGCATTTTAATCATTTTATCTCAATGATGACATCATCACAAAGTGGACTTACCAGGGCGGATTTCAAAAATAAATAAGCCTGTTTGTCCTGGCTGTCCAGATTGGTTAAGCGTTCCTCCTAAAGCTGTCTGAAAAAGCGAATCTGTGGTCTGTTGACTGGATGTGGCCGTGGAGCTCTGCAACCCTCCAATTGCCACTCCACCCTGCCTGCTAAAAATGGCAGTTGTTGCAGTCTGAGGTAACTCTTGAGTGCCCACACCACTTTGGAGTGCTGAAATGGCTGCCTGTGGCAAATAAATATTAACAGTGCCCTGGTCTGTGGAGGGGACAGAGGCACAGTTGCTAGCACTTGGGACAACCTGCATAGGCTGCTGATCCTGAAAGAGTCCTGGCTGGGTTGAAGGCATACCAGCAGAGGAGTGGCCCACAACAGAGGTCTCATCTTGGAAAGACATAGGCTCTGTTGAATCTTGCTGAGTCACATTTACCACACTGGCTTGGGGGAAAAGAATCTGTGGACCTTGTGTTGACTGTGATGGAGAGACTGTAGACTGACTTGTGGAGTTGTCTGCTGTAATATTAACAGGGCTTGGGACTACCTGCATAGGTTGCTGGTCCTGAAAGATATTTTGTGGCAGGGAGTTGCCACCCATTGGACCCTGGTTCTGGGTACTGAACAGGAGAGTCTGAGGGAGGTCTTGAGCATTAACAGGAGTAGCACAGAACAGTAAGCCAGGCTGTGATTGCTGCTGGCCCGGATTCTGGGATATTGTAGAAATATTCTGAAATAGGGAACCTTGTTGGGGTGTTGGTATTTGCTGAGACTGGGAAGAGTGCTGTTCCATTGTAGAGGACAACTGGGGTTGTCCCTGAAAAAGTGACATTGATTGGGTTGCTGAAGTCGATGTTTCCATGGGAGTGAGAAAAGCTATTTGTTGCTGTTGTTGATTTTGAGAATTATTGGATGTTAGTTGGCCATGCAGTATGCCCTGAGAAATGAAAAGGGTAGGTGGGGCAGCCTGTTGCTCAGAAGATAAGTTAGTACTTGTCAACATGGTCACTGCATTGGGAAATAAAGCAGGTTGGACCTGGGTAGCTTTAGAAGTGCCAAACAGCCCTGTTTGTGGTTCCTGTGTGTCAGTAATAGGTGTGTGACTCTGAAACAACTGCTGAGGAGGTGAGCTTTGGGAAGGTGGCTGCTGAAGGAAGCTGGATGTCTGAATAGTCAGTAGCCCCCCAGCACCCCCAGCAAAAAGAGCTTGCTGCTGTGACTGTGAGGATGAGTTTTGGAGAAAACCATCAGATGTCTGTGACAGAGAGCCATCCATCTGTGTAGTGCTTGGATGCTCAGACATTTGATCCTGTGGTACTATAGGGAAGCTTGGTGTGCACTGCATGGGAATCTGTGGCTGTAAGAGCTCTGATTCTAACTGTTTCTGCAGGTTTTCCAAGACCTCCTGATGCTGCTGCTCTTGTTGAAGTTTCTCAAGATTCTGCTGATGCTGTTGTTGCTGATGCAGGTTATCAAGTACTTTCTGATGCTGAATATTCACCAAAGAGTTTTGTTGCTGAATGTCACCAAGAACCGTCTGATGCTGAAGGTTTTCCAGAACTTTCTGATGTGACTGCTGTTGGAGATTTCCAAGAGTTTGTTGCTGAAAGTTCTCCAGGACATTTTGTTGCTGTTGCAGATTGTTCAATACTGTTTGTTGATGCTGCAGATCAACTAGTGCTTTCTGATGCTGTTGCTGCAGATTCTGCAGTATATTATGTTCTTGTTGCTGCTGCTGTTGATTGGTCAAAACGCTCTCATTGCCACCCAGCCTTAAACTGTTCATGTTTTCCTGGACATGTTGCTGGAGGTTTTCGGCAGAAGGGTTTGAATCATAAAGCACAGAAGAAAGTTGCTGTTGTTCCTGCAACTCCCTAACAGCTCTTTCCAGTTGTGCTACTTCATCTTGAGGCAAAATTGTCTGGCCCTGGGGTTGCTGGGAAGGAGGAGGCCTAGACTCCATCCCAATTACAACCATTCCTGTGCCATCTGGACTGTTGTCTTCTGGAGACAAGGTCTCAGGGGTTTCCCTCAAGAACTGCTGAGGGACCTGTGGGGGCACGGGCTGAAGAACTGTGGTGTCTTCTGACAAGGAGACTTGAAATGATGGTGTAGGGGGTATATCCTGTTTCTGAATTGTTGCAAGTGGTTCTGGTGGTGCAAACATTGTGGGTACTGACTGTTGAGTGTCAACAGGTGGCAGAGGCACAGGGCTAGGAAAGGATTTGCTGCTAGTAGGAAGGATGGTCGTAATTTCCAAAATCTGTTGGTCTGAATTAAGGACCTCTGCAGGCTGGATCAATTACAAAAAATAAAAGTTAAGGTAAAAAATAAAGGTTAAAGGTAAAATGCCCAAAGTATTGCAAATATTGAACTACAAAAGTAATTTACAATTTACCTTAAAAATGTTAGATGTAGTAGTGTTCGTAGAGATTTCCATTGGGGTTACTTCTTCCCTTTTGACTATGGAGATCATTGGGGCCATCAAGGTACTGTTAAGGCTGTTCGTACCAGTCTGCATTGCTGTGAACAAATTAGTTGAACAAATGTGAACATAAACAACAAAGCAGTAAACTTTTGATTAAGCATGTAATAATGTAAACAATTTTCATATTTCTGAATCTCACACCATTTATCTGCTCTTCAAAAGTGCAAGACTTGGCTGTAACAGACAATTCTGACTTCACTGTAACATCAACTTTCTCTGCATGACAAAAGAAAGTGTTATGGACATAATTATAATTGGACATTTAGAATGCATTACACGCACTAACATACCAAAGTGAGTAGCTACAAGGGTTTTATAACTATAGATTTGTAGCACAGACAAGAATTAGTCACTGGTTGCTAGTAAAAAGGTAATGTAAATGAAATGACAGAGCGAAGTCTCTCAGCACTCCTGAGTAAAATACATCTAAATCTAAAAAAAAATCTAAAATAATATTCCTGAACATGCCGTTGGTCTTAATTTGGTATTCCCCCAAATGTATTATTATTGCTAATCCAATGATAAGCAATGGTTTACCTTCAACTGTAATTTACTGTCCCATAAAATAAACTTTTAAAATATTACTTTGTGTAAATTCCCCATTTATTGAATAACAAACCTGGCTGAGGAGTATAGATGAAAGGCTGTACTTCATGTGTTCTTCCTGCATTTGTTACCACTGAGATTCCAACTGATACAGGTGAGGTCACCGCCAGATCACGATAAGGAGGCACCTTTACCACTAGATGATTCTGGTTGAAATAAGAAACGTAAAAGAATCTAAATTAACATGCACAATTGTATAATGTACTACTTTGGGGCAGTTGCACCTACTTGATGGAAAAGTTCCATGTCAATCTCTGCTTCAGCCTGCCATGAGCTATCGTCTGAGGCAAAAGCAGAAATTTTGCTTTTAATATTACTTCAAAACAAACAAACAAAAAAACGAATTAATAACACAGAAGATGACTGGGTTACGTAAAAAGACACTTCATAAACTAGGAGTCAACAAACGATACCTGTGGTAATTTCCTGGAAAATAACTTTGGTTCCCTTAAGGAAGTTCTTGCCAATAATGAAGACCTCCTCTCCTCCAGTCACTGGGCAGGTATGAAGACTCTTTTTGAGAATTTCAGGCACTCCAGCGGGTTGGGCTATGCAATTATAATGCAAGATTTATCAGCTTGTAACCTATACATGAATGTTCACCAGAAAAGATGACAGAGATACATTGTCTTAAAAGCTTTCACCCAAACACTTAATACTCACTACAGAGGATTGGTGAAGAAAGGGTCTGCAAGGTGAGGACAGAGCCATCTGGTCTTGGGATGTTAACTCTGAATGCCAAACGAGCCCGGGTACTTTTCTTTTTGGAGCCAGCCACTCCTATTCGGGCTTCAACATCTGCATTCCTCAACTTCAATATCCCAACACAGTCCACTCTACAGAGGTAAATATACATATATACATATACACCATGGTTTAGTTCTATTCCTGAAGGATTCTAAAAGAAACAATTGGACCAAAAAACACTGCAAAGCTTCCAGGACAAAAATATATTTAAAAAAATCTTACGCTAAAGTCATGGAGCTGCTCGGCTCAAGGTTCACTTCAATCACAGTGGTCCCTTCAATATCCACTTCTTTACAAGCTGTTGTGTTACGTCCAGTCACTCTGCATGCTTGGTAGAACCCATGAGGTTTTACACGTCCAGCATCATTAGCCACAAACACTTGGAGAACAACTGCTTCATTCACACCTTCTAACTAGAAAAAGACAACAGTTTATCCATGAACACCCCTTTTCAGGTTCAGTTTAAATGAAAAAATGCTGGTTTTATACCATGGAAAGCAGTAAAATTTGGGGGTAAAAATAACCCAAGAATGCATTCTTACTTTGACCGTCGGGAAGCCTTGCTGTGTGCGGTCTTTGACAGACCCTCTGCTGCCCTCTGTAAGGTATCGTGCTCGGTGTTGTGTCTCAGGCTGTACCAGAATCTTCAGTTCTTTCCCTTCACACTTCTGTGGATACTGTGTTGAAAGAATTCCACCTTTCTGACTGCCAGCCACCTCCAGGGTACTAATGAAAAAAAGAGCATAAAGAGCATACTTTAACAAATCTGATCTGGGAATTATGAGATTTTAAACTTATGGGATATATGTCCACTGGAAACATCAATAATAATTAAGCCATCAGTTAATACACTCTACATGTATATAATGGTTCAATTTATTTAATAAAAATTTTGAAAAAGACAAGCAAAATAAGTGTAAGCTTTTACAGTGTATTGATTCATGTAATAATTTATTATATCAAGCTGCTGTCTGCATTTTCTGGCAGTATTCTTGCTAGATGCACACTTCTATAAGCTTGCATGGCTGTAAAGGGTGCTCTTAAACTGTCTACTAAGCACCTAGTGTCACGAGCCAGACTTCTATCTTTTGCTAGAGATTTTTTGCTAGACTTTTCACCTCTAAATGTGGCCAAAAGCACCTACTTTTACACAAAGAGGCCAACTGACTCTGTAGATGTGAGATCATCTCATTAATTCACCAATGCTGGGGTGAGGGACGAGATGGGCAAAAAATAATTTTAAATGACTGTATCAGGCCTGCAAACTTTACCCACTTTCTACAGGTGCTCTGCATTTTACCACCCCAGTATGCTGGAAGGTTCTCCAAAATAAATAAAAACAACATAGGCTAATACACATAAATTCAGTTAAATACATGTAAACTAACTTTTTTCAAGTCAGTGACTCCAACTTCATCCAAAACAAGGGCAAATTCTGCCAGTGTTTATCCCATGCATGGAAACAGATGTGTATGCACATGGAAGTGATTCTGAAGCTTGTGGCCAGAAGAGCATACAACTCTACGACTACAGCTCACTCAGAAAAAGTAGTGGTAGTAGGAGTAAATGACAAAAATGTCAGTATATGGTTTTTATTACATGGACTTCATACCTTCAATAATAATCAAACTTTAGTTTGGCTGGTGCAAATAGATCACCACCAATATCAAAGCTCAGTTAACCATCTTGTGGTTTTAAATGAGCTTAGCTCCAAAACATTCATACAGGTGACTGAATGTCAAAAAGATGGGTAGATAAATTGTCAACTCACCTCCCTTTAAGACTGCCTTTTCCTTCAGAGCCAAGTTGTGAAAGTACGAAATGTGGAGCTTTAGCACTGTCAGCATCAAACACATCCATGGTTGATTCATCCCTGGCCACAGGCTTTGGTCCTGGCCTTTGGCGAGGTGTTCGCTTACGAGACTTGCGTGGAACCTCAGTGTTGTCATTATACGAACTGCTGCTTAACATGCTGAAGTTTGAAACAGAGTCGTCCATCCATATGCTGCCACTCTGCTCAGAGTCTGGGTTGGGCGCTACCTCATCCTGGCAGGACATGCGGCTGTCATCAAGCAGGTCTTCTGGAGGTGGAGAGATGTTTAGTACAGTGCGTCGCTTTGAGGGTGTCATCTGGCTCTGATGGACTGTTGGTCCGACACCATCATTCGCAGCAGTCCCACTGATACCAGAAGCAGAACTAGGCTCTGCTCCCAGCACCTCGACAGGGAGACAGTGGAGCCTGGAAGACTGCTCTGGAGCTGAAGTAGTACAGTGCATGCTGGGACAGGAAGAAGCACTGCTGTGCCCTCCAGGGGAGGATGAAACAACACAGGCGGTGGCTGCATCTGTAGTGTGCACAATATAGAGTGTTAATAATGCTTGTTACTACAAAACTGGCTAGCAGTCCCGATCAAGCAGTGCAATTTGTGCATGATTTTGCCCTAACCCTTTAGGCCAATTTTTCCAAATTATAGCAATTATATCAGGCCAAATCATTTATAAAAAATCCATGTTTTTTCCTTTTCCTTTCTAACCAATAATGAATGTGTGTGTGCAAATGTTCTATCATTACTGCATGTAATTCTATCATACATTACAGTCTAAGGCCTAAATATTAAAAATGTGAAATCCTGTGCCATGTAAACATGCGTAAGGCATACAGAGCATGTGTAATTGATAGCGCATAACTAACCGTTGAACTAATCTACACAGCCTATCAAAGTAAATGGGCTCCAATTATAATTTTCAGGTGTCAGCTAATGCATGCCAATTGGAGGATTTGGTTGGGACTGAGCATAGCCATGGAGACAGAATAAACAAGCTTCTGACCTACGAAGCAGAGAACTGCAGACCATTTTATAAGCAGACTCTCCCTGTTTCAGAGGGAACTCCCTGGAATAAAAACGACAAATGACAGCAAAAGAGCAGTAAGTGCTGGTCAAAGGTCAGCCAATGTCAATATCAGCAAATTTTGGTCAATGAGTCATTTTGTGCACAAATCAATGCTGGTGTTAACCAGAGCACATGGTACCGAGAACAAATTTTGGTAAAAGAAAAAAAAATTCACAGAGCCAGCATTAAATTGAGTGTCCCAGTAAAACTCGCATTTTAACTCTGATTTGTCATCTTGTGTTTGGTAGACCTAATATGTATTGCCCCAAAACAGATATTTATATGCACAGCCCCATTTTAGGCTCAGATATACCTGTCAAAGCAGAAAGCAGCTGGGCAGAAACTTAAAATATAACCCTCCACCACTGCACTGACTAAATCTTAGACTTAAGAACATACAGTTCTTAGTAGAAGGGAGAAGAGCATGGGGAAAAGTCCTTAATAAGTTTTCTCAAACAAAATGCTAAATAACACATTTTTAAGACTACACTCTTTCTCTTAATGATTTCTCAAAGGTAATATAGTTAAAGGTAGCAAGTGTTAGTTGACTCCTCTGGGGTCAACTTAACTATAACTTGCTTTTTGGTGGGCAGATGCCAGAAAGTGGTCTGGGCAAAAACCAGGAAACATCTCTTGCTCACTGAGAGCAATAACAGGAAATTCTTTAAACATTTCAGTGGTTTTACTAGAGTGAGACAAATGAATCTGGTTACAGAGCTGAACAATACACTGATAGATTTCCACCAAAGCACAAGTACCTGTGAAAAGAAACAGACCTTGGGGGGAGCAAAAGGTATGCAGATGGATATAAAAAAAATACTGTTTCAAAGTGTTACCAAATGCAATATTATGAGCTTGGCAAGGAAAGGAGGGGGGGGGGGGGACTGGCAAAATAAATGAAGACCCAAGCAGAAAGACCGAAAGCTAGCATGCGTGTTAAAAACTCTGAGAAAAATGAGCAGAAGGCAGCAGTGAAATAAACCAGGACTGATTAAAAGGGAGAAAACTGGATGAGTCATTTTTAGGGCAACAAAAGAGATAAGATGGTAGCAGAAAAATCAGTAGGGAACGTAGCCTACCTGAGGCCACGGCAGCAGAGGGAAGAGGGCCTGCCTCTCCACCACTCTTCTGGCTCATGGTGTGGCTGTCCTGTGAGGCTAGAGGAAGCTGAAGTTCTTTAGGCAGGAGGTCATACACTGACTCTGAAATATGCAAAATTTGGACGTGAGCAAGTAACAGAGACTATGTCAGGAACTGTATTCGGGTGTGTGCTACATAGCATTTCCCATTCTTTGGATCTGTACTTTTTCTCCATATACAAAAAAGTGATTGGATACTATCATAAGTCATTACTATTAATTCATTCAAGCATTCATTTATCCTTGAAGCCCTACAGAATTTCCTATTAATCACCTAAAATGTTTAACCCATTAAATTCTTTCAGTGTTGTAATATCTTTTTATAACCATGAAAGTTGAATAAATGGAGCATCAGTTGTCTACAACCTGTTCTCAGGCTCGTCCTCTTTGTTTTGTGATTTCATGATTTGACCTGAGCAAAGTGTCCAGTACATTTTTAGTACTGCTGACACCATAAAAGTAGCATGCTACTGCTCAGTCTCACTGCTAAGGATTAATAAATGTCTTCCCCTTAATGAGGCCCTTGTATATCTTGCTAACTTAAGTTCATTTGCTAAACCTCTGATTAGGAACTTTTGTAGACGTTTTAACTGCATGCAATTTTTTATGCGGTTGTCTTATAGGACAGCTAATCAAAAATGATCTGGACTAAGTGTTAACTGGTAATGTTGTGGTCAGGTTAAATCACCTACATGAAAAACAACTTCACCTACCACATTATGACTTTACAAGCCACCTACCAGCTTTACCTTCAAGCTAGTCTTTGCTTAATTAACATTCTGTTGATTACCTTCCGATCTCCTAATTTTTGCATGAATCACATGTATCTGTGCATAAAAGACATTAAGAGGAGGTACAGTCACACCATCAGGAAATTCTAACAATTAATGTTAAGTGTCACCTTAGTATTTTTTTCTCTTTTTTAAATTATCTTCAAACAAAAAATGTTTTCACTATAAAAATATAGTTACAGATCAGATGAAGGAGGAGCGAGAGATTTAAAAACAGCCCTGCCCCAGGGAAGCACAAGCTTGTAAGTATTCTGGTTTCACATTTTAATCTAAAATACCCTGACCTAACACTGTTCATTTCCTGATGGAAAGAGAGGTCTCTTTTTCTCACACGCATACTCTCGCTCATGCATCAGTGTTTGTACATCATACATTCTTATTAGAGGCTGGGCCTCCCTAAGGGCTTAACTCTACAGTCACTCTCACCTACCAGAAACAAATAAAACCTGCCTGGGTAGATGAGGATAATGGGGGAACTGAAGAGAAACCAGCAGAGTAAAACTACAAAACAGTACAGCAAAAATCTATATTATTACCATCAACAATAACCATTATTATAAGAAATAAAAGTAGAAGCCTCCACACCAGAAGAGACTTTTTATTTATAACTGACAGATGGTCTGTTCTGACTTAAGGCATTCAGTGCTCTTCGTTTACAAGCTGGGAAATTAAAATTATACTAATACTGGCAGATCATAAACATATGTTTTTTATATAATTCTATCAAATGGTATAGTATAATTATGTACGTTTTAAAACAGTTCAGAACAATCATATACTAACATGCCATTCTACATTATAGACGATGACCTGAAAAAACTGCTAAGCTGATTCCATTTGAACTTTCATAAACCGTTCTCCACTACAGCAGATTTGATTATATAAAGTATGGCAATACAAATCGATACAGGAGTAGAATCCCACTTGTGTCTGAGTACCTGTAACGTGCTACATGCAGAATATAGTAGAGTTGTAGAGAAGTTCAGAAAAACAACATTAAACCCAAAATAAACCCAAATAAATAACTCACCGTTCTAATAGGACAACTCCCTGTTTTGGTGAACAGATGTGTTCCACTTCAGACTGGGTCCGTGTGCGGTTCAAACATACAGGGTTGCTGGTCTTTGTGGAATAGCATAGTAGACTGTAGGTACTAGGGGTTGGGATGGCAGGCAGGAGGACACGAGGGTGTTTCCAAATGTGCAAATCATACATATTCATTACCATTTAAAGGAGTACAATAATAGACTTATTTTTCAATAATTTAAATAGTCTGAATGACACCTTCATTGGTACTTATGGAACAAAACTCTATGGCCTTTTGAAATATGTTATTTAGAGAACCATTCTTATATAATTACCCCTCTAAGTATTTATTAATTCATTCGCCATCAGTAACTGCTTTTTTCTGATCAGTGTCAACTTTCCAAGCCTGTTCCTGCAACACTGGGAACATCCTGGTCCGTTGTAGAGCACCATTCACACACACACACACACACACACACACACACACACACACACATACACAACCACAACCACCACCAACAACAACGGCATTTATTTTTAGACAGAAACATTCCATCAATCATATTTTGAACACACCCACATACACATACATTTAATTAAGACTTATTCACACAACCAAATGTGCCCCAGATCACTGGTTTGAGTGACAGGGCCACAAATGAATATTAGAGATAGACTTGACCCTGTGGTCCACTTATGCGCCGATCACCCAGGATGCAGGTATGAACAGGGTCTCTGTGTCGCCAGTCTCCTGGCATGTTTTTGGCAGGTGAGAGGAAACTGGAGAGCCCAGAAGAAACTGATGCAAACACAGGGAGGACATGTGAAACTTCAAACAGCTAGGAATCCAAGCTGAGGACAAAGGTCAGGTCCCTAGAACTGTGAAGCAGCTCAATAACGAGACCCACTATACCAACGTGTCTGCCTGGAGTATTAATGCTAATACTCTAAATGAGTTTCATGGTACATTCATATCATGAGGCTTGTAGTAAGATCATAATACCAGGCCTAAGCTTTAGACAAGTAAACATTTAACAGACACTTTTCTTCCAGTGATATAGATTTCACCCTGGTCTATGTCTTGTTATGCTATGAACAAACAAACAACAAAAGCATTTGCCAACACCATGAGTCACAACGACGATTACAAAGTCACTTCATTTGGAATCACATTTGCCGTAATAATAATACTACTGCTGCACGAGGATTAAGAAATCATCCGGTTCTGCTTAGGCTTTTTTTCTTCTTTAATTTAGGGATTAAATCTAGTGAGAAGGATTTGTAAAGCTATAATTAGAGCCCTGGATGCTGTACCCGTTAATTTGCACACATCTTTCATTTAGTCACTCAAGATCCAAATAAGCAGGAGTAACTGCTGAGAATGCACTCGAGCACTACAGGGCTACAGCAGTGCAGAACTGTTTAAGATGATAGTAAACACAATGGGACAAGTAGTAGTATAGGAGCAAACAGGTGCTTCCTTAAATAGATGGAGAGCCATGGTTTGCTTGTTAACTGAAAACTGAAAACGGATGGATAAGTTGATATGCATATTAAGCAATCAGAGGTCAATACAAAAACAGACAACTGAGTGTGGCTAAAATGTTGAGGTTGTTTACTGTCTCTGTCGTGTTTCTCTAAATAGTCTTCCTGTGTGGGGTCCCTCTTGATACACTTACAGCCATTCAACTCTTCCACTCCAATATAATGGCATAAACCAAAACATGAAGTAGAGTGAGGGCGCACCTCTAACGTTAGCATTTGCAAACTTACCTGATTAGTAATGTTACCACCACAGATGGCTGAAAGCGTTAGACCAGCTCCCATTACACAGCTTTAATACTGAATCATGCTTTATAGATTTACAGAAGGTCAGTGCTGATGATTATGAACCCTGCAAACACCTTTAATTACACTAATACCGGCAAATGCTGATTCAGTTAATCAGACTACACAAACAGTAATGCTGTGATGTAGGATTTTACAGAGACTCTAATAAATGCAGATCGCACAGTTCTGTTTTCATGAAAAGTAAACAGTACATATAGAAATGACAGATTCTTGCCAGTACACAGATCTTGGTTCCCCTGGGAGGCAGACTGGAGGCAGACTGGTAGACTGGCAGACAGGCTATGCTACATTGCTTGTAGCTTTTAATAAGTGTGTGCACATGATGCCTTGCTATAAAGCCAACATGACACTGACCATGTTATAGCTGTTACTGAAGGTGAATGAATGAATGCATAAATGAATGAATGAAATTCTCCATTATCAATTTGTCCCAATGCTTGACCACATTTCCTTAATACACTGTTAGATTCAGCATGCTTATTTCCAAATTACCAGTTGGCACAGATGCTGTAGATTACTACAGTATTGCACAGGTTGATGAACCACATGATTTAAACATGTCAGTTAGCAGCTAATTTAATATCCAGCTCTTAAAACAGTTATTCCCTTAAAGCCAGACAACAGCACTGCCAGGATTGACGTATCACATGAACACAAAATCTAGCAATGACACATGGCTTGAGAGCCGTGATTCTATTCTACATGTTAATTTATTTGCTTTGGACTGTTTTAATTAAAACTCCTGTCAAATCTGAACAAACTTAGTGACTAGATGAATCTGAATGGTTAAAAATTTAGCAAGAGCAGTTTTCAACTGTTTTTTTTTTTTGTTACAACCGACCACTGATGTGAAACCAACCAGCCGACCAATGAAACGTGGCAGGTTCACCACCACAAGACATCTAACACATCCGAATCATAGGTAAAATTATATTACTCTAAGCGACTGAGAAAAAGCAGGGTTGTGTAAGGACAGTGCATTCTCACATTCTTATCCTGTTCTAGGTAGTAAAACAGCAGCAAGTGTGCTGTTATACTAAGTATATTACAAGTAATTACTGCCATGTTGGTGTTCACTACAACAGCATAACAGTGAATGTAATACTGCATTTATACATTTCTATAAACAGGAAATTTCAGACATTCAGAAATTACAAGTATTTTGTATCGCCAAGTATCGTGTTTATTTTTGCTATGTAAAGCTGGATAGGGTGTTGCATGACTGATTGACAACCGCAAGTAAGTGTAGTAGCGGCTTCAACTGCTTGGTAGAATTGAAATTGTATTAGCCAATACAGTCGAGTAGAGCAAAATAAAAGACTGGTGATGATATAATAACATCTAATGGACTAATTGTTGTATAACACTGAATTTAATAATAAGTATGTTTGCCTTAAAGTGTCTGCTCCACATAAGCGTCAACTGTTTCTTTCTCAAATCGTAGTGTCAAAAAAATAGTTAGTATTGGCAAGGTTCAATCATATCATAGTGCATGCTGCTAACCAGACCATACTGTAGAGCTAGTCCCCAGTCCTGGGGGGCGGGACATAGAGAAAGAGATTCATCTAGAAAGTATTTCACTGGATGAGCACAAGTCTAGTACAGGAATGAGTCATTGAAATTGTTTTCAATGCAATCGATAAGCTTTCTTGCATCATTATAGACATGGTGCTGTACTGTATAAAAGACTTTGAGACACTTATTCTGGTGTCACTTTAAGTACACCTGTAATCTCCTCACGCCCACACCATCCGGGGTTAGTGTCTGTGATCCGACACCTTGTGCTGTGGAGCTGCTTCACAAGTCACACACTGAACCAAACCATACAACCCTTCCAATAGGCATTACCTCTCATGTCATCTCTGTTCATTATAAACACAAGTCCTTGTCTTTAATGGCCTGAAACTGTCACCAAAACAAACACTGAAGTGTAAGAAAACAAAAACACACCACCGACACCAGGCAACGCTGCTTATATACACATACACACACACACACACACACACACACACAGGTACAGCAGCCTGGCTACAGTAAACGCTCCAGCTAGCTAGCTAGCTAGCTAACTAACTAGCTGCTCACATAGGCTAAATATTACCACAGTAATGGATTTATTGGAACTGAATAATAAAATATCCCTCAAGATAACATGCTTACCTTTGGAATACAGAGATTTGGGTGAATTGAGGTCGATATCCGTGCTTAGCAGAGCTATGAAATCAGAGGGCATACTAACTTAGCGAGGTTAGCTGTGTGGTTTAGCTCAGAGCCTAATGAGAGCAGGGCTAACGGCTTCTCCCACTCCTCCAGGCGGATAACTCAATGGGCAAGTGGCTGCGGAGGCCAGGCTAGGCAAGAGAAGACACCGTTTTAGGCATAAATGTAGTCCTTAGGTCCATTAACACTCGGACTGTAGAAATCTGTGTTTATTGAGTACCCTGAAGCGAGCGCTGTGCAGTTTTTCTTCACCCATCTGACTAGCTAGTTAGCCATAACAGCCATTCACCGTTTCCTGAACGACTCTGCCCCCTTCGCGCGCATGCGCACACGCTCGTAGGTCTGTCGGCGGCATGGCTCGTAGGAGAACACCACAGTTAACGTGTTATCTATACACGCGACCTCTGTATGTAAGTGGTGGACTAATATATGTTTTAATCAACTTCCAGAAAACACAAATACTTTATTGTCCATTAAAATCTCCCTGCTTTTTAACAAGCTTTCATATTCCCTCATTATAAATATTGTAGGCTGATCTGCGAGCCACTGATGCACCACTGTCTTCACCCTCATCTTAATGAGAATGAATCTTCTTCCAGGGATTCTTTTAGAGGATCAAACATTTGATAGTCTCATGGAACAAAATCAGGACTCTAGAGAGGATGCTTTAACACCTCGAAACAGTTTTGGAGTGTCGACAGTATAAGCAGTGTGTGGATGTTTATGCAACAACACAACAACTTTGTAAAGCAGTCATCTGCGTTTCATTTGAATTTATCTTTCATGCAAATCACAAGTGGGGCAGCCATTTTTTCTGCACTGCAGTCACAAACAAACTGACTTAACAGGGGAGACAGAGACCTAGTACAGAAAGCATTGATAAAACAGTGCGGACAACTATTACTCAGATTTATATGAGACCTTGTGGTTAGGCAACCGGTCTTGTGACTGGAAGGTCCTGGGTTTAATTCCCACATAAAGTAAGACATGACTGAAGTGCTTTTGAACAAAGCACGTAATACCTCCATGGGCACAATAATGCTATTGTGTTGTTTTTTTTCTGTCGAAATCTGCTTTTAACATTTTCCACAAATCAGTGACCCCTGCCTCCTGTTTAAGGAAGAAGCTGTACATATTCAGTTTATGCAATAATCTAATCAGCTGACCATGTAGCACAGTCTTTAAGAGCAAGAATCTGAGGCTGTCATGGGTGCACACTCACCCAAACTAGACAGTTGACGAAAAGAAAAAAAAATCACCTGGACTTTCCTGGTTTTGGTGAGTCTGTGCTGGTGATAGTCTCAGATTCATGTTCCTGGCTGACAGGAGTGTTTTGTGTGTGTGATGCTTTTCAGCTCACCATGTTTTTAAAATGTGATAGTATATGTGTGAAGTGGAACCTCTTGCGGCCTTCTGCCGTTGTAACCCATCCACCTCATGCTTTTTGATGGGCTGTGAATTCTGAGACACTTTTCTGCTCTCTACATGGTGACGAGTGGTTAGATAAGTTATTATCAATTACTTGTCAGCTCAAAAAATTCTGGCCATGCTTCTCTGATCTCTCTTATCAGAAAGGTGTTTTACTCACACCCTCCACTCACAGGATGTTTTCTTTGTTTGTTTGTTTGTTTGTTTGTTTTGCACAGTTCTGTGTAAAAGAGAAAGATAGACTGTTGTGTATAAAAATCCCAGGAGAGCAGCCCATCTGGCACCAACAACCATGCAAAAGAAAAATGTCTCACACTTTTTCCCCATACTGATGTTTGATTTAACATCACCCGAAGGAACCTGACCTGTACCTGCATGATTTTGCTTTAGGCTGCTGCTGTATAATTGACTGATTAGATAATGTGTATGAATGTACAGGTATGCACGTGTTCCTAATAAAATGGATGGTGATAAAATAGGGTACCAATTTTTTTTTTTTTTTTCGGGTTTACACCCAAGCAAGCACAACAAAGCCATTTCAGCCTACAACAGCACTCCGGATGACTGTAACAGGAAAACAAAAACCCCTTGAAAAGAGGAAGAGAAGTATTTTGGATCACCTGTTTACTCATCATCTTTGACTATTGTTCAACCAGCTCTACTTGAGAGACAATCATATTTATACACAGGCCTATTTTCAAAGAGTCAAACATGGAAAAGCATGCCCTTTCATATTATTCTTATTCCTATTTCACATAACACCAAGGGACGGTATTATGTTCATTACCATGTATTATGCAGTTAACCACTTATGCTTAGCCCCACCTTAGATATCCAACCAGCTCCTTATTCATCCCAAAACCATTCTTTTCTCTGTATTTTGCTGGGTCCTCTCTTAATTTTTTTCTTTAGAATATTCTTTATAACAGATTGTAACAGATGGCTATTGTTGGGCTTTTTTTTGTCTTTGTCTTTCATTGCCATTGTGCTGTGCATGCTGCAAAGACAAGGGATGTGTGGCTGTGACTGCATGTATAAAGAGAGGAAATCAGGGGAAGGAGAGAGAGAAAGAGAGAGTGAGAGACGAGGAGAGAGACACATGGAGAGGGATAGAGAGAGAGAGAGAGAGAGAGAGAGAGAGAGAGAGAGAGCGAGCGAGAGAGAGGGAGCATGACGAGGGAGGCTACGCCTCACACCTCCCCTCCCATCCCTGTCTGCAGCGCCAGACAGCATTGCACCGGCTGCTGTGTAGGCTGAATGGAGGCTCAGGCAGACTCCAGTGCTGCAGGTAAGAGACACCCTTTTTGTCCTAACACAACCTGGCATGTGGCTATGCAGACACAATAAATGGAAGAGCGTCTCTGTACTGAAAGAAAGGCTGTCTTTTTTTCTTGCATATAAAACAGACATGCAGAAAAAGACATTGAGACATTGAGATTTCATACTGAGACTGCCTCAGTTCAGTAGCATGTGCAGCTGATTCTGACAAGGTGATTATGTGCACAGGATAAAATAGTACCTCATAGAATTTGACATTGACATACATACTGTTAACGTATGTATGTACTGTATCAAATATAATATATATATATATATTATAAATATAAAATATAATATATATATATATATACAAAGGTGCTTTGTTAAAATCATTAATGGCTGGCTCTGCTGGAACTGACTTTGTGTGAGGGATTGTATGAGGGGCGTTATGTATTATAATGAGAGATTTGGGGTAGGGAAAAGATCCTGTGCACACTGCAGACAAATGAAGCAGTTATGGCAATACACTGTCTAGTGAAATACCTGCCCCACTCATGAAGGGTACATAGTCCTTCTGAGAGCAGGAGTAGAAAAAAAGAAGTCCCTTGTTACAAATTGATCTATTTCCCCCCATAAAGTAGTAAGGGTTCAAATGAAACAGAACACCTGTCTGTTGTGGTGTCTGCCCCAAAGCAATCAATAGACAGCGGTCAATTGCACCACCTCATTGTCAAACAGAGGTATATCATGTGTCTTATTTCTGGCAACACCACCAGCAACCACCCAAATCCTGTGCAGACATCCACTAGAGCAATGTTGCTGGCAGTGCTCTCAAACATCAACAAATGGTAATGTTCTGCCCAGTAATTCCCAAATAAGCATTGAAATTACTATTAATATTTATTAAATTTTTTTGCAGAGCCCAACAGACAGAAAGACTTTCAGAAACTCCTCAAGTCATCCAGCTCTGCTAGTCTCACTACTGAGGCATCTCACAATGCTGCAGGAGAGCAAGTCGGAACCCCTGGGCACCACTGCAGCCAGGTCCTGACCGCAGAGAGACGGCGTAAGTGGGAGTGTCCAACAGAGGCCACTGCGATCACAAAAAATAAAGATCATTCTAATCTAGCTCTTACATGGATATGCTACTGGAATAAAGATAGCCTAAATAGTAATATCATCAGGTCCATGATCAAAGTGAACACTGAATGCTATTTTGTCGGTACTTTTCTTGATAATTGCTAGTAATCTGAGATAGCAGTATGAGTCACGGTTGTGTCTCATCATCCCTCAGAGCCACTGAGCAGTGTGTCATCTCTGGAGGTTCATTTTGATCTGTTGGACCTGACAGAGCTGACTGACATGTCTGATCAAGAGCTGGGAGAAGTGTTTGCTGATTCAGATGAGGAGAATCACAATGAATTGCCAGCAAGTAAGTAGCAATTTCAGTGTATAAGCACTACCGTTTCACAAGCACAAGACAGAAGATAGGCTTTGTCTGTTGAGATCACAGTTGCTTTATTTGTTTAGCTAAGGGTTACCATTTCATTTTTATACAGCGAAAATGAAAAGAAGAGAGGGTTTGGTGGGAAGCAAATTCTCATTTGTGTGAGAATTGGAACTGTAAACTGTAAAAGTGCCATAGGACCCCTGGTACGTCTACAATTATCTCTAACATCGTGCCTCTTTTCTGACGAGTTACACCGGTTCATGTCCTGCATTCATACTTATGTCTAGAGATGCCAAATTATGATTAAAGAAACACTCATCTGAGTTTAGGGTTTTGCCATTCTCAACAGATCTTAGTGTTATAGAACACTTCCGGGATGTCATGCAACACACTGTGGAACACAGAAATCCTACACCTCAGAATACAACAAAATTGTGGACCATTCTGCAGGAAGTATGGTGTTCATTGCCTACAGAATATTTCTGCAGGCTCTTAAGAGTCCATGCCCCGTGGGGGACCTACCAAGTATTAGACCGGTGTACCAGTTTTTCTGGCACTTTATATATATTGCAAGTCACTCTGGATAAAATCTTCCAAAAAATATTGTTTATTCAGCTCACCAGACGAAGAGCTAAATAAGTCTAAGGCAGACCAAGTTGAAGACATTCTTGGACTAAATTCCTTTATGGCTTCAGTCTATGAGCTAATAAGTAACTAGAATAGTTGGAATATGTTGGAACCAGGGAAAACTGAAACTGTGCTGATTATTATGCCTCTAGCATTGTTGAGAAAAAAAGAAAACCTCAAATCTCTGTTGGTCTCTGGCCTAAATTTTGCATGCCTGGGAAGAGTCATCATCTCTGAGATAAAATCCAACCCATGGAAAATGATAAAAGAATAAATTGAAATGTGTTCTCTTGGTTTGTTAATCTTTCAGATCATCAGCCACCATTGCCTCGTTTCCCTCATAGTGGTTATGTTCGCTCACCCTCCTGGACCCGAGGGTGCAAAGGGGAACAGCAACCTAGAGACAGGAAACATCACAGCGACTCGGAAAACACTGAGCCTTTGCTAAAGATCGAGCGTTCCCAATCGCAACAGCCCTGAGCCACGGCCAGCCACGTGGCCTCAGAGAGGACACGCCATCCTTGTCTGGGGGATGAAGGTTCCTTCCCAAGGAAGTGATGAGGGATCTCTGAAAGGACATAGAGGCCCCTGTTCAAGATACAGCAATCTTTCTGCCTAAATGAGGCAAACCGAGCCAACAGGTAACAACAAATGGTCATAAAAGTGTGGGCTCTTCAGGAAACGTGAAATTTCTCTTTTAACCAGCAATCACTGGGAAGTGTATCAGTGATACAGTTAACCAGTCTACAGCATAGCTATGTGACGAACCGGCAGCATGACATCATGAAGCTTTCTGGCACATTCTGTGTCTTCAAGGATCATTTTAATTGAGAAGAACTGATGTAAGGAGCTGTCGGGAAGTGATGTTATAACAAGTGAGGCAATTCATCAACAGCAACTGGGACAAAAAGAAAAGCCTTATCTGCATTATTATACACATAGACTAGCTCCTGAATTCTTAAAAAAGGGGAGACTTGTATAAAATTAGGAAGAGCAATCAGGTTTCATGCCTAAAAAAGCAATTCTATTTTTCATCAAATTATGCCCACTTATATTCCTTTAAGTGTTTTAATTAAGGCCTACTATAAAACTCTGATGTAAACGATTAAATGTACAAAATGCCATTCAACTGTGTGAAAACTTTTTCACGTGAGCATTTCTGAACCAGTATGACAGTTACAGGTTATTACAGGGTTACGTGTTACGCATGTTTAAAACAGGGTATGACATTATACATGGAGAACCAATGGCAGGTAAAACAGTCAAATCAACCAATAAAATGTCCAGAAAATAATGAAACACAGTGCACGGTTCTTACTTTACTGTGACATTGCATGTCAGAGATCATAAGTTGTTTTTACTATTTATATACAAAAGAGTTACAAAACACAGCAATAAACCCCTGGATGAGACTTCAGTCTAATGCAGGTACCATGCACACACACAGTCACACACTCATTTTCACATAAGAACCTGACAGTAACATGATGCAAGCACAATGCAACGTCATAAACTTGCATTTATTTGTGGGAAACTGAAACAAAATAGGGAATTTTTAGGTGTACCCAGCACAGCACTGCAGAGGATTTCCAAAATGACTGGGAAAGCAGTATACCATTAATAACAAAAGGCATATACAGATAAGTAGATAACTGTAGCTTACAATTTGGAATACCAGCAGTATTTTTTAACCAAATACTTCAAAAGGTTTATATTTACTATATTACTATATTTACTATATATTACTATATTGGCTATTTGGGGCAGTCATGGCTTGGGGTTAGGAAACCAGACAAGATGGCTGCCAGTTTGATCGCCCATACCAAGACATGACTGAAGTGCCCTTGAGGAAGACACCTAACCCCCAACTGTTCCCTGGGCGATGTAAATGCTGCCCCCCACTCCAGGCAAGAATGTTCACTGCCCTCTAGTATGTGCGTTCACTAGTGTGTGCATTTCACTACACGGTTAAATGTGTGTTAAATGCGGAGGTCAAATTCCTCTGTAGGTAAATCACTTCATTTTCACTTCACTACATCCAGGAAAAACTACCAAGGAGCACGTCATCATTTAGATGTAGCTGAGATTCAGTACTTTAATTTGATGGAAATTAAAATTATAGTAGTGGTAATAAGAAATAATAATAATAACAATAAATAATAATAATAACAATAATAATAATAATAACAGCAATAATAATAATAATAATAATAATCACACTTCTCTATTAAAAAAATAGATTTACAGAGATATGTTCCTTAATACATAGATAAAAGTATTTAGTCATGTATTACTGCCTGAAAAAGAATATATACATATTTTGATATATTTATAAATCAGACTTATTTTAATCACATTAATTATAGAATGAATAAAACTGTTCCCACATTATTGGTACCCATGAAGGAAATAGAGCGCCGAAATTCCAGTTTAACACTGTATACACAGCTTTATTACATTCAATGATTTTTAACAGTGGTGTATAGGCATAATGATCCCATTGTACTGCTAGATTTACACTCGGTTTGAGAAAGATACCACCATTAACTCTAATCATAACATTATGATTATGTATCAGCACTAAAATGTAGACCTAAAACTGAAATTCCAAGCCTGCAAGCACTTACTCTGGTGTCCAGTTCTAAAAACAAGAATTTCTCTGATGAGTAGAGCCTCTGCTTTAGGGCTGGGAAGCTGAGTGTGTAATAAATCAATCTGGCTGTGGCCTAGTTGTGCTGACATAAAGAAATTGTGGCTTGGTTCTGGCCGTAAAACAAAATAGTAGGGCAAACCAAAGCTGTCCGACTATCACTTCTGTATGGAGCAGGCTCATACCAGAGCTATGAAAAAAGGATTGTGTATCAATGGGAATGATGTGATAAAGAAACTCTACAGAGACAGTAAACGGAGTTCAGGAATGAAATTAGGACACTGGAGTTGTGAGATGGCAATGCTGCTCACTGCACCACAGTGTGTAATAATACTTAATAAACATGTCAGGACAGTCGCCAGAACTACTTGGACATTTTTTATTCTCACTGTGAGTTTACATTCAGCTGTTTTGTTGCTGGTGCCATCCCATGAAGTTGATTAGGGCTGTACTGGATCCTTGGGAGAGATTGAGAATCTACACAGGTGGTGCTCACAGCAAGAAAGTAATCGACTTCCTGTGTACACAGTTTTCCTTTTGTACAAATGAGAAAATTATGTAACTTTTGTTGTTGTAGAAAATCTTGAAGAAATGGGCATGTACATAAATACAGTGTTTACAATACAGTGGGGAAGCTGCAGCCTTCCCTGTAATCAAGGAACCAGTCTTGGGACCAAAAGGTTCCTGGTTCGATCACCGCAACCAACAAGAATTGATAGATTCTAGAGAATTGACAGAGCAAGACACCTAAGCCCCAACTGCTCCCCCGGTGCTGCAGATGCTCTGCTCTGGGCATACCTAACACCCAACTAGATATCCAAAATAATATATTGTGGTCAATAATATTTTATCTTAACATTTAACGTGAACAGATTTGTTGTGGTGAAATATGTCTGTTTAATTAAATAAGTACAACATGCAAGTTGTCAAAACAAGGTTTTCAGAGCAGTCTGCAAATTATACAAATATACATCATTTCATCTTCCTCTTTCAAAAAGAGGAGTTAAAAATACACAAATGTAAACAGTCCAACACCTAGGTCCTACAACTCCTGAAATTAAATAACACTGCCTGAGGTCATGTAGCCAGTATTTAAAAATGAATTTGTGTACAGATATCTGTACAACCTTGTCATGATTTCCAATGCCTTCATTCCTGCTTCCACTGCTGATGATTAAGGCATTTAAAATCCTATAAGTCTTTTATTAACATTTCACAAATGTGAAATGCAGCTTGTGTGAAATGTCACAATACAAAGCCATGACCACTCGTCAGCCACCTCAGAGTGGGTATCTGACATGACAGTAGCCTGACAGGAGTCGAGAATTCAAGATCTCATTCAGTGTTTAAGCTGCCTGTTTCTTCTGCAAGTTTTCCATCTCATCCTGGTTCTTCTCCTTTTCCTTGTTCCAGTCCTTTAACCCCTCAGGGAGGCTTGTGTCCTCCTCAAAGCTGCCTGTGCCATCCACAAACTCCTCGTAGGTGGATTTCTCATCAAATGGCCTGGGTCCAAGCAGCTCTATCATGTCAGCTTTGTCTAGCACCTCTTTTTCCAGTAGACGCTTTCCCACCTGCATACACACACACACACACACACACACACACACACACACACACATTAATCTACCTGGTAGCCTAAATAAGTTACTAAGGTACCAAACAACACTCTGGAGTAACAGGAGATGAAAGCGAACTATTAATGTTTGCTGATGAGACAAAAAGTTTCCTACCATTTCAACCAGGTCACGTTTCTCTGTTATGAGCATCAGAGTTCTTTGGAAGGCACTGTCCACCAGTTCTCTGACCTCCTGATCGATGAGCTCTGCCGTGGCTTCGCTGTAGGGCTTCTCAAGCACCATGTCGCCCTGCCGTGGCAGATCAAATGACACCTGGCCCACCTTTTCACTCATCCCAAACTGCACGATCTACAGTACAGGGCATGAACAAGAGAAGTGCTGAAGTGGTTGAAATCTAATTAAAGGCAAAAGAAGAGCTAAAAGACTCCCTGACTCCCAGTTGTTGTCTGTACCTGAGCATAGGCTGACTGTGTGACTTTCTTCAGGTCATCCTGAGCTCCTGTGGTAATTTTGCCAAAGAAAACTTGCTCAGCCACACGACCACCCAGCATCATACACATCCTGTCAAACAGCTGCTCCCGTGTGTACAGGTACTGCTCTTTAGGAAGGTACTGCGCATAACCCAGACCTTTTCCACGTGGAATAATAGATACCTGAAACAAAGGATGAGCAAAACATCTAGTCAATTTCCCTTATATACATGATGATGACAATTAAGAGCCACAGTGCCCTTTTTATTACTTTTTAAACAAGTGCATTTGCAGTATGTTCACCAGCAATTACATACCATTTAACAATAATGTTCTAATAATTATGGTCAGGTTGTGATGCTTTTCTCTCTTGCCTGACATTCTTCAGCACTATTTATTAGTAAAAATCGAGCAAAAGTAGCAGAGAAACCAAGGTTTAAAAATGCCTGCAGATACATGATATGTGATTATGGCAGAGACTCTGATCAATTAGTTAGCAATTTACATGATGATTTGTTAACCGTGGTATTAGTATGCATGCTTATGCTTTGGAAGTTAAACTGTGCAGAATTTACAGATAAAGAGGTGAGAGAGCCGGACAAGACTAAAGAAGTAAAGGGCTGCTGCATCACTCTAGGTGTGACTTGTGTCACTATGATAAAGTACTATGTAAATAACCACTAGCCAAAATGTTAAAAGTTTAAAAGTTTAAAGTAAAAGCACCGATAGATGGCTTAGACTGACATGTTCAATATAAACACACTGCAACACTTAATAAATTACATTAATTTGACTACTTCTATATTTACCTTGAGTAGTGGGTCAGCATGCTCGAGGAACCAGCCGACTATAGCATGTCCGGCCTCATGATAAGCCACAGTCTTCTTCTCAGTAGGCTGTAAGACTTGAGTCTTTTTCTCAAGACCTGAGCAAAAAAAGTGCAGAAAATGTATCGCCTATGAATACTGAGGGAAGAAAAACAAAAGGAATATAGCTCAAAAATGTTTTATAGGCCATCAAAAGAATGATTTGTACCCACACAATCGATGGCCAGCAGTGAGAGAAAACAATCAGAGAAAAGGCTAATGGAAGGGTGCTGAATTCATGACTCACCTCCGATCACTCTGTCAATGGCATGTTCAAAGTGTTTGGTATTGACAGCCCCACTGAGATGTCTGGCAGCAATTAGGGCAGCTTCGTTACACACATTTGCAATATCAGCTCCTGGGAGGAGAGAAGAGAGTCCATCAATAAGTAAACTGTTCCAGTCGTATTATAAGGGGTCACATGATAAATGTCCACAGTTCTTTTCCTATCAAATCATCTTTACAAATGTGACAAGCTGCTTTAGTCTCAACAATGAGTGAAAATCAATTAGTCACAGTAACACTAGACATCTCAGCAGTTATATAGTATCATCAGATTATCACAGATTTTCCCTCTCACCTGTGAAACCAGGGGTGGAAGCAGCCATTTTCCTAGCAAGGGCATCCGAGTCTAGATTAGGGTCCAGTTTAAGGGGCCTCAGGTGAACCTTAAAGATAGAGGCTCTGCCCTTGATATCAGGAGGACCTGCAAGATTTACACAAATACCATCTTTATTAAGTTACATGACTCATTTGCCTGAACATGCACAGAATATAAATATAACAATCTACATGAACACTGTGCAACACTAAAATACATTAAAAGAAAGGCAGGAACATGGTCAAACCTATGTAAATCTGCCTGTCAAATCTCCCAGGCCGCATCAGTGCAGGGTCCAGGATGTCAGGTCTGTTAGTGCCAGCCAAGACCACAACATTCGTACTGCTGTTGAAACCTGATGGCAAGACACAAATCCTTAGAGAGATTTCTTAGGGAAAGAAGCAACTTGCTGTATGGCCTACAAAATATTGTGTGCAACATAATTTGTAGTGCGTGGACCAAAATAGGAAAAAGATGTGCAGGTGAAAGAAGCTAAAATTAAAAAGCAGGAAACAGAAGATGAAACCTGGAACAGGAAGTTAGCAGTAAACTAGACTGTTCGAAATTAGATCATCTGACAGGGAAAATAGCCAGTGTTCAATTCCTAATAATAAATTAATAAGTGTTCAATGTATATAACAACCAGGCTGACGTCCTCATATCTAGTGTCTCTACACATACCATCCATTTCCACAAGCAGCTGGTTAAGAGTGTTTTCCTGCTCACTTTGACCACCAAAGTTTCCTCCACCTCTCTTCCTGCCAACCGCATCAATCTCATCTATGAAAAGGATGCATGGAGCATTCTTCCTTGCCATAGCAAACATATCCCGGACCTGAAAGAAACCAGTTTAATGAGTAAAATTGTGTATTTTTCTTCTCTTAAATGTTCTTATTGATGATTTAATATTTGGTAATGCTCTTGACTTGGAAATAACAACTAAGATTCACCACTAACACACAAACGTTTCAGTTTCACTCACCCTGGCTGGACCGACTCCCACAAACATCTCGAGGAATTCAGAGCCATTGACAGTAATAAAGGGGACATTGGCCTCTCCAGCAGTGGCTTTGGCCAGCAGAGTCTTGCCTGTTCCTGGAGGTCCTGACAGCACAGCCCCCTTGGAATACATAGTTATATGCTTATTAAATATTACTTTTACATTTTACACTTATTTAAAAAATAAAATGTTAGTACCAGTACCAGCTATGCCACCTTACACAGCACTCTTATAAAAGACTATACCTTAGGGATCTTAGCACCCAGATCCTGGTACTGTTGTGGGTTTTTTAGAAAGTTGACGAATTCTAGGATCTCGAGTTTTGCCTCCTCACACCCAGCTACATCTTTAAACTTTACATCTATGTTGTCCTTCATCATCTTGGCAGTGGATTCACTCATCCCGAAAAGCCCACGCCCCTTTCCACCAGCTCCACCTCCGCCCATTGATGCTCGTCGTAGGGTGAAGAGCAGAAAACCGATCAGCAGCAAAGTAGGAATAATGCTCTTAATAAAAGACCTGGAGGGCAATAACAAAATCCAGTGCTTTGTTTTCTCAATCTTGATTTCTGCATTTTGGTATTACTGTTTAGTTACTATAACTAATGTACGTACTGGTAATCAGACAAAAGGAAACATTATGAAATCTCTAAGCCACATACAGCAGTGCAGGTCTTCTGATTCTTACCCATCACTCTTTGAGCGGTACACCACCGCCACTCTGTTCGAAGGCTCCAGGCCCAACTCATAGTGAGCTGCCTCTAGATTTCTCTCAAAAGTGTCTACACTACCAATGTTGAACCATACGTAGCTCTGAAAGAAGGAAAAGCGCAACTTGAAATGACAGCAGGTTCTTATGCTTGGGAAATAATTTCTCAGTGCATCAGTTAATGCTCTGAACAAATTTAACATAAACTAAATCTGCTGATGATAATATGTATGACCATTTTTGTCAATTAAACCATCGGCTCAAACAGCATATCTTACTCCATCTGATGCATCTGCTCCGGGGACTAAGACGACCCTGACAAACTGCTTGTTAATGACCTCCAAACTCTCAACCTGGAGTAAAATGAATGAACAACAATAATTGAATGTTAATTGAACATAAAAGGCATTCTTTTTTTTAAGCTGTACTAAATAACTATTATTATTATTATTATTCTCACTAGTCCTCTGGCCAGGTAGCGATGGACAAAGTCCTTCCAAGTAATCTCATTGCCTGGATCACGGAAGTACAAGTAGAGCAGGGCAGATGCAACACCTGCCACTGTGACAGCCATATAGCGGAAATCATTATCATCCCATGGAATATCACCCTGAGACATAAAGAGAATAAAATCACAAGAAATGTAGTGAGCTATACAGTCTTATTACAATGACAGAGTATATATTTTATACAAGTGTAAACAGTGATTGTGGCCCCTCTATTATTAAGATAAGGCTTTATTGATCCTGAATCCAGTATCAGTTTTAGAAAAGGGAAAGTGGTAGCCTTATGTTAATTATTTTGTTTAAAACTTCAGGGGTTTATTTGATGGTTGTATCTGCTGTGTCAAAGGCATCAGGTTTTTAACCTCTACTGTATCAGGGATAAAAACAGACCTGCTTTAAACGATTTTTCCAGTCTCTCTTCCCTCCTCCTTCTCCTCCACCACCACTCGACTGACGCTCTGGTCCACGTCCATCTGAAAGAACAACAGGACATTATTGTAACCCTATAACACACACAACAGTGGACAGCATAGCTTTGGTCCTCTGATCTTACATCAGGTCTGATGTTTTACCTTTAGAAGTGTCACCTGAGTAAAGTATAGATATAGACCACGGATTACTGACAGTCCACAGAGGCCTTAGGCAGTTCAGGGTCAAGTTCTGAAAGAGATCCAGATGTTCAGTTACAGGAGGGCTGAAGCAGATGAGAGTGAAATGAAATAGATGACAGTAAAATGAAGCAGGTGATAGTGAAATATAACAGCTGACAGCAACCTGAAGCAGTTGATAGTGAAATATAACAGCTGACAGCAACCTGAAGCAGGTGATAGTGAAATATAACAGCCGACAGCAACCTGAAGCAGGTGATAGTGAAATATAACAGCCGACAGCAACCTGAAGCAGGTG
>JAOVVF010000010.1:13495319-13511059 GCA_028565595.1 Duopalatinus emarginatus | reverse complement strand
ATTTCTCAGTGAGAACAAGGGCTCCTAAACTGCTTCCTTACAACCATTATATAATCTATTACAAGGTAACACTGGACAGCATAGCCCTATTACATTACACTGGTGCAGAAGTAAAAGTCAAATATCTGCACTCAAATTAAGCTACGAATATGTTTAACCACATAAACCTTCTTGAAGAAGCAAACTGGCACACATTTTTGATCCTTCCCAAAGTCATGATTTTAAAAAGCAACCACAAGAATGGCACCTTGCTTATAATAGGCACCATGTCTAGTTTATAATGGTGCAAGGCTGAGTAAGACATTGATTAGACCAAATAGAGAGAGTTCTCGCTCATGCGTTTAGTGCTTCTCTCTATCCTGATGTGCAGGGCCCAGTGGTAGACAGGTAAAGATGGAAGTCAAGTACCATGTGCCCAGAATACTGGCAGGGGAATCAAACAGTGAACGAAACAAACAATAACAAGCACAAGAACAAACACAACTGCACCAATTGCACTCCCCATACATGAACTAATTAGCAAAAACTATCACACTTCATAGAACCCGCAAAACAGTGATGAAAAATTCACTGTGTTGCTCTCTTCTTTGTCTTCTCCTCAAGAGCTGTAAAAATCAAACAATATGACTTAGTAAAATGACACCAGAGAGGACATCAAGCTGAGGACAATAAACTTCTAATAACCAGTGAGTATGAGACACACCGAAGAACTGGATGCCACTGACTCTAGCAAAATCATTCCTAAGGACTTGATTAGAAAGTTGTCTCCCTAGACCATGTTCCAGGATGGCCTACTGGATTTTTCTGACACAGTGCTTCATTGGTGTACCCATTGTCTTCATCACTGTCAAGATTCTAACTGCATACCTGTTACTTAGATGAATAAATAAAAGTAACTGTTTACTTCAGTTCCCTGTTTTTGTTTATTCATCTTTTCTTTTTATTATGTACCTTTATACAAATGTATGATAAACTCTGCAGGCCAGAATCAATCATGGGAGACGTAATAGCTAGAACTCCCTTCTACCTAACTCAGTACACAGCAAAGCTTTATTTAAATAAATAACTGATAAATACAAAATAAAATACAACCATAAGCAACATCATGAAGTGAAAAAGCTGCAGGAATGTAGTGACAAAATCCTCACCCAGGCTTTACTTTCCCTTCCTCAATGCTCTTGGGGACTGCATCTTCACCATGAACTTCACATATCCCTTGCCCATCAGACTTCCCATTTCCTAGCTAAAAACGACAAAAAGATATTAGACTGGCCCAAACCACCGAGAGACGCTGCTTACTGGACTATTCCTAGAGGTGTATAATCAAATAGATGAACGTACAGCAGAAACTGCTCCAGTGGGAACAACTGATTTCACTGCAGTCACTGGAGATTTCACATGTTCTATTTCTGAACAAGAAAGGTAGAGGGCTATGAAACACGCAAAAAGCAACACACTTTAATAGTGCCTGACAGGAAAGTGGTACATACGTTTCCTTGTTCGGAAGTTTGAAGAAGGCGGCCTCACTGTACAACAGCCATTCATCTTAAGCATGGCTTGAGGACTGCTAAAAATGTCCCAGGCCAGGCTGACAGGGGATCGATCAACACACCCACTCTGATCCCTCATAGCCTTCTCACTTGAGAAACATGCAAATTTTTTCACCACCAAATCATCATTTACACAGATCTGCAATGCAAAAAAAGGTAAATCTCACAAAACATCTCAAATAAGAATGATTTATTAATCTATCAATAATTTACATGACTTTAAATAATGTATATTTCAGTTTATAAACATATTCTTCTTGAAAATAATAATGGAAACCACTTGTACAGGAGTCCATCAGGTATAATTACTATACTAATATTCACTTTAGAGCCGCCTTGCCACATTACTCTATATCATTAACATCAATAAATAAATTTTTTTAGCATTCTGTAAGCCAATCCAATGCCTTTATTAATACTGACACACAGTGGGGTTAAGTGTGCCTGATCATCAGAGGGAATTAATGTTCACAAACCATGCTATGAGTATACCATCTGCAGAGGTGTAGCGTTTGTGTTATGAGATGAGATGTTATGAGAATTTTTAGATATATCTGCAACGCATATCAGCTTGGTTTAAAAACAAAAGTCGGACTAACACCAAGCAAAAGACAGTACAAAGAAAACTAATGAGCATTGAATGTTAGTTTAATAAATCATAATATGTAAAAAAAAAAAAAAGGCCAACTTTACTTAATTCATAATATTCCAATCAAAATAATACTGTGTATTTCTACTAAATTACGATGTGTCACATACAACATACTCACATCTGTATGTTCACATAACAATTTTACATAAACTGTAGTTACTGAAAATCATTTTGTTGACGTGAAAAAGTCTAGCAATATATTACATATTTTTTACGCAGATAGAAAAATGTGGCATAGTCAATCATCCACATATGAATCTAGGCTTAATTAACTGCAGTTGAACGTCCATGAATACTGTGACGTCATAAGTGCGGTGAAATTACCTTGACATTTTTGATGGTCAAGTACAGCTCAATCGAGGTGCAATCATGATGTGTTCCACAAAGAACCGCCTCAGCCAGCGTACATACTGCAAAGATAAAACATAAGGATTCCAGTATGGATATGCATAAAATTAGAAAAATGTTTGTGTGTATATGCTAAATAAATTCTAACCTTGCAGAAGATTGTGGAGGTATTTTGTAGCAGAGCTGTCCCATTGAGTGGATGGACTGAAAGTGGGCACCAAAGAGAAAATCAACGCTGACACAAAATTAATAAATCTGGTTAATATAAGTGTGCCTAGTATGTATAATTTAAAGTAAAAATAAAAAAAGCTTTCTGGTCACTTTGACATCTTACACTAGCTCAGCTGTTTCGTTGCAGATGTGCACTTTGAGTTTCATTGGGTGAATCCGAGCCAATTCAAACCTTAGCACCCGGAAAGGCAGTCGCAGGAACTTATCAAGAGGAGCCCTCACGCTGCAGGAAAATGATTTTATTAAAAAACAAACAGCACTCAGCAGAAACTTGTGAAGAAACTTTAAATCAAGCAGGAATCCAGTAATTCAACATTCACTTAACATTTATTTAAAAATGTTTGACTCCAAAACAACAGGCACATGTGTAATGGACCTAGTTTTCTGGTCAGTTGTTCACTGCGCATGGTCTGACAATGTAAAACGTTCAATAGTACAACAATCAACAAATAAATAACATCACCAATCTAGAGACTGCAATTTCTACATACTCATCTGTGCGGACGACAACACGCTCTCCGTGGTCAACTAAGAAGCATGTGGCCTGGCTCCTTGCTGATCCCGGGAACAGAGACTCCACTTTGGCCCGACACCAGCTTCGCAGCACTGGCCAAAACACTACACACACCTAGCAGGACACAGACACCCAAACAGACTGATTTTTAATCATTTAGGTAGTCAACCTGCTACACATGGCAAACTTTTATACAACAAATGCTGTTGTTTTACCTAACCGCATGCAATGTTTATTACTGCTCATCATACCTGTCCTTTCTCCAATGATGACAGCTTTAGTTTCTCCACATCCTGGTTGTCCTTGTGATAGAAGAGATTCATTTTAACCTGAAGCTTCTCGTAGTCTTGACAACTTTCCGCCTGCACACCAGGTCCTTTCACAGTTTGCCCCCAAATACAACTTGGATCCTCAACCTCACAAAGAGAAGGAACAAATGCACATCTCTAAATACACACTCAGGAAAATACAATCAGATACCATTTAATTAGAAACACCTAGTTTGTAGATGCATAATTTTTTTTATCATATAATTAATATACAATATGTGCAATTGTACTTCATCGGTCGGTCTGTAAAATCAGTAAGCCATCCTCTAGACTAGGGCGATTAGCACTTTCCTTTAAGATCCAATCCTGACGCCTTTCCTTTAGCCCTACACCTAGTTTTAGCAGGTCCCTGTCCAGGTAATGGCCGTTCAAAATCTAACCACAAGGCGTGACACCAGGCACCCTGAGCATTACCAGACACACTGGACAGGGCCATTAGCTGGATAGGAGAGGGCTAGTCAGTCAGAGGGGCCTGGCAAAAATGACCTAGTTAAACTGCAAGTTCACTACTACTAAATGTTGTACTGAAAGAAAATAATAATATTCTGCCTGAGTATTTACATAGTGCCAAAACTGTACCTTGATTATAGCCAATTCCAGCATTTCTCCAACCTCCATTTCCACACCTGAGAAAAAGAGCAGCATTTAAGACCAGTGTGATGTAAAGTTAACCAAAACACGACATTAATAGCTCATTACATATACAAAATACCCCATTTGGTCACTGATATCTGCTAATTCTTTAACTACCTTACATCATCCAGTCAAAGAAAGACTGCACATTTTACACAAGGGTTGGTAATGAAAGTAAAGCATGTGGAGCTAGTTTTAACATGGCGCCTGCTCACACCTCACCCAGACACCTTCATCCACACTAACTGTCTGAAAAAGACTAGTATAATATCAAGTAAACACCTTAGCTAAATGTCTTTTAGTGCTTCAGTCGTTCTGGTGCTAAAACACTGAATTAGACAAAAGTGTGGTGTGTTTTGTCGAGTCATTGAAAGGTAACTAACGCTAGCTAATGAATAAAAGTGACTCATAGCTTATTGTATACACATTCCTCATTACCTTTAATTTAACTGTCCTGGCCTATATGTGTATTTATACCCTCAGTTGTGTATATTACATTTACAACAGCAATGTTAGACTATTTATCCTGTTTTCATCACAGCCAGGACCAAACTACTGGCTAACTGATAAATATAACGGACATATATTTAAATAAACAGTCAATAAATCCACATTGTTTTAGTTCACCGTTACTCAGTTTGTTACCTTAGTCCCAGTGAACCTCAGTCCGTGACTGCTCAGTCCGTGAGTGTCTAAGTACAAATTATAAACGTTATAGTTTCTAATGTCTACTCTAAAATGGCTGTAAACTGGCGGCGCCTGTCAATCACCTGGCGCTGATCCCGCCCACAGACACACCCAACTAACGGTTACTGGATTCCAGAACTTTCCCTGTATAACCAGGGGTAGACATATTCAGCTAATTATACTTAGTTTGTACTTTATTTTAGCATTACTGAAATATGATATGTGTATTATTAATTGCATTTTATTAATGTATTTTTTAAAAACATTTTTATTTAAACCTTTAAACTTTTCATCATGAATTTTAAAGGTCTCTTTTTGTCTCATCTAGTAATTAATATATGATACACATCAGCAGAATAGGCTTAAAGCATCCAGAAGTTAATCAGGGAAGAAAAAAACTAATAGTGACAATCCATCATTTGCATTGAACTTCCTTGTAACAAAAAAGTTATTTTGGAACCAATAATTTGTACTAAATCACTACTAAAATGTAATTAGTAGTGAAGTTATATTAAGTGTACACATTAAAGTGTACTTTAATTATTATTGTAATAATATCGCCATGTTCATTAATCACATACGTAATATTTTAAGTTGCTTTTATATTTTTTTTAAGTAATCCTATAAAAGCATGAACTAAAGGGTTTGTTCACATTTCTAACGATTACAGTGATTTTTCTTATAATATTTCTTTATTGTAATTCACAAACATTAAAAAGTCTTCTTCGACCTCATTACATTCAGCACAAAAATGCATTTGACTGGTCAAGGAAGTGCAGCAAAAAAAAAAAAAAGACAGAAAACCAACAATCTACTGGTGAAGACCGCTACAATAAAAGCCACAGAAGCAGCGAAGACTCGAGGCTGTTCTCTTAGAATACATGTAAAATTAATAAAACACTCTACAAATAATAAACAATATATACAATTCATTATATGTGAAATGTGTGTGGTGAAATTAATAATGAACATGGAAATGTACAAATATCCATTTCTGATTTATTAAAAGCAATCAGGTCTGCAGGAGGAAATCTCTGATTTTTTAAAAAACATGACATTTTTTCCCCCCTTTTGGCCATTTTTCTGTTTGTACATATATACCTTCTACTATTTACACAACACAAATACCAATATTTTTGGGAGATAGGAATCCAGAGAGTCCTGGAAGAAACCACACAAATACAAATCCCTTACAGAGAGAAACCTGACCTTAGGTTTGAACCTTCAACTATTCTTTCATTATTTTCAGTAACTGTTACAACAAATTAAAACTGCCATTTGTGTATAACCATGGACAGTGGATAGTTGATTTAAGCAGTAAGTAATAAAAAGCAGTAATAAATGCTTACAGATTGGTCAAACCTTTCATCAGACACAAAAATCAGGGTCTTGAAACCACAGCAGTACACTTTATAGCAGTTAATACACTACAGTATAGCAGTTAGTACACTACTACAACTTACCAAGTCATTATAAAGGCTGAATGTGGTGTGCTAGAAAAAGAAAAGGTTGTAGACATCCTGAAAAGGCTATGGCACTAATACTAGACTGAAATCACAGTTTAACGGTTAGACTATGATGTTCCTTGCCATGAGCTGGAGACCTGAATCAGTTGTCTACTACTTCCTACAGCTACACCTGTAGACACTGTATGTGTATCTGCTGAGATGTAGAGGCAGATGAAACCTCTGGTCCTGGTCTGTTATGGTGAAGACAATCTAGGTGGAAAAAAATATAGTATGTTACTATAATACTCTACAATGTCAAATGTTTTTTTTTTTTTTTCTCACTAATCTTTTACTTACCTCTACATATGGGTAAAAGTTGGTCTGGCCCAAGCTTTCCCAATACTGCCCAGTCTCAAAACGTAATTTGTACATGCCTGCAGTAAAATCTTGTCTGTTAATTATCCCTGGACAATGGCCATTCTCATCTGTTGTTCTAAAAAAAAAAAAGCCATTTCCATTATTTTTTTTATGCAATCAACACACCAATGAATATGACAGTGACAGCTTTTTTATAATGACACTGCTTATGTACCCAGTAGTGATAAGGTTCCAGAGGGCCATCTGAGGGTCTAGACGATGCAGACTGAGGGCCATGCGTGCTGCAGGAACACCATCTGCAGTGTTCAGCACATGGGTAACAAGAGGACTGTCCATCTCAAATGTATCTGGTTATGAAACAGAAACAAGTTTGTTAAATATAAATGTTTTTAATTTTAGTCATTCGTGTTCCTGTATTTTGTGCTTACAGCCTTGTGCTTTCTTGAAAGCACTTTAGCTCCATATACACCGATCAACCATAACATTAAAGCAACCTGTCAAAACACCTGCCAAATTACCTAGTAAGTCATGGACTCCAGAAGGTGTGCTTTACTATCTGGCACTAAAACATTAGCATCTGATCCTTCTGTGAATCTTCTGTGGGATCAGACCAGATGGGCTAGCCTTTGCCCCCAAGAACATCAGTGATTCTTGTGTTCCCATGACCCTGTTGCTGGTTCACCAGTTGTCCTTCCTTGGACCACTCTTGTTAGGTACTAACAACTGTGTACTCGGAACACTCCTCAAGACCTGCTCTTTTGGATATGGTCTGACCCAGTCATCTAACCATTACAATTTAGCCCTTGTCAAAGTTGCCTGTTTTTTCATCTTCTAACGCATCAACTATGAGAAACATAGAACAGGTGCCACTGTAATGACATATTAAATATTATTCTTTTCACCTGTCAATAGTTTTTGGTTTTGTGGCTGGTTTGTATAGCCTGTTTGATTTTAATGTTAGTTGTTTGCATTTATTTATTTATTTATTTATTTATTGGTCAATTTATTGGTTGGTTTATTTATTAGTTTTCTAAAGCAACTATATTTTACAAAACATAATTAGAAAAATTAGAATTATTAGAAAGTTAAAACAACCAGATGTTAACTGTAGCTAGCTAGCTAAAATTATAGTGCAGCAAACAAAACTGTAACATAAAGCAGTAATGTTCTGCCCCATATAGGTTTAGGTTTCTAGATAAACAGGTTGTCAATTGATTAACTTTCATTCACAGCAATTCAGCCTATGTGGAGTTTTATGTGTTCTCCCTGTGTCTGTGTGGGTTCTGCAGTAGGGTTTTCCAGTTTCGTCCCACAGCATACCAGTAGGTGGACTGGCTTAAATAAATTGTCTTATGTACCCAGCATGTCCAACATAGACAGCCTGAGCATCTACTACAACCATGACTGGGATAAAGTGAGTACTGAAGATGAAGCAATAAATGAAACTGAATTTATGCTGACTAAAATAGACTGTGAATTACTTAGCAGGATTACCAGGGCATCTCTGTCTATATATATTTTACAGTCAATTCTATACATGGTTACTTTAATAAAGCCCACAAATGCTTTTCAGATCAGTGTGCTGTCCATGGTCCTGAATCCCTAAAGAGTACATTAACATTACACAAAAAGCCCTGAAGTTTTATCTATAGCCTTTGTCATTATTACTTGCCTCATGAGTACACTAAACTGAAAAAATTAACTGAGGAAAAAACAACAACAATACCTTTGTTGTATAGAAAGATGCAGGGTAGATCTCATCAGCTTGCCGACTCACTCCGAAATGAGTGTGATTTAAACTGAACTGGCTGTGTGGTTATCCTGGAGCACGGCAGCTTGATTAGTTAATCAATAACAACAATTCTTTAGATTAATGTTTAAAAAAAAGGAGAGAACAATTGTGTATTTTGGACATACATTAACATCAGTACAGGGATTTGATCATTTGAGCTTAAAGTCTAAGCCAACACAAGATGATGAATGTTTGTAAATCTTGTACTTTGACCTGTTATCTCACTTGAAGTCTACTCAACATGTACAACAATACAAATAGAAGTTCTAAGGTCTGGATATCAACTCTTAACAAATTAACCACTATGTTGGCAATTAACTATGGTTAACTCTGGTCAACTAATTTTGGGATCATCACATTTAATCACAGATTACATTTCAGTGTGATACAGTTTCAATGCAACAACCCTTTTATAATGTTACATGAGTGAAAATATATGCGCAATAAAATATCAGAAACTATTTCTGAATTTGTTGTTGAGTGTGAAAGACACATGTGAAAACGGGAGGATATGTGGTTCCTAAGACCAGAGTTGAGAACCTTAACTTTAGTAGACCTCCACAATAAAAGGTTTTATACTAAAACTGCTTGTATACAACTTTACATGCTATAGATATAGTAATTTCCATAATCAATAAACGTCTACCACTGTAGTTCACAAATGGATAAGATGTAAACTGTAACTTGAGTACAAGTACTAGCGTGAGTACAAATGATTAAAAAAAAAATAATTTTCATTAAAAAGAGGTTCAACCTCACATAACCTTCTAACTTAATTGGCTCATCTTATCACTTTTACTGTATCATGGTAGAAGCTTAGTCATAAAACAAGATATGCAGAATCTAAATGAAAATTCTGGTAATATACACAACTAATGTTTGCGTAGCTCTGTTTAGTCTTTCCACAGACCTAAATTAAACGCTAGTCTCTCACATTGAATCTTTAATCCAGGATTCCATATCAGTGTTTATGATGAACATCAAGTAAAAACCAGGGAGCTTTACAAATGTCTCATTAATACATTCTATTGGATTTAAAGTATACCTTTACACTTTTATACGAGTTACTTCAGATCACCTATATGTTAAACAGATCAAATTACAACTTGCCACAAATTGCAGTTAGCCTTGATTACAGTTTAAAGTAACATTTATGCTAATTAGATTTATTACAATATACATTTTTGCAGATTTTGTGTTAATCAGATTTTAGTACAGTCTATGCAAACATTGCAGATTATCTAGCAGTTTAAGACTCCTTAGAAAACATTGCATAAGAGTTCTTTAAAGAGCCCTTCTCTTTAACAAATAAAACCTTTAAAGGTTCTCTTAAAGGACAGACAGACATCCTAAAGACTGGGAACTAACTTAAATAAAAAATTTACAACTGCTACTACTGTGGTCAAAAAAGAATCCAATTTAATGCAGTGTGTCTAGGCAGTTAAAATGAAGGCCCCACATTTACAAAAACGGGGCATTATTTATGTGAACGGCAGTTGTGGGCAGTACAGTACCAGATGTGTCTGTGTCTGCTTCATAATGAGGCTGGTCAGCAACTCTACATCTTCAGTGGCCTCTTAATATATTACAGCTCCTCCCTTTTCTCTACACATAACAAGATAAGAGTAATAGGGTTTTCCCCCATCACATCACTGACTTTTACCATATGACATTCTTAGCGGCAAATGTCCAGATGATCCTTCCACATGTTAATGCTCCTCAGACCCCTATAATTCTATCAGAGTAATATTCCTTGCCAGAACAGCAGCTATTAAAACACTGTTTTGACCTCCCAGATACAAAGGCAAATTCATTCCCCTTCAATTCACCAGTATTAAAAACTACTAGGGCTTGGGATTAAGCAATATAAACCCTCTAAAAGGGTAATGCACTATTAATTTGGCAAAATGGCATAAGGTTTTATTATCAAAGGAGGGGAGGTGGAAAAAGGTTTTAATGAAAGAACCATCTGGACCTGAACAAAAGACACACACAACAGGCCACAGGAGATGTAATTAGATGATAAATGTGTGCAATAAATATGAGAGAAACAGAGGGATGAGTGAGGCAGTTTAATACTAAGTTAATTTTTGATTTGAATACTGATGTGCTTTGGAGTAGCTGATCCTGGTTTTTTTTTTTGGTTTTTTTTTATACTTGGGTGAGTAGCATTGTCCCCTCACAGTTTCAGGTTCCTGGGTTCAGTCCTTTGCTCAAGTTAATGTCTGTTGTGAGTGTCACATGTTCTCCTCTTGTTCATATTGGTTTCCTCTAGTTATTCTAAATTGACCATAGGTATGACGACTACGAGTAAGTAAAAGTGTGTTCTTATTGCCCTGTGATGGACACCAGTCCCACTATGGGCCTTGTCTGCAGTGTTCCCAGTACAAGAACAAAGCAGTACTGGAAATAAATGTTTTCTGCAGTGGTGAACAGAAAGAGGTCCTAGCAAAACAGGCTGATATGTGCTGCTGTTGATGAGTAGATAACACAATTTACAAATCTTTGGTTTCACTCTGGTCTCCAATTAACAGAATGAAAGAAAGAAGTACTGTATAAACCTATCTATAACCGCAACATATATGTATATGCACAAGCGTTATGGAAATCGACTTGCTAAAGTATTTGATCTTATTCAAATCTCAGCAGAGAATAAAAAAAGGTTGGTGGAATATGTATTGTAACAAATATGTATAGTAATTAATAACACTGTATATATTATTTGCTGCTGTCATAATACAACTGTATTATTCACTTAATTCACTATATACTGTGTATGTACATTCATCTATAAACATATATATGCATATTCGCATTCAACATTTATACTGTAAATAATAACTCTACTGACCTCTGTTGTATAAAATGTTCACATTTTGTAAGCATTATTCTCTATACTCATTCCCTGCACTTTATCTGTAAATAATAATGGTAGTCATACTGTATTTTGCACTTCTGGTTAGCTAACTGCTTTACATTGGCTCTGTACCTGTGCTGTAATAGATCCTTTACAGATTATTTACAGATTATTTAATTATGACATACTGCATGTGAATAGATTAACAAAAGAACAAAACTTAAAACAGTACATATACTGATTTTTATGTGTTGCAAACAAATCAGAACAATGTAATTTTTTTTGTATTACATGAAATAATATAACCACATAACATTTCATGCACGATGGTCATTCAGACCCGAAGCTATTGAGCCATTTGTCAGACTCCTAGTTACTGAGACTGGAACGCAAGCTCTCAGTGACTGGCCATGATCACATGACCACATGGCTTTCTATATATCTAAACACTATGGGATGTGTAGACTTGTGTCCAAAAAGTGCAACTGCATTGTATTTAAAGATAACAAAACGCTCATATCACAATTCTTGTGACACAATGGATTTTCGTGATGTATTAATACACCCGTAATGGTTTTGCTGCAGTCTACTGATCACTGTCCAGAAAAGACAAATAGCTTAGGGCTATGTGTTTGAGTCATGACTCAAAAACAGAAACACTGAGAGAAACACAGGGAGAGAGACAGAAATGAAGCAGAATGGGAGAGAGAGTTTATATTAAGAAAGACATTTTTTATAAACCCCTCCCCCCGGTATGGAAACAATTATGGAAGACATAATTATTATGATAATAATTCCAGACAGAATAAAAATAAACCAGGATTATTTTAACAGTGCACTATATTATCAGCTCATTTCAGATTACACAATACTAATGCTGCCAAACCCAAAATGAGTCTATAGAAAGAAAAATTATAGTATAGTATTTATAAAAAAAATAAGAGATGCATCAGAATATGTGGTGTCAGATACCCATAAATTGAACAAGCATACACAGCATTATGGCATAGCACTATCACCTGTGGTGTAATGTGTGCATTGGAGGCAGGACACAAGTGCATAAAAATCAGTGTGTCTTTCCTTTGAGCAGATCCAGGAATTATTATTCATATTCCAGACAGGGGTCAAAGAACAGGCAATCCACATAACTCAAGAGACATCAATAATCATAAATCAAATAATCAGGGCCAGAACCAAGAAGTTCATGGAATTTGAAAACAAAGAACCTGGAATAATGGAATGTGAGACTCAGTAATGAGGAGGGTATAAATAGAGGAATGAATCGAGAGCTAAGCACAGAACATCTGGAAATGATCAGGAAAATACATTAATCCCTGGACAGCGGAAGAGACTAGAATAGAATAAAAACAATTGAACATGGCCAGACAAAAGCACAACATAGGAAACAAACATTTTGCAGCTATTCTAAGAAGAGGAATTTACAACTGGAGGGGTGGAAATAGTTGTCTCACCACTTGCTTCATGCTGGGAAATAAAAGCTAAATTGGAAATTTAAAGCATCAGTTTCTACTGCTCTGTGGGTCGCCTTCCTGGAATGTTTTATTAGTGCTCTTTACCTACGTGACTATACATCACCTACCATGCTAGTGTCTAAAAAACACATAAATTTTGTTCTTGTAAACACAAAAGACAGAGCATAAGAAAATACATGCTAAAGCACATACTATTTTTTATACACTTAATTGTCAAAATCATATAAATCAGATAAATCATAAATCACATTATCTGCTTAATTAACTTACTGGTCAACTAACCCAGTGACTGTGTGTTCACTATATGAACAAAACTATTGGGACAAACCTCCTTGTCATTGAACACAGGTTTACAAATCAAGCACCTAGCCATGCAGTCATCCTTTACAAACATCTGTGAAAGTATAGGTCGCTCAAAAGAGCTTGCTGAATTTCTTCCCTCTTAGATATTCCATGATCAGCTCCGAGTGGTATTTTCGCAAAGTGGAAGCATGTGAATTTACAGAGTTTGGTCGCTGAGTGCCGGGGCACATGGTAAGTAAAAATCACCAACACTCTGCTGATTCAATAACCGCCAAACCTCCTCTTGCATTAACATCAGCACAAAAACTGTGCACCAGGAGCTTCATGACAGGGAATTCCATAGCTAAACAGCGAAGTGAAATAGTGAAAGTGAACTATTTGCCTACTGTGCTTGCACACAGAGGAATGTGACCTCCGCATTTAACCCATCTGTGCAGTGAAACACACACACTTAGTAAACAAAAGACTAAGCAAGCAGTGAATGTACTTGCCCAGGGCAGGGTAGCAGCCCAAAATCACGGCACCCCGGGAGCAGTTGAGGGATTAAGTGCCTTGCTCAAGGGCACCTCAGTCATGTCTTGTCTGTTGCAGGGATCAAACCCGGGACCAGGGAAACTGAAAATACTGCCCTGCTGAGGCCCTGTAACAACAGTTTACAGCAGAATAAGACATAAGTAGTAAGAAATTTTTTTTTACTAGATATCTATGCAGAGCTTTTGGCCTGTGCTGGAAAGTGTGTGTGTCAGTTTGCCATTTTTGTCATTATCAAACATAAATCTATAAGAGATTTTTTTTATTTAACTTCGCGTTTCAAACCTTTGTTACAAGTTCTGTTCAAATTGGCATTACTGTAAATGTACTGTAAATAATTACAAGTGAAAAATTAAGCTCATTACCGCCATCTTGTGGACACTGAACACTCAAAATGGACTTGGATAGAAAATTGTTACATCATTAGACCAACACAAGGCAACAATTTGCCTGTTCCCAATCACGATGATCGAATTTCCTAGTTACCTAATAAAATCTGGGCTCACATTAAAGATAGGATGTTAGTTATATTGGAGCTAATGACAGAGGTGGTGTGTCAGTCTGACTGTTTAATTCATGTGTTTGGTCTGTCAGATTAAAGCACTCCACCAGCATCCAAAACCACTTGCTTCCCTACTAAATAGCATGTCAAAAATAATGAGCCATTTATATTTCTACAGGGCGTTTAGTAGTGAGGTATGCGGGTTTGGACGCAGTCTGAACTCTTTCCAGATGTACAGAGTTGTCTCAGTGAGGTGGGCTTCCCCCCTCTGAAGGTGGGCTAAATATAACACTTTGAGGGGCTTAAAGTCTGTGCTAAGCATACTCCTCATACTCATACACACACACACACACACACACGCATACAGACAGAGAGAAAGAGAAGAAGAGGTGCTTCAGCTGACATTTAGGCACATACTGGCCTGGGGACTGTTTTTCTGCTAGGATGTATAACAGTGGAATATTGTGGATCATTTTTATCACATGCCAGATGCTTGGATCTCAGAGTCAGGTATGTCTACAACAGGCTATTTACACATTTAGGTATATATATGTTTAAAATCTTCATGGATAGATTTTATTACACTGGGCTGATATTCACAGGCAGAAACAACCCTTATATATATATATGTATATAGATGAAATTATATAAACATGTTAACCTCTAACATGTGTAAGATGTAACTGTAAAATGTCTAAGTTGGAAAACCTTGTGCATTTTTCTGCAAGGGTGATATGAAATTATTCCTGCATTATCTTTACATTGTCCAAACAAGCTTTGTGCATGTTTTCTATCATATGTAATGATCAGTATGATTAACATCGCAGTTGTCTATTACACTGGCAGAAAACAAATGCAGAACTTCTTCATTTGGGATGTTTTTGGCCCAGTTTTTATTTTTTATTTTTTTTTACCATTACAAAACACACCAAGGAGACTTAAAGTGTGTGTGTGTGTGTGGGGGGGGGGATCCTGGCATGCATACATTATGCAGATCTACGTTTTGTAAAACTAATACATGAGTGTTCCGGATATTGTTTCTGCCTGTGAAGCAAAGGCAAACAGTTGGAAGTTTTTATGATTTTTTTTGACATCTTAGGTAAATACATACAATAATTCACAAATCTGATTGATTAACAATCTTAATGACTCCATAGCTCCTATTGGTGTCATGCATTATTCAATCTGTAACGTGAGTAACTAAACCATTGCCAACCAAAACACCATTAAGTCCATAACTGGAACTGTACAGGAATGTGTAAGCAGGCAGGAGGTCCAGAGCACTCTACGTCATGTCCATAAGCTTCTCTCAGCGCACGAGAGCTCCTTCTTACAAAGTGTACGCAGCCTGCGCAAGAAACTCAACCTGCTGCACAACACCACAGTCAGACACAGCAGCAACACCACAGACAAGAACAGCACACGTGAGTACAGCTGCAAACACGTTTCTGTAAAGTTACATGAGATTACACAAAAACGTATGTAAACTTCT
>JAOVVF010000010.1:13478862-13491618 GCA_028565595.1 Duopalatinus emarginatus | reverse complement strand
CTGTATGGAGCTATAAAAAGTCTTCAAACACAGAAGTCGCCTTTCACACACACACACACACACACACACACACACACTTTCTCACCCACAGTATCTACTCAAACACAACAAAATAACCCTGCTTTTATACATTCAGGAAAAATAAAGCCTTGAATTAAAGCAATAAACGATTCTGTCTAGAAGAGAGAGAATAAAATAAGGGTGTAGTCTCAAACAGTGTAGCGTTCATGTAGAGTCGAAAATACAAACCAGCAAATTGTTTTTTTTATTAACAATTCCAAATCACTTTGTACATAACAAAAACAACCAATAAAGACAAAAAAAAGCCATTTTTAATATATGTATAATACATGGCTTAATCAGATCTGAGGGGATGAGGGGGAAATACTTTGAAATCATTTAGTACAATGGAAAAAAAGCCATACAAAAACAAAACGCATCATTACCATTTAGCATTTTTAAAAAATAATTACTATGTGTTTACTCTACTTGTAGAAAGGTCACACACAGCAGACAGTGAGCACTTACAGTATGACTTCACATTATTTCCTGTCTGGAAGGAGGAGGAGGAAATCAAGCAAATATGAAGAAATCGTTCCAGTGCTACATTCACTTGCTTAATTGTTGGCAAAATATTGAAGGAATGGTCCACCAAAGATGCCTACGGTTTCTGGTCTGGCGGAGTGTAGTGACCACACGCATTATCTAAGCGGAGACACTGCTGGTTTTTCTAGCCAGATTGAAGGCGGATGTAAATGTAGGCAACGAGCTCAAGCGAACATGAGTTAATGCTGAAGAAATGGGACAAGGAAAGCTGAACATTTCCTATGGGCCAGTCCTTATGATTGTTGTTGGATAAATTATACTGAACTTGATTATTTCTTCTTTAAACATGACAAGAAATGTTTGGAGTAAATTACTAGAATGGTAGAGAATTGATTAAATAAGAATCATTTTAAACAAAGGTGTCTAAAGACGCTAATTTCCTCAACACTCTCATTTCCGGTAAAGGTGGGAGTATTGTGGGTCCATCTGCTTCTTGTGAGTGCAATCCAGAAACTGTAGAAGTCTGTCACATTTTCTACAAGAAAGAAAAAGAGCAAAACCGAAGCAGATACCTCTCTGTAAAACCACAACTATATACAATATTTTTCCTCCTGCCCATATCATTGCAACAATTTTTTTTTTTTTTTTTTTTACAAAAATGTTTAAGCCTGACACTGAACAACAGACAGGGGTGAATGGAGATCATAGTAATGCTCTTTTGCTTTACTAGCTGTTAAACTGTGTTCCCCCTCTAAGGATGTTAGGAGTGTTAGGAGGAAAAGAGGTTTGATATGCTAAGATACTTGCACTTGAAACAACAGGCTCAGTAACTTGAGAAGGACAACAAGTGATTGTGGGAGAGCATGCAAGAGAAAATGGAGTAAAGGGCACGATAATCAGAATGGAATTTCTGAGCTGTGCAGGTGTCGACATAGTACAAGACACACAACGTTGGCTAAAACGAACAGAATTTCAGCACATATTAAAATAAAATAAAACAAAACAAAAATTCCTTGCATCCTGGATGTCGGAGAACAAGATAAGCCCCACTACTAAACATTGAAAATCCAGAAAACATGTTAAACCCCAAACCTACAATAAATTAAGGCCATCAGAACTAAAACTCACAGATAAGTATGAATTAATGCTATTAGCAGTTTTTAAGTATGGCACTGTAAGACCTCCAGTCACCAGCACACCTCGACAGGTGTTAAACATCTAACAAGCCAAACCAAGAAGAAATCAGAGCACAGGAAGTGACCTAACTCTAATACAGATTACTCTGTATCACACTGGTGTCTGACTCTGTAGTGCAGTGAACAGATCCAGTCAAGTTGTCACGCACGAACCACATGTCCAGCTCCATGAGGGCCTTGACATCTGTTGTGAAGCGAATATGGTATATTTTTTCAAGCATCTCAGTCAGAACACGAAAGCTGAGCTAAGGGCGTCTACCTCTTGTCCACATGATACTCATTTGAACGTTTGGAAGAATCCTATCACAAACGCTTGTCTAAAAAGTTTCATTTATGACCCATAGATCCTGAGTTCTTCCAGTTAAATGTGAACAGCATTTCCTTTACCGCTCAATGGTCTGTTAGTATCTGGAAGTATGACAATCATTAGATCAGATGCCTTTATTCATCACCAACCCAAACCTGCAATCGCTGACACAAAAATATCCGCCTGTAGAAAAAAAAAACAAACAAAAAAAAACTCTTGAAGAAAGTATGTAAACCCATGAACAGGATATTTAATCTTGAACTTTTCATTCACCCATACAGATATGCACACACACACACACACACACACACACACACACACACACACACACACACACAGCATATGTATTCATTCATCATGTTTAACCCCTGTCATTAGTTAATCACAATAGGCCCTATTTAGTAGTATGTCTACTACATCATCATCAATCATGTTATTTATAAATAATACTATGAAACAAATAATGCTGTTATTCCCCCATTAGATGTTCTGCAAGTTAGCGGACAGGTCACAGCCGTGACCCTGTTAAAAGGAACGACCAATAACGATGCTAATGAAATTACGTCAGTTAAAACAATAAAAGAGACGTCAGACCTGCGCAACCCCTAGCATACACGTAAACCTAATACCACAAATATACTAGTCACCATATGTAACTGAAGTGCATGGCCACCACCCACAACCACACGTAATTATTTCTGTAATTTAGTAGCGAGAACCTGCTGCCTCTGTCTCATCGCCTCAGTAGACCACAGGGGAGCATGTGAGCACAACAAAGCCCAAGCATACATAAAAAAAAAAAAAATAATCCTACCACAACATCCAACACAACAGACGCATCAACAATAAATACATGAATTGCAAAGAAAGAAGAAAAAAAAGCATAGAAGCTTAACCAACATGGAAAAAGCTGAAAGGAGAGAAACAATGACTCGAAGAAGCTGGCACACCATACGCGCACACACACACACGCACGGCCCAAATGTCCACAGCAGGCAGGTCTGGTCACAGAGAAGCAGATGACGATGCAGGAGTACCGCAGTCAGAAATCATGGACAATGCGAAGAGGGTAAAATCAGGTCCCAACATGCCAGTAGCAAGAAAATCCGTAGAGTTTCAGTCTTGCTCATCCTCTTCACTGTACCATAGCCAGGGCCCGAGGTGAATGAGGGACAGAGGAGCACTGCTATCTTCTCCACCCCCCTTTTGTGGAATGGGGAAGGAGGAAGGGAGGACAGTGGGTCTCCCCCTCCTCCTGCCCCTGGCAACCCTCTTTACCTGTCCTTCAGCTCCTGCGTGACACGCTTGGTGATGCGGCCGCATAGCAGCCCCATGAAGAACAGCAGGACCACACACATTGCCAGCATGCTCAGAATATAGTTCTTAGCAGGAGAAGTGAGGACCTGACCAGCCAAGTCTGAGAAGCCTTCTGCTGGTGCCACCTAGAGGCAGGAAGTAGAAATGTCAACATGGAAGGAAGTGCATACAGAGCAATGGCAGAGAAAACATTAAATTAATAACGGACAATAACAATATTATATGAGCACATATATGACAACTGTCCTACAATTTAAATATCAGTATTTCAAAAACAAATGTATGCAATAACACATACAATATTATTACAGTTATATTCTAAGCACAAACATGCTGTAGATGTGTATTTATAAGCAATATAATAATGTAGTATTTTCTGTGAAATACTAGTTACAGAATTGTCACCCTCCACCATTCATGTCTGGTGAGAAAGACAGCACTGAACCTCTTACTGCATGTATAACATGCTCAGAAACACTTATAGATGGATCCTGGTTCCCCCCCTTTTTGCATGTGGACAACTCTTTTCCCATAGATTTTCATTATGTTGTTAAAATCTTGATCTATGACTAAGTCTGAACCTTCTGGCAGAGGCAGCCAGGCTACAATATCCTTGTACTTTAAAGGAATGCATAATAGCATTGATGCTCAAAAAATCCCCTGGAAAAGTATCCGTAAAAAACACGTCCAAATCAGCAATAATCCGCCTTCATATTCCCCTGTCTAGATTAACATAAGTAATGTGTATTTTACAGATTAATTATGCTGATTCTCTTTAAAAATATGCCAGTAAATCTAGACTTCGCCTCAACTTCAAATAAATATGGACAGCGTGTACAAGTGTGTGTTTATGTTACCTTGGCAGCGTAGCTCCACATGTCTATACGGTCTTGCAGTCTCTTTTTACACTCAGGCTGGAGTCGCACTCTCTTATCCTGAAGAGCCTCCATCAGACAAGACATCTCTGAGGAGCACACCCAGTACAAGTTAATATCCTCATAAACCTCTTCACGAATATAGTGACAGTGGTGATAAGTACTCACGTCTTCCTCTGCCAGGTGGGATGGCAGCACACTGATGCTTAAGGTCAAGTGCACATGCTGTGTGCAAAACTGGATCCACAAATATGTCTGCCTTACTTTCCTTGAGGATGTTCAGGACTTCCTACATGCACAATATACATTAGTTAAAACTGCACCGCAAGGCTGATGAGAATTTTAGACAATTGTATGAGACGGCATGTGATCAAGCACCTTTTTACAGGCTTCATTTTGAAGCTTGAGCAGATTGACTTTGAGGCACTCTTCCACCTGACCTGTCTGTTCCTGGGCTGCGACCTCCTCCGCACACAGCCGTGGGATCTGACACATACAAGTCACATACGTTATACCATACAATACTACATATGATTAATGGTGACACATGGAGGAAGCTGGAGGAGTAATTGACCTCATCTACGCACTGCATCTGTAACTGAGGGTCCAGTCTGTAGTCCAAGGCAGACTCCTGCAGAATCACCCTGATCTGGTCCTCACAGTCTGAGGACAGACGCTGCACACACAGTTGAACAATGGTTACAACCACAGTCCTACTCAACTACAGCTACACTGTGATGAACCGCAAAGTAATACAGCAGAGTGGAGTGCACTAGAACAGACCTGGTCAGCATATTTGAGTTTGAGGCAGGAGACGACCCGACCCTCTAACTCTTTGTCATCTTTTGCTGTGTTCAGAATATGCTGGCAGAACTTGGGAATGTCAGCCTTACAGGCTTTCCTGAGCACTGGGTTCAGCCTATAATCTGGACACATGAAAGAAAAAAGAACTATTTAATAGGAAATAAAATTAAACAGTCTAATCATAATCGTCGAATCATAAACAGTCTAATCAAATCTAAAGTGTGCTTAGTATGTCTAATGGTCTGTAGAGCATAACCTGGATACAGAGGAATTAAGACAACAGTGTACAAGTATGTCTGTCAGACTATACCTGTGTTCTGGGTGATCTGTCTCTTGGTAATCATCTGTTTGCATTTAGGGTCCATGAGTTCACTATTCTTGTTTTGTTTCAGGCACTGGAGCATGCCCTTAGCATCGGCTTCAGAGCAAAAACGCTATAACACCAAAAAAAGAATGTCACGATATACTACAGATGCCTTTACTGATGTTAATTAATTCAACTAAATTAATTCATTAAACGGCATATTTTTATGGTCACTCACCCTGATCATCTGCTTGCACACTCTCATTAGCTGAAAGTCAAGTTCAGGGTCGATCATCTCAGCCTCTTGGAGTTTAAAGATCTTTTGGTGACAACGCGGTTTTAGGTCCCTCTTGTGGTCCTTCAGACACTCAATCACCTACACACAAAACCCAACACGCAATACAGAAACAAATTTAATATTCTATTAAAGTACATTGTTTATATAATCGAAACCAATATCAACTTTTCATTTTAAGCCACAGACTATTTAAGTCCTCATTCACAATATGGATATGTTCTGCTTGTAGTTATTTCACATTAATGTCAACAAAGTCAGCATCACCTACAGTGAATATAACTTCTTACACACCCATGTTAAAATGGTAGGGCTTGTAATATAAAATGCTAAATCATCAGGAGTCTGCTTGAAAACTGAAGATGAAAAGGAACATCAACTTTCAGAACAACAATGTCTTATAGCATACATCCACATCAACAAAGGAACAGCTTAGCTTATTTAAAAAAGACAGACCTGAGCGTTGCCGAACACCACATTCTGGCAATGATCCTTAATGTCCTGCTTACAGTTCTCATACAGATCTGGGTCCAGGCGAATATCCTCTGACTGGAACAGAGTACAGCATCAATGTGACAGTATAGTAACTACAGACAGTGCTGTGAAATACGAGAACATAACAAGCTATGGCCGTACAACTGCCAGTATACTCTGCCAGTGCCATGACACAGTTTACATATTAAAACTTAACTAGCAGGTAGATCCTGATTTGAGAATTAACAAACCATCTCTAGTTCCTCCACACGGAGCTGCCTCCGGCACTTCATGGAAACACGCTGATCTTTCACCTCCTGCAACGTATCATTCCTGACCATAGTGCTCAGACAGATGACCACATCCACCCTGCACACATGAACAGGTTTATTCCAGGATTTTAATATTTAACAAACTAAAAATTAACTAAACAAATGAAAAACACTGATTTGTCAGTATAGGAAACAACTGCATTAGCAAGCAATTCTCTTTTGAATTAGTAATTAAACATTAGCTTTACACTCACTTCTTCTTGATGTTAGGACAGAGCTTGAGAACATCCTCCTTGCAGGCCATCTTGAACTTGTATGAAAATCGAAAATCTTTCATTTGGACCTGAGAAGGAAGAGGACAGCAGCAATAAGTAAAGAGGGACTCGAACACAAACCCGCAGAACCTGGTTCGAATTGGAAACTGGTTAGACATTTGTAAAAACACAGCACTGATGCATGACTTAACATAAACAGCTGTTCCTAACTTAATCTAAATAGAATTTATATAAATGCTGTGAACATAAATACCAGTCATACCACCACCAGTCTTTGCACAAGTCCTAAGTGAATGTAACAAAACACCCTAAACATTCTTTCACCTGAAATGCTTAATGCTCTCACAACACCCATTTACCAGTTAAAAAGATTTTAGAAAATACATTTATACATAAGTGTTCCTTTCTATTAGTGGAATGTTGGAAAAATATCTGCTTTAACTGGTACTTACTCTCTGTATACATTAATGACAACTAGATACAGAACTAAGGTTGTGTGCATGAAGGTGCATTACCAGTTGAAAGTGAGTGACTCCGACTGCACATTTCTCATTCATCTCCTTCTGGTGTTTATTAAGCACAAGACACTCCAGCAGATCTCCAGTATCTATTTGATTATCCGCCACCTCCTATTAGACAAATCAATAACAAAAAAAGACAAAGAGATCCAAAAATAAGAAGGAGCAAAAAGACTGAAAGACAAAAAGACTGTGTGGATCAGTTATTTTGGTTAAGCAGTAACTGAACAATCCGACGTACATGGCAGTGTGACTGGATGACAGGCTCACAGGCTCGGATTAGAAGGGCTTCAATCTGAATATCCTTTAAAGAAAAAAAAAAAAAGTTACTGGGTGATGTAAAAACTATGTATGAATCAGAAAATATGATCAAGATTCAAGTGAAGGGTGAAGGGATGAATCCAAGAGAATGGTACTTACTTCAGACTCCAGCTCTGTCAGGTTACCCACCACATCTCTACACTCTGAGCCCAAATCATCTAAATGATCCTGTAGACACTCCAACTCCTACAACACAATGACATACACAAACACACACCAAAAGCAAGTTTAATGTGTGCTGCAGTAATCAGATGTCTGGTATTTTTATAATATATGTACTGCTGTTCACCAAAACTCTTAACCTACAACAGGAAGTGCAACGCCCGAATAAACCACAGACCTCATTTAATTTTATATAGCAACTTATGAACTAGGACCAACAGGTAGCTACAGTTTACACTCTCCCAGCTCCTAAACCCGTTTTACTTGCTTTCCTCATGTCTTAGCGGCTCATACTGATATCATGAAATAGGAATAAAACGATTAGATGCAAGGACAGAGAAATAGATGGCAGATACAATTATATTTCCTTGCAGGCTGAGTAGGCAATGCCCATGGTAAGGACGGGTGAGTGAAAATGTAAGCCTTTCTGTTTAGGGAATCAAGAAATAGTTTAAGGCTAATACAGGGTAATTACAAAAACACCTGGTATTAAAAATCACAAGTGGTTAGTGCCAGGGATAAATGTAAATGAGGAAATATTGGCCTCAGACAAACCAGTAGGACTAAAAAGCATTGAGCAAATAAATAACTACTGATTAGTTTGAACCTCCTGTCTGTGAGACATGTTCTAGAGTGTACAGATTTGTACTATTTATTACAGAAGTTTAGTTGTTAATAGAGCATTCTGGGGAATCAGAGACACTGTGATGCATCTTATGCATCTTAGACAGGACTGTATATGTTACATAGCACAGTTATAAAAGTAATTTAAACATGCTGTGCAATACAATTTTACCCAGGTAATCATCTTAGTTTTTTTTCTTACTCAACCTTTTTCTTTACTAACCTGTCCAGGCTCGGTTTTTTCACTGCACCACTTGCCCAGATCAGTCATACACCGTTTCTGTAGGTCTGGGTCCAGCTTTACATCCAGAGCCCTCTGATGGAGGATGCGCTGCACTTCCGTCTTACAGTCACGTGATAACTATAAATAAACAAAATTTTACAAATGAGCAAAAACACTCCATGTGAACTTGTCAGGAACTACAATGACACACCGGTTTTATAATAAAAAAAAATAACAGTGTAACAATCAATTATAAATCTTGTCTGGATCAGAAAGACCAAAAACATTTAAATATCTGATTAGCCAGAAGGATCCCACTTCCCACACCAACCAAAATCATTTGCAAATTACCAACTGAAAAATCTGCAAAGTGTGAAGATATTATTTTAGTATGACCCTTTCATTTGTTCATCATAGCATGCATAATTTGGTGTACTTGTAGGCACCCGCAACAAGAATACAGTACTTACAGTATAGAGATGGTTGTTGTCAGTGGGGTCCTGTGGTTAAATTTAAGGTTAAGCTTGTTATGTCAGCTATAGCCAACAATCATGGTCTTAATCAGAACTTCTGGCCATAGCAAACCTACTTTAAAGACTTTTTACTGACCATTACACATGTAGTATGCCATGTCTTATGCCTCAAGACAAATGCTTTAAATGTATAAAGGATATCAACAACAGCTTGTGTCTGCTAAGGGGTGTGTGTTCATGCGTGTGTTAGGTTGTGAACTCTCACCCGTCGACCCTGCTCCTCAGTGCGGTAAGCGTGGCGGTACAGGCAGGAAAAGACGGCTCCTGGGGGCATGAATTCACTCGTCTCGTTCCAGCCATGAGTGTGGCAAATACGTGCAGCATCGTTCTGGCACTTCCTATAGAGCATCGGATCCAGCCTGTGCGTGAAAAAAAACAAAAATAGTACAATACAAATAATGAGAAGATTGTAAAAAATAAAAACTGCAGTTATTTACATGGTAGAAACAAACGTCACGTGGGATTTTACATTACTAATGCGTAACATCAACCTAATCAATCGGACAAAGCCAGTTAACAGTTAAAGCATTAAATGCCACATGGCACTGGTGACTCACTTCCAGTCTCTGGAGATGAAGTATTGCAGTTCTAGCAACCTGTGCTCACAGTCTTCCACCATCTTATCAGTATAAAGATGCTCCATTAAACAAGACAAGATCCTATAAGAAAAGCCACGAAACACTCTTCAAAACAACAATCCAATAACATAATCCATAACAATTTTCTTCCAAAAAAATGTAGTTATGATTAATCATCATAACTCAGATTAAGGAATACAAATGGTAGATTGAAAAGCAAAGAGGGTGACTCACATTGGGTCACCATTACGGATGTGTTTACAGGCAGTCTGGATGACTGACTCACAGGCCTCATTGAGAGCCCGGTCAATCCGGTAATCTGCCCCAGGATCCGTCTCCTGGATCAAAGTCTGGAGCTGAGGATAATCAATACAAAATGACTTATTATACGCATATACAGTCACACATGTAGATGACTTTTACTACCATGGCATTTCCAGACCGACATACAAAAGTGGCTGGTCATTAACTCAGAGGACCAAAGGTTACTATATCTGAACCTACACTCAATGAGTTCAGGGGTTTATTAACATAGATAGATGTTTAGAAAGAATATAAACGTCTTGTTTGTGCTCAATGTGGCAACAAGCTTGTAGTTATGCACTGGGTGCAGTGAGGTGCTGAAAAGCAAAAATGAGACTGCCAGTGCACAGCTGTGCTAAAGTGCGTCTGAGGTTTGTGTTTTCTTTGTTTTTGTTTTCTCTCCCAGGGTTTCATGCAGAAAACCATGAAGTAACAGCCCTGTATTTTCTCATGCATGCCTTCCACGTCCTCATTTCCTCTCACTGGTTATCATAGTTATACTTCAACCCAACACTAAACACTGCACAAATGCTGCCCTAGTGAGCCTAGACCATAGCAGCAATCTAAAGTCAACTCACAGATTTCTGACAGAGGTTGTCTACAATGCCCTTGTCACGGGATACTCTCATGAGGCAGTGAAGGGTTCGGCCCTTGTGGTGCAGACCGGAGCAGTGTGTGTCAATCTCCCCACGGCAGTGCAGCACAATTTCAGGACTCAGCGAATAATCTTCCATCAGCATGCGTCTGTAGTCCAACATTTCCCCCTGGCACTCTCCACTCACAGTGCGTCCTGACATACACAGTAAATAAAACTGCTTCACATACCAGTTACCAGTTACATATACCAGCCAAGTTACTAACAGTTACATAAGTATCATTACAAATATTATGTTATATTAATTAATTTTATACAGCCTTGGATGAGAGCATGTATCTAGCATAAATAATGTTGAATAACAACAGTGATTCAATGTAATTCAAAGTGAAGCACATGCAGAAAGGATGACAAATACACAAGCACATGATGACCAGTGCATGACAGAAAAGCCAGTGTTGCAACTTGCACTTTAGACCATTTGGAAATATATTTAATATACAATTGGAGCCTATAGTGGAGCCTTCTCAGCACTCTTACCTCTGTGTACTGCAGACTCTAGGCACAGCAGCAGGTAGGATAGCTTGGCCTCTCTGCCTCGGGGTAATGTCGTATCCACGTTGCAGCGGTATTTCCGCAGGTCTTGTTTGCAGGCTTTTGCCAGTGAATAGCTCACTTTGTAATCCTGGGCTATCAACTTCTGTCTGGTGGAGAGAGCCTCTCTGCACTGTGCATCATAAGAATGTAAAAATGAGTAAGTGCACGCACACGCATTTATTATTATGGCAAATTATGTTTGATATCAGTGTGAATAATCTCATAGAACAGAACAGTTGTTTTAATTACCTTTACAGTCATGGACTCCTCGAATTTGTGGTTGAACAGACATTTGTAGACCCTGCCCTCACCTGCTGGAGTCTACATCACCGAAAACAATAAGATGAGTATGCCATTCCACCAGCAAAAGGTGAACTGCAGAAACGCACAGTCACAAACGTACCTTTTCGCAGAAGCGCTCGCGATCATCTCGGCACGCAAAGAAGAGGTGCCTGTCGAGGTGAAAGTCATCTGATGATAGCTCTGCAACACGCATGATGGACTTCTTACAGTCGTCTTTGATGACATAACGCCCTGGTTGTTCCTCTACCTCACTCACCAGCCCTTTCTCTAGACAGGCTATCACCTCTCCCTGAGAGTGTATGTCCTAACAGCAGAAGAAAAAAATAAATCAGTATTTCTTGGTTAATCAGCTCATGACTCATTAGTGCTGTTATAAGGATAATAAAGGCCTGATTCTGTAACACATTTATTCATCTCTATTAAAGAGTGACATTTGACGCTTTTGTCCCAGAAGATCCTGGCTCACCTTCTCGCTAGTGCTTACACTCCCACAGTGCAGTGCATTGATGTCGTCCTTGCAGCTGTCCATGAAGCCACAGACGAGCCGGTAGTCGCTGAAAATGATGGTAGCCATCTTTGTGATGTATTGATTGCACTGGTATTCAGTGATGTTGGTACGGTGATCTACTAAACATGACACTAAATAGCCCTTCCCTCTTTCCTCTGATCCACACTCTTTAATCTGTAACCACAAATAAATTGATTACATTATTTAAATGGCACATAATGACATCTAATTTGGTTTCCTCTGTTCACAAGCACTATCTGCAGGAGAGAGCTGACCTAAAGGTACTTACATCACTAATAGTGCTCTTGCACACCTCCACGGCCACAGACTCAAACTTTGGATCTGTTGTCAGATTCAATTTGTAGTTCCATAGCAGCTAAAAAAAAAAATTATAATAACAACTTATGAATAAAAGTATTTTTCAACACAGCCTTTTTTGTATGCCAGCTACTGGTGTATAGCCCCTGATCAAGCTGCTTAAAAATCGAGTTCAGTTCAGCATGGACCTGGAACATTATGAAACACATGACACAAAAAAACACTAAAAAAATATGATACTCACATGGTTACAGTTGGCTGCAATCTCCGTTTCCTAAAGGGTGAAAAACATAACAGCAAATGTTAAAGGATCATGGCTTGGTTACCAGCGTGTTTTCTGTTTATTTTCAGGCACACACCTTGGCTATCTAGGTTAAGCAGCTAGTTCAATAATCACAAAAAAATTAGAAAGTGTTGCTAACCTGACTAAGATTAGATAATGCCAATGCTCAAATGCTTATGATTGACGGTTGCTTGTTATACAAGCAGTGTTCCAACAGTGTGTGTG
>JAOVVF010000010.1:13462433-13478762 GCA_028565595.1 Duopalatinus emarginatus | reverse complement strand
ACTTAAGTGTGACAAACATGCAAAAAAACAGGAAATGAGGAAGGGGGCAAACACTTTTTCACACCACTGTATATATACACACACACACATATACACATACATATACATACACACACCAATCAGCCAGAACATCACTTGCCTAAAACAGCCACTAAAACAGCTCTGACCTGTTGAGGAATAGACTCCAGGCAAGCGAGTCCATGACTTGTCCAATACTTACAATTACATGCCCAATTTCTTGCATCTAACACATTAACTTCAAGAATTTACTGTTCACTGTCTGTCTTATATATCCCACCCCTTCACATGTGCTACTGTAACAAAATAATCTGACATAAGTCACTTTCACAAGGACCAAACTGTGATGGCAAGATGACTGGGTCAAAACATCTCCAAAACAGCAGGTCTTACAGGTCAGCAGGTCACAAACATTGGTGCGTTCCTGATATGCAGTGGTAAGTACCTACAAAATGTTGTCCCGGGAAGCACGACTGGTAAACTGGCACCAGGGTCATGAGTGCCCAGGGCCACTAATGTGCGTACAGTGTGAAGGCTAGCCAGACTAGTCTGATCCCACAGAAGATCCACGAAAGGACTTGGTGCTAAAGTCTTGGTGCCAGATACCACAATACACCTTCAGCGGTCTTGTGGAGTTTTGCCAGGTGGTATTAACGTATGGCTGCTCGGTGTATATAACTGCACTATAACGTTTCACTATAACCACTCATAAAACTCAACACATAAAATTCCACTTAGTTTCACAGTGACATCAAAAGTTCATCACAAAAGATATTCATCAGGAACATTTTAGCATAAAAATATAAAAGATTGTCAGATGAAGATGTAAAGGAAGAAGGTACAGCAATTCTAAGCACCATTAATAGGATAATTTATTTGCAAATATGCAAAGATTGGCACACAGTACGTCAGATTGTGAGTTTAAATTCTAGCAAGCCTTGAGCAAGGCCCTTAAACCTCAGTTATATAAAAGATAAAGGTTACTCTGGATAATGGTGTCTGCCAAACACAGCAAACCTAACATTGACAAGAAATACAGCAAAACCTGTTTAACCACTTTTAAAGGGAAACAGTCCCAAATACATGAGAAAAGCCAGATAACACTGATATAGTTGCCCTGTGCAGTAACTTGCAAAAATAGAGTTAAAAAAAATTAAAAAGTGTTCTTGTTGTCTTGTTGTCGTGATCCAACTTCACACCGTTTTCCCCCCTAGATTACCCATCCCTACTACCCACCTACTATACTGTAGCTAGACCTGGCAAAACATACTAGAACAATCAGGCTTTTGTTTATCACAAATACTAGCTGGCCAAGGCAGCACATACACTGTAGTCGAAACTTTAGCAACCAGTAAATCAGGGTTGGGCTGATGGACATAGGGCACACCGATGGCTGACAATCATCCCAAAGTCGATCTCAGCTTTGCGCTGATTTACTATCTAGGCTAATTACCTGGCCAGACTTCAGCAATTTAAATAATTAACCACTTCTTTCCCTGATTAGGTAATAACCTGATTAGGCCATAAAATACAAATAAAAATTCTACTACAAATTAAAATAAAAAAATGACGTTGTTCCTGATTACACATGTATTTGAAGAAAAACAAAACAAGAATGCACTTTATAGGCCAATACTTGGGATTTCCATTTACATGCAAAAAAAAGTTCAATTAACACAGTTAACAGCAAAACAAGTAAACAAATTAGTCAACCCCACCCAGACCTGCACCAATGTCATCGTCCATCGCAATGTTTCACTGTACACATGGTGATGCACCAATCTGACAGACATCACCCAAGCCTACAGTAAGACCTATTTTGTGGGATTACAAACTAATTGCACAGCTAATGCCCAGACATACTAAGCATCTAAACGTTTCGGTGTTGGGGTGAAAAGAAAATGAAAAAGAAAAGAGGGTGAAATTCTCCATTCTGCTACATTAAAGTATGATTTAATAAGATCTAATCAAATCACTGGAAAATCATTGATGTCTAATATGAGTAAGACACATTTGACTTGTACAACAACATTGAACTCTTGTACAAAAAAACAAATTAGATCGCTCCCTGTGACAAAGGGAACATTGCTACCGGGCTTCCTATTTAACATGTTTATTTTAACTTTCAATATCTTCTTCATCTGCGCACACACACACACACACACACACACACACACACACACACACACACACACGTTGAAAAAGCTTTGTGGCACTCTCTCTTTCAAATTTCCAGACTGAACTCACAATTATAAAACTCCACCAAAACACAATGCTAAAGGAGCTCCGCTTTTGCTGTCTGCCGGTAAAGTGGACATCAGGTCTCTTTTTCACATCTCCCTAGACATAAAGGATATTTATAGGAGCAGCAAAAAATAAAACTTTAACACATTTTAAAATCGATTTTTGGGCCTTTTGATTTAATTCAGAATTGCCAGGACTAGGAATAGCGATTCTTTAAAGAATCAATTGTTTTCAGCACCCCTACACTGCAGTGCCATAATGGTATAGTTTGTTTATCTGGCATTCCATGGGATCCCTGGTATGTCTACAAACATCTCTGAGAGGTGAACGCTGTGTGTGCCTCCTTTCTGACACCCGTTGTCTTGCATTCATTCTAATAGGTTTGGCTTCTTCCAACAGGACAATGCACCACTATGAACATATCGAGACACCAAATTACGGCTAGAGGAATATGCAACTGAGTTTGGGGTTTTGCTATTCCCACCTAAGTCACCAGATCTCAATGTTATCAAACACATCTGCGATGCCATGCAACGCGCTGTGGTACATTGAAATGCTACACCTCAGAATGCAACAGAATTGTGTACCATTCTGCAGGAAGTCTGGTGTTTATTGACTACAGAATATTTCCAAAAGCTGCCATGTCCATGCTCCATGGGGGACCTAACAAGTATAAGACTTGGTGTACCATTTCAGTGTATATGTAAAAAATAAACAATTACAGCACAGCCTGTTATAGTAAATAAATTAACAGATGGGTGGTGTTACACTTTTATTCATTAGAAACTCAAATTCTTAGAAGGGTGAACTCCCTGGCCTCATATTTAAGTCTGTGACCCTAGAGAATCTGTAACTATCATACCTAGCTCTGCATCAATGCTAACGTATTCAGTAACTAATTAGCGCCATTTAAAAACACAGTCGGAAAGATGAACCTGGGATCTGCAGGAAACGTGTTATGTGTGCACAAAACTGCTGGACACAGTGATGCAGATCCATAATGTTGCCACAGAGAAGCTGCCGTTAGATGCAAGTGCAAACAAATGTGTTATCTGTGTAATGGATTGCTAATTAAAATTAAAACTATAGCTTAAAACTACCTGACTACCTAACTGATGTAAAACTCACACACCCAAGTACCTCTTTTTAATATGCTGCTTCATATAAAGGGCTTATTGAGAAAGACTGTCACAGAGGAGCTGCTGAAAGAGTTGTTTTCATCAAATTCCCGGGCTGATAATAACGAGGTCAGTCGGCACGAGCCCATCCCCTGCTTTCTGCCCAGCACCAGATCGTACTCTGTGCTGTAGATGTGAAACACGCACCAGGAAGCTCTTTTACATTCATAACCACTACTATCTTTGTCACTTCTTTAACCCCATGCAGCCTATGTGATTATCGCCTGTCTATGATATCACATGTAAATGGCTGATACCTGATCATCCTGTTGCCCAGGCCTAGTTTAAGTGTCCCTACACATCTCAAAATTATGACTGATTAGAATCAGTAAACCAGTTACAGAGCTCCTACAGTAATCTACAGTTTTTATTTCAGTGCTGGTGCTGTTCGTAAGAACTCTGAAAGCTCTGCTTTAAGTGACATTTTGGACTTTTGGAAAATAATAATCTCTTTCAAACAAAAGTGCAGAATGTGTCGTAATACACGAATGCTAGAACTGTCCCTGTTAATGGATCATCTCTGGCTGTGTCTTTCTAGAATACAATCTCTCAGTGTGGGAGAGCGGGGCAGAATGTAAGCACAATAATAAGACTTCTGTAAGAAATTAATTATCATGTCATACCCAAATGGTTGTTCAGGGCAGTCTTTGCTGCCTGCTTTTCCCCCAAACAACCACCGCAGTCTGTCATAATGTCACAGACAAACAGTTCTTAGTTCTCGTGCTTATTTTCTAGACAAGGTGGGATTTAGAGATCAGGGACTTTTCAGAGGTGATCCCTGTGTCAACAGAATAAGACTGACACTCTTAAGGTATCTATAGGAAACCGTCCTCAGGATTTAAATAAACTGCATAAATTATTACAGCACTAAAATGCAGCAGAAAATAATCTACCAACAGCATGTGATTTAGCAATAAGGACAGTAGTGTGATTAGAGTGAGGCACTATACATACTCATATAGATTCCTATGAGTACAAAGAAGAGGTAATATGTTTATATTCCTTAAGTGTAATATTAATTTAGATTGAACGAGCTGCTTATGTAAACTGAGGTCACAGCCTGGTTTCACTTAATACATCAATCCAATCATGTTCCTCAGGATAACTAGGTGTAATATATTAATATAATAGTATCACGGGACACATGCTAAAAAGTTACATGCACATACAAAACCTTAGCTCATGTGACAAAATTCCAGGCAGTCTAAAGGACTGTCAGAACTAGTTGCAGACAGCAATAAAGTAGTATCCAATGTCTAAAACAAGGTGCATTAACAAATATTCGAGAAATTCAGAGAATAACAAGATAAACTGGAACAGTTAAACAATGCTACAGGCTTTGTATTTTCTTCCTAAACAAACCGAAGCCTTTGCGCTGCACTATGTCAACTATATACAGAACAATGACAGTCAAAAACAAAACAGTAGCTGGGATGTTTGTTTCACGCTAAGCACACCACCCTAGCTAAATACAGCTGTGGAAAACCCTGCCCCGTTCACCTATACTAAGTATACTCTCAGACAACAAGACTTAACTCCTACTATCTGTATTCTTCTTCATCATTAGGGCTTAGGGGAGGCCTTCTTTAAACAGCTGAGAACAAACTCAAACAGACTCTCAACACACAAAACAGGCAGCAAAAGTGTCGAGCACAAACAACTATGGACTACGTAAATCGCATTCAGCCTGAGAGGAAGACCCTGAGGAGAACCGGCTCGCTGCCCACTGTTTTAAATATCCTTCACTGTCAAACCATTTTAGTTGACTCCAGCTCTGGTAATGAAACAGGAAATTAAGCAGGATTTTTATATAATGATTAAAAACTCTTATACAAAAACAGACAAGTATTTTCTTGCAATTGCCAAAGTTCTTGCAGGACAAATCGTGAGCAAATCTGTGAAAGACCTGATGACTGCTGTTGATGGTGCACATGATCAGTGCTAACAGTGAGACCACGAGGCCCAGCGCCAAAGGCATGATGGAATATGAACCGCTCCCTCGACCGCCTTGATAGTATTAAAATATGTATCCTTGTCACGCCTGGAAAAGTCTTCCAAAAAAGGGCGACCCCTCTTTCCATAATCCTGCCAACATCAAACCACCTCTGCAACTTGCTCAGTCCATAGCGAAGCCTCTCATTACGGCAACCCCATCTTTTTATAGATCACTCGGCTCTGTTTCACAAACTGCTGAAAATAAGCACAAAATGACTAGCTCTGTTCAAGACAGGAAAAGACCGGAGGAATCTTCATGTCAGTAATGCAAACATTTTAGGAGGGAAAAAAAGGCATACAGACGTCTGACTCAAAAATAAACACTTATGCTAGAGAAGGAAAACAAAGCATACAGCCTGCAACCTGTATAGATGTAACATAACCAGGGCAGAAACCAATTGTTCCTTTTTTTTTTTTATGATGTGATCGTGTGCCATGTTATGACACCTAGATGACACATGCAATCTAAAAGCCAAAATTGCATCTTTGTCCATTTGCAATGACTAAGCCTGATGCTTCTAAACTTCCCTGCCGAGAAAGAAGTTGCAGTCATGTCTTGGCCAACATGAATAACTCATAATGGTGATAAACAGTATCTTTACTCCTTTCTTGGAAACCCAGCATCTCTGTCCAGGACAGATTTCTCCAACAGAAACAAACGCTCCTGTGTAACACACACACACACACACACTGGGAGCATTCCTCAACAGAAGTCACACTGGGTGAAGGCAGTGTTCAGCTCTAACAGTAAACAATGTAAAGATAACTGTGGACCACAGGAAATAACACAGAGCTCGGGTTTCGACTCTGCCCATAGCTTTTCTCCATAGTTAACAGGGTTAATGTAAGAAGGGGTCAGAGACTGAGTCCCAACATTTTGAAAGAAACCAGTGTAAAGTATTAGAGCTGTTGTAGTAGGAGAAGTCCATTAAGTCACAGTTTCTTCAGACTAGCTTTAGACACCTATTAAAACAACAAGCTTGCACACGGATACAGATATATAACTATTGCATTAGTACTACCACGAAACCAACACTGTGTGCGTTATACAGTTAAAAGTACTTCATCCTCAGCTCAACAACTGCCCCAGACGTGAAGGCGGAAGTTTCCGGGTGCTAACACTTCAGCTCTTGCCCTATCTACCCAGATATAGGGTAAACTAAACATTAGCACACGTTATTCAATGCATGCTACAATACATTAGCTAACATTAGCTAGCCTGCTCGAGATCACAGGTTAGTACTTGGTAACTAGTAGCAACAGTAAGACATAACTAACCCATATGTAGCACTTACAAGGCACAGCTAATGTTAGCTAACGTGATTATCAGCTCATGTAAGCTAAGTATTGATTCATAAAGACGTACACGTTATACGTGATGTACAAGCCTGATTCATATCTGATTCAAGCTCTAGCTCGGACACTGGAGAAACATCCTCCTACGACAGCTGTGCTAGCTCAGACCTGCGCAGATAGCACAGCGGCTAACTCCAGCCAGCCTGGTGGATCTCTCCTGGCACACCCAGTAAGTAAAACAGTAAGTAACGTGGTGATCATCTGACCTCTGCACGATCCTGGAGACACTCGAGCACGGCCAGGTTGTTGCTCCAGGAGTGTTTGGGACACAGTCTGGTCACGTCCTCCCGACAGGCCTCCTCTTCAGCCAGCTTCCAGCCGGTGGAGCTACGGCGGGACTGAGAGGCCGCCGCTCCTCCAGCTTTCGGCTCGACCAGAGCACCTCCGGCATTTTTACCATCGTTGCCAATATCTCCTGGATTTACATCAGCGTGATTGCTCTGTGATTTCGCTGCCTGGGTGGAACGACTGCAAACAGAGATAGCAAGAAGCAATAAAAGAAGCTGCACACGTCTACAAGCCGCCATCTTCGGTAAACCACCTACGCGTAGCTAGCCTACGGCAGCCGGACGCGAATGATTTGTATGTGGTGATGGAAGAGCCGGAAAGGAGTCGGTTCACTTTTGAACGCTTGTCTCGAGGGAGTCAAGTGAATCAACTCCTGAGGACGAAGGACCCTAAAGTTTTCTGTTCAGCTGCACACAAGCTGTGCCACGTAGTGGTTTGAGTTTTGTCTACAGCACATAGTACAGGTGCTGGTCATAAAAGTAGAATATCAGGAAAAAATTAATTTATTTTAATAATTCCATTCAAAAAGTGAAACACTTATATTATACTCATTCATTACACACAGATCTATATATTTCAAGTGTTTATTTCTTTTAATTGGATGATTATAACTGAGAATTAATTAAAATACCTTAAGGTATTGTGAAGAGGAAGATGTGATACGCCAGACCCAACAATGCAGAGAAGCTGAAGGCCACTATCAGAGCAAAATGGGCTCTCATAACACCTGAGCCGTGCCACAGTTTGATCGACTCCATGCCACGCCGCATTGCTGCAGTAATTTAGGCAAAAGGAGCCCCAACTAAGTATTGAGTGCTGTACATGCTCATGCTGTTCATGTTTATACTTTTCAGTTGGCCAGCATTTCTAAAAATCCCTTTTTTTGTTTTGTAATATTCTAATTTTCTGAGATACTGAATTTGGGGTTTCCATTAGTTGTCAGTTATAATCATCAAATTAAAAGAAATAAACACTTGAAGTATAAATAACTTTTTCATGATATTCTAATTTTATGACCAGCAATTGTATAGTCTGGTTAAAGCCGTCTTCATCATTTAAAACTGATTTTCGCACATCAGTCAGCATGGTTTAATCCAGAGGTGTTTTAAAAACAATTAAAGACAAGTGCAAACCCATGAAGCTTCTCAGAACAGCAGAACAGAGTCAGGAGAGTTTATTAACATATGCGCATTATAATGTTTATTTATTGGGTCCATTAATTTACAAACATAACAGAATGAAAGAAACTTGTATACACATTAATACAATTTTATATTTTATATACCAACAGTATTGCTAGTTTTCTAATTTAGTTTACTATTTACTTTTGATCAAATTAATTAAATTGACATTATATCATCATTGTAATTTTATTTATTTTTACATAATTTATATTATTTACATTATTTTTACATTTAATTAATTAATTAACAATAAGATTACAAAAATAAGTATTATTGAAATTTAATAATTAATAAAAGAAATATTTAATCTAATAACCATAATAATAATAGCTGTTATTATTATTATTATTATTATTATTGTGTATAATAATTATCATAATAACATCTGTGCAGTTAAACTAGTCAAACCTACACAATCCCTAAACCACAAGTTAGGACAAACACATTGAAGTACTGTGAAGTTATTTAAGCTGAATAACTCCCTAATTTAAAGATATTACCTCTTTAAATTTTCACATGTAACTCTTCACACAACACTATACATATAGTGATCATTCACTATATCATTCACATCCAAACCTGTTACAGACTAGAGAGAATACATGAGTAATTTCAGTGTTAAAAAAGCTCATTCCTAAAACATTTCCACACCTACTTTTACAGCACTTTTTAGAGGTTTATAGCATATGTACACCAACATGCCAGAAAAACTGCAAAATACATATTCTACTGGTGGCTCCATAATGGTATGGGGTCTATTTAGCTGGCATTCCATTGGACCCCTGGTTCATCTACAGGTAAACGCTATGTGATCATTTCTGAAAAGTTTCACCTGCATTTATTTTATTGGTTTTGCCTCATTGTCCTCTTCCAACAGGACAATGAACCGCCAAATGTTTAGAAACACCAAATTATGGTTAGAGGAACCTCATTTGAGTTTGGGGTTTTGTCATTCCCACCCAAGTCACCAGATCTCTACATTATCAAAACATCTGGGATGCCATGCATCACACTTTGGACCAAAGAAATACTACACCTCAATACAACAGAATTGTGGACTGTTCTGCAGAATAAGTTCATGGAGTCCTTGTGGGGGATCTACCATGTATTAGACTGGTATAGCAGCTTCTCCTGACACTTCAGTGTATGTAAAAATACACAATATTTTCTGATAGAGTAATAAAATACCATAGAGATAGAAAAAGAAAGCACCCACAATAAAATGTTACATGTATATTTATTAAGAAGTACAATCACAGAACATATATATTTAAAAGAAAATAACATATTTACATATACCAATCAGACATAACATTAACACTAGACAAAACAGCTTTGACCTGTTGAGACATGGACTCCAAGACCTTTTGAAGGTATGTTGTGGTATCTGATTAACAACAGATATGTGGGATCAAACCACCAATCTAGTCTTCACCCCTACACACATTAGTAAGCCCGTGCCCCCGTTTGCTAGTTCACCAGTTTTTTTCCCCTTGGATGTGTTAACTACTTCATACTAGGAACACCTCACAAGGCCTACTGTCACATACTGACCCACTCATTACAATCTGGTCTTTGTCAAAGTAAACTGAATCCTTACACTTGCCCATTTTTCCTGCTTACAATACATTACCTCTGAGAACTGACAGTTTACTTTGTGTCTAATATATCCAGGTCTTGTGGGGTACAGTTATACAGCAGGCCTTGTGGGGTATTCCGGTATGCATTGGTTAGTACCTACCAAAAGGATGGACAGGGTCATAGGTGGCCAAGGCTCACTCATGCATACAGGGTGAATGCTAGGCCTGTCTTGTGCCAGATACCACAGAACACCTTCAGAGGTGACAGTCTGTTCCTCAACTGGTCAGAGCTCTTTTGGCAGGTGGTGTCAATGATATTGCTGATCGATCACACAGAAATATACAGGAAAAATGGGACATGTTTTCAGAAAATAGGGCAGTGAATATAAAAATCAGTTGAAAGTTACTAAATGAATTTTTTAAAGGTGCAACAAACAAGGTATATAAATCTCAAATGATGCTTCTTTTAAAAAGCGTTTATGAACATTTTGTAGTGAAAATTGTAGTCAACTTTTTTGTAAACCTTCAGAATACACATGGTAATTTGTTGGTATGCAAACCGAACTAAAACACATGTCCTGCCTTAGTAATGTCTTCATCACAGTAAAAATACACTTTGAAAATAGTCACCTGATTTCAACGAAACATTGTGTCAACAGTAAAACAGACCACATCCTCACAGGGTCCAAAAACAGGCAAAGGAGCAACCATCAGAAACTCGCTCTTTCTAAGCCACTCTGCTCCCATTTATAGATCTTAATCATCTTCTCGGTTAGAGAAGCCAGGAAGTGTTCCTGGTTCATCTCATAAGGGCAGATGTCCATGACTGGTAAGTCTGCAGGAAGTTTCTGAAGCAAAGCTCCACTACTAGCATCCCACACCTGAAAGAAAAAACAACCATAACATTGTTAACGTTCTGTACTAATAATATGCCATATAAAAGTGAACACACACACAGATTTTCACCCACCATAGTAGAATTAGAGCTCTCATCTCCTGCACACACCATAGTGGAGTCGGTAGCAGGACTTTTGAACACAGCGTTCTTTGTGAGCAACTTAGAAGATGAGCCAGCAGTGAAGGTCTGGACAGGAGAACAGGAGCAGACAGGAGCCTGGGCAGGGTCCTGATGAGGGGCTCGGTTAAGCTCCATCAGAACGCAACGCAGAGATGGGTTGGCACGACCTGGAAGTCAACAGTAGGTCAACAGTCTTGCTTTCTGTAGTTGTGTTTCTTTTTGTGTAGTTTGTGTTTCCTAAAGCTAGTCCTGAAATGCTCTTGCACTACACATCTTATTGTTACTACAATGTTCAATAGCTATTGTGTGAATTGTATAAATAGCCATCTGCTTGTGTAGGAAGTGAAGTGGTCTTTCCACTTTTGACTCTGGCCTACTTAATAAGGATCTGTATATAATAATTACTGTGTTACTGATAAAACAAAATTTTACTTATTAAAACAGTTTTGATTTCACACACTAATTTCATTAGCAGAGACAACCCAAACATTACACTGGCTGTACTATGCACCGAGAAGAGCATAAATAATAATAAAAAAAGACTTTACCCATATTCTATATTAGGCAGATCATTAAATTTGGTATACAAACAGTAGAAGACATTTGACATCAATTTTCCAAGTGCATTCTTGCATGTAGATCACATGTACTAATTCAAACAAAGGTCCTATTTTTAAAACAGTTTTTTTTTTCCCAAGAATACACTATTTATTTGTTGTTTTCTGATGCAGTACTGTGGAAGAATATAACCTGCATTTAATATTTCCTCGGATTCATGCTGATTCACTAAAAGCCAATAAAGCCTTTAAGGCCACTAGGAGGTAAGAGAACAATAAAATAATTTCAGCAAGTTATTTATTTAGTAAAAGCTGAAACTATATTAAAATTCACAGTTTACCTTTTATTTCTTGGATGACACCAGACATTTAATAGAGTGCAAAACTGGCTACAAATCGTGTTCTTATGGTTTAGTAACATAGTACATAGTAACAATGTATCTTTAAATGCTCACCTGGTCTGTAGGTGACCAGACAGTGCCTGCTTTCAGGTTCTAACTGAATGTCTGTGCAGCCTCCAGACTCTAAAGGCAGAATGTGCTGTCGATAGGTGGTTCCATCCACCTGCTCCCAAAAACATCCTCCCTCAAGAGAGCCAGCGATGAGGCCACCACAGGGAAACAAACTGGATGCAGCACGGGGGAGGTAGGACAGGGAAACAACTGGACAACTGCACATAGAACAACCAGAAAATATAACTTAAAGCAGTGTTTCCTAGTGTGTGGGTGGCGGCCCCCTGGCAGGTCATGAAAGTTCTGCATGGTCATTTTAGGCCAGACAAAGCCAGAACGTATCTTATATGCTTATCACAATGATTTGTAAATGTCTAGAAGCTAACAGCACAACAAATACTTTGTATCTGTTATACTAGTTCTGCGTACCTTGAGCGAAGAGGTGCAAGCTCCTGCACATGAGTGCTTGTGTCTCGAGTGTCGTAAACCAGTACTGAGCCGTTACTCAGGCCCGCAAAAATGTAATTGTTGTTGTCCTGGCACCAACAGCAGCTCCACACAGGTTTCCCAGTGTTGTAGGCCTGTACCACAGTGTTGGTAAACAAGCTGTGAAGAAATATAGCACTGTTTCAAAAGACATAATCAATAGCAGTTACATAGCATTTATTATAAGTCACTGGAATAATACTGTACTTGGTTCACAGTCTATGGGGGATACATCTGGTCACACCACAACATGCATTTTTTTTTCTATTTTCCAAATATATCTGGTGGAAAACTTTTGTTTCTAGTTGTAGGGTCATGTTGCTGTAGTTATTCAATTATCTATAACCAAACAGCCCCAAAATGATGATCATTAATGACTGCTCTGAGAGACAGAGCATGCAGGCACATTACTGCTACTGTACAGCCTGAATCTGGAGCATCATATGTCCTATGGGAATAAGGAAATGAGTCTCATACCTGGTGAGCTTGATAGTATTATCGAAGGCAGCAGAAAGCAGTAGGCCATCTTGCTGCCTGTTGAAGGCAAGGCCTCTGATTTGTTTAACGTGGATGGGAACGTAATGACTGGCTTTAAGATTCACAGTGCTGATTTTTTTTACTCCAAAACCTGAACCACAGCAGGAGAGATACAGTGAGGGGAAAAAGTTCATTTGTGTGCCTGAATAGTTAAGACAGCATTAAAGTGATTCCTGCATATACTTACCAGGGACCAATGAGGCATGAGGGGAGGGTTGAGAAGCCAACAGGCAACTAAGGGGTTCACAGTAAGACAGCACACGACACCCACCAGCCTGAGAAACAAGGACAGCCTTCGAGAAAACGTAATTACCCCTACTTGAGGATTCATGTCTCTGAGACAGAGACAGAGTAGAGTTTTGAGACAGACTTGAGCCGGAGGGATTTTGTGCCATTAACCTCCTCAGCTCCTGCACAGGACAACAGAGAGAGGGTGGAAGAAAGCCTTTTAGGGAACATAGACCCATGTTATAACAGTGGTATGTTTAAACAGACCTGATGACACACTAAAAGAGAGACAAGAAACATAGAAACATAGATCGCTCAATATTCACAGTAACAAAGTAAAAAAAAAAGCTTGGCTACAAACAGCGAGATGTAAAAGAACAGAAGTGTGAGCAGATCTTGTACCTGAACCTCTCGGCGGAGCTTTCCACACTCGTCTGTTACAACCTGTAACTGAAGACGACACTGAGCAGATTCCAGCTCTGCTTTCCTCCGCAAACTCTGCTCCTGCTCCAATGATCTACACACACACACACACACACACACACACCAATAATTTGATAAAAACCAATAAGTCAAACAGTGGTACAGTTTGTAATTTCAACTGACTGTACCTCTTTAAACTCTCCTGCTCCGTGTTGTCCACTGCTCTTAGTTTATGTGCGTACAACAAGACTATATCAGCCCGCTTCGCTTTCTTATTGCACTGAAGGTAAACAAAGCAAAAAAAGTTTCAATGTACAGCAATGTATGTGTGTATCAAAACAATCATTCTACCATAAATACAGAAAGATCACTTGTAAAAATGAATAAAAGTATAGCTAACAATAAATCACATGGCGATCGCTTTGCTCTCTGAGACACTGACCTGAGGACATTTGGCGCCTTGGCCCTTAAGCCAGCGGTCAATACAGGTGAAGCCGAACAAGTGGCCACATCGCAATGCAGCCAAGCGGTGTTCACCGGACGTGGTCCAAGGTTCGAAACATATAGAGCAGGTCTCTCCCTCACCTTCCTCATTCTCAGCCCCAGCAGCTGAGACAGACATGCCTTTAGTGGCCTCTGCTGGTGCTGAATCAGCCTATGCAGGAAAAGACAATAATATATAAAACACAAAGCAACTTTCAAAACTTGTGCATCTTTGCGTAAATCTTAAACATACCTTGTCTTCAGACTGAACCAGAGATTCAGCCCCGTCATCATCAGCAGAAACAGTAGGCTCTGTGTTAAAGACAATCATTTCTGTTTTAAATGTATGAACTGAACAAAACAAGTGCACAAATGTCAAAGGAAGACAATACCTAATCTTTTAAACAGTACTGCAAACCTACGCTTATACAAGCACAACAAGGGTTTCTACTGGGCTCAAGCAAGTTTGCAATTTTCCAGTTTGCAAATCATACAGTAGCCCAAACTTGAGTCCTCTCCAGCATCTTTCTCACACCACCAACCTGAGAAATGCACAACATATTTCCTAAATGCTATTTTATATTTCAGAAATAAACTAAGGGTGAAATTTTTTACACCCAGAAGAGGTAATAAGATGTAAACATGCCTATGCAAAACATCCAATGGTACAGTCAGTGTTCTTTGTGGACTAGTTGACTGATGTTTAAAATGTAAACAAATACAACCAAACTATGCTCCCAAAAACTGGAATACAAGAGGTTGCAGAGAGAGTTCATAAATAAAAGGTAAGCTGAGGCACCCCCTCTACTTGCCCTACTTGGCTGAGTGTCAAACTTGGTTTGTTTATCTCCTATTTACAGACCATATAGCCGTCACAGTGACTGAGCAGACACTTCACTGAAAGCTGCTGAAATTATCAGACATTGCAAAACAAATTCCTGCATAACAATGGGAGCACAGCAGAGAGGCAGATAACAGCCTACCTGTTGCAGTGGACTGTTGAAGAGGAGGGTTGACCGGGGAAGCAGGCTGGCTGGTGTTCTGTATAGCTGCAACATCTGCACCAGGTATCAGATTTGGGGCCACTATGGGTCCTACCTCCTCAGAGTCGCTCACCTCATCTGTGCTACCAGACAACGGCTCTGTGTCACTTCCTGTTGACACTCTGAGCAGGAAGTCTAAAGTGCCTCTGTTCAAATGTGTAGTCTGTGTGGAGTACTGAAACCGCAGACCAGCTCTATAAGTAGAGATTCAGGTATAAAACAAAACACACTGGCTCAATAATTTAGCATTACACCAAAATCAAGCACCAGAATTTTTTTTCACATTTTGTCTCTATGGCATATTATAAATAAATATTTCCATCGTACGTCTTAGATTTGCTTTTTACTTTTACTAAACCAGTAACATATGCTGGTATATGCAGAGACATTCACATAGGCATCATAGGTCAGCCGTAGACTTAACCACAGGTCCCAAATTCGAGGACCACAACCGACAAGACTTGACTAAAGTACCCTTGAGCAAGGCACCTAACGCTCAAATGCTTGCCAGGCACTGTGGTTGGAGGTTCAACTCTGGGAATGTGTGACAGTGTTCACTAGTGTGTATGTGTTTCTCTGCACAGATGGGTCAAATGCGAAGATCAATTCCACTATACAGAGGTTAAAAAAGTAATTCACACTCACATATTCAAGCACATTGCTGTATCTCTGTCCTCAGAGTGGGCTTGTAATTGTATTGTTTTTACCAACCAATTCTAGACCTGGATTTAGGATTAAGGATTTTGGAGAAATGTTATTCTCGACTCATTTCAACCAACATTACTCACAATACGTCCCCACTTAATTTAGCACGGTGTGTTTAATGCACATTACCGCTCATATTTCGGAAGTTGCACACTGGCATCTGTACTCATCAACGAACCCCATTCTCCTTGTCTTAGTGTGACTATGTGAATCTCTGCAGAACCATAAACCTGTTACAAAACTGTATCATCATGTTCACACCTAGCCCTCCTTCTCCTGACTATCTGAGTCGTTGCGAGCCGTGGCCTGTTGGCAGGAATGCTTCCTACTACAGGTCTCCTATCCGCCTCTTCATCCTCCTCCTCCACCTCTGTGCTGCTCCCAGAGTCAGGGATGATGATGGGAACTTCCAGACCAACAGAACCAACTGGTTCTCCTGCACCCAACTGCACATCCACCTCCATGTCCTCCATCTACAAAGTGTTTGACACAGAAAAAAAACATCAGATAACAAGGAAAATAGTATAGCATATAGAGATTGTTGTGCTAACACT
>JAOVVF010000010.1:13440493-13458589 GCA_028565595.1 Duopalatinus emarginatus | reverse complement strand
GATCACTGGAAGCATTTCATCAAGCCTTCAAAATGGTAGCTAGCATGCTAACCTAACTTAGCCAGATAAACACACATGCTAACACAAGCCAATACGCTCTTGTCTCGTTTCTCACCGCTTCATTTAGTGTTCAGGAAATCTTTAACTGGCAAATATAACTAAAGGAGGTGAATGAAATGAACCGTGACAGACTTCCGAGCTGCACCGCACCACACCAGACCAGGAACCATTTGAAAAAAACAGCAGCTAGCTGTTTAGCTTTGACTAGCCTAGCTACATCACGGAGCTAGCGTAACTTATTTAAGCGACTGATCCAATTAAAAATGACTGTCAGATACAATCAGCCAGTTTTCACTAGCTATATGTATTACCAAAAAATTATCATTAACGCTAATAAGCCGAGCAAACGGTGAACAACAAACAGCTGGACAGCTAACATCAGCTCGTTAGCTAACCTACGTTTTAAAGAACTGCTCCTTAAATCAAAACGTATTAAACCAAGCTTCATTTAAGGTTGTTAGGTCTGTTAACGGTTTTACTGGTGTAATTATTTATCAATAATAAATAACAGTCTACTGTATGTAACGCTACATGAAAAAAAAAATCTTGCTAAGTAGACAAAACATTACCTTTATATGCTTATAATGTCGCTTTTAATCCTTGATCCACATTAATCAACCATGATCCATGAGGCACAGGCTTTAGGATAACTGGACTAACAGGGCTCTCAGAATAAACATTTATTATAAAACTAGCTCACCCTTTACTTCACCTGCTAAGTGGCTTTACTAACATCCAAAGCCCGCGCCATGCTGAAACCCCGCCTCTTTCGCGCTCGGCTTACGCTTAGCCCCGCCCCTCTTTACTCATGCTGTAGCCACGCCTCTTTCTAGCTACTTACACATAGCACCCTCTCTACACACGCGGTAGCCCCGCCCCTTTCTCCATTCTGCTCACTCTGTAGCCACCCCTCTCAATTTTCAATTTTCAATTTTAAGACGCTGGATTGGCATTAGAAATCTTACATTCGTATTGCCCAAAACTGGGGTACAAAACAAAACAAAGACAACTATGACAACAGAAATAAACAAGATTTACAACAGCAACAACTGCAACAACAACAACATTAATAATGGGGGCAGCTGTGGCCTAGTGGTCACGGGTTCGATCCCCACCCAGGGCAAGGCACGACCGAGGTGCCCTTGAGCAAGGCACCTAACTTTCCTAACTGCTCCCCGGGTGCCATGGTTTGGTGCTGCCCCCTGCTCCAGGCAAGTGTGTTCACTGGTGTGTGTGTTTCACTGCATGGATGGGTTAAATGCGGAGGTCACATTCCTTCTGTGTGCAAACACAGTAGGGCAAAATAGTTAACTTTCATTCATTTTCATTCATAATAATAATAGTAATAATAGTAATAGAACAAGGGAAAGAAATAAAATAAAATAGAGATAGAAATCATAATAAAATAGAAAATGGGGGTGGGGTGGGGGGGCGTCTCTATGGCCAGGTGATGGACACTGTGTGTGTACTTGGTCAGGGTGTGTCTCAGTTTAGGACCAGTCACAGTGATCAAATACTCTCTCTCTACTCATGCTATAGCCCTGCCTCTCTTTCTACTCACATGTACCTGAAGGGAGATGACAGAGTGACCATACAGTTTTTACTCCAACACCATGTTTTATTGATAAAGGTGCGTATACAGGCATTGAAATTCAGTACAAATTTACAAATAACCTATAAGGCCATAGATCCTGGGGACCAGGGACAGGAACATGGGCCTGAATCATTAAAAACTAAACCCACCTGTAAATAACTGTAAGTAATCAGCTGGGGGCATCTGTGGGCTTGTGGATAAGAAAACTTCTCCAGAACCATCAAGACTCGACTGAAAAATCCTTTGATTATTCCTTATTTTTTTTACACTGCTGAACCATGGCACCCTTATACATCTACAACAATGAACAAGGATTTTGACAATGGACGTAGGACGGGGCCTGATTACGGAGAGCTTTGTAAGTGAACAGAAGAAATTTTAACTGAATACATTGGGCAACAGTGAGAGAATATATTCTTTACTTTTGTTATTTTAGTATAATCCTTCTATAACAAATTCACCTGTATATTTTACAATAGTTTACAATACCTCCAATATATTTACACATATATATTTTACAATAGTTTACAATACCTCTATAATATATTCACATGTATATTTGTCCATACCTCTGCCTATATTTTGTATATGCTGTACCTATTGTACATTCTGCACTTCCTGCTTATTGTACTTCTGGTTAGATGCTAAACTACATTTTGTTGCCACTACATCTGGACAACAAACTGGACTGGTCAGTGAACACCAACACCTTCTACAAGAAGGGACAGAGCAGGCTGTAATTCTTCAGGAGGCTCAGGTCATTCAGGATCTGCAAGAAACTTCTGCTGATGTTTTACCAGTCTGTGGTAGCCAGCATTCTCTTTAGTGCTGTAGTGTGTTGGGGGAAACAGCATCAAGAAGAAGGATGCCAGGTGACTCAACAAGCTGGTGAGGAAAGCTGGTTCTGTGCTGGGAACAGAGCTGGAGTCCTTTACATCAGTGACAGAGAGAAGGGCCCTCTGTAAGCTGCTGAACATCATGGACAATGTTTTACATGGACAGATTCAGGAAGTCTTTTGTCCCTCAGGCCATTAGACTGTTCAACTCTTCTCAATACAGTAGAGTAAAATAAAACTAGGGACCCTGTTACACTCTGGACACTTGAAAAGACATACTTCTTCCCAGATGCCTTATTTTACTGTCCACTACATTTTTGCATGTTTGTACTATTTTGTATGATTGTTATCAGTTGTCCTCACTATTTGCACTGCAAGCTGGTTTACATTGCCTAATGTAATTGTCTATTGTTATTATTTCAATTTATATCTTATTCCTATATTTTAATACTCTTTCTTCAAATGTATTCTTTTATTTTGATCTTCTATGTGGATCTGCTACTGGATGCCTTGAATCAATCTATCTTATTAGACTTGAGGAGACTGGAGATTATGCCATCAACTGACCCAGCCTGTACCATACATGACTCTATGTGTAAATAAACTCAAATCAACGGTGAACTTCCAGTGTCCTGACTCGTCTATCCAGAATTCCTAACAAGAGAAAGCCAGTAGAATTTTTGAAGGACAGGTGTAATATGATCCTGTGAGCTCAGAGATCCTGTGAGCTCAGAGATGTTCTGAATAAACTGAAGTTCATTTAGAATTTTTGTTAGATGTACCATAGAGAATGCAATTGTAATAGTAAATTTTGGATGTAATGAAAGCATTGATCAAAATTTTACACACACATCCTGAATCCTGAAAAATCAGCTTAGCTTCTATTCATTCAAGGTGTTTTGTTTTTCAGAAGGCATGTTGCAGTTCAAACTATGCCCAGTAGATGGCCACATCATAAAGGTTCTGTGGATCAGTATGCAGAAGGATCTTGTTTTGGAGTACCTGAAGGCATTTTGGATTTCAAGATGCAAAAATTATTCTTAAGGAAACCAAAAACCTAAGAACATAATCTTTATTAAAATAATCTGTTTCACATTTACACTAATGTCACAGTTTATGACAACAATGAATAGCAGGTGTCTAAAGGTAATAGTTCAACATTTCTTGCAGTTATTTTCACACTTACCCAGAGGCAGACAAACTGAGCAAGAGAAATATTTCTTATCTGTGTACCATATAAAAATAGCACCTTTGCCATAGTACAACAGAAACAAAACAGTGGAACATTATCAGCATTCACCAACGTTTGTTTAAAAGTTATTACCGTAATGCATGAAGACACAATTAAGAAATGTATCATCATGGGAAGTACAAGACAATGCAACTGCAGAAAATGTCAATTGACTAAATGAAGAAAACTTAAAACTGGACCACACACACAAACAAAAAAAACTGAAATATTTGACCATTTTGAGATTTTACACATAATTAAAAATATATACAATAGTGCATAAAATTCCACCTGAACAATTAAAACAAATCAAGACAAGCAATGACGAAACACAAACACATAAATAAAAGACAGAGACATCACAAAGTGTTAAGGATCATCAAAACCTTATGAGTCCAGCAGTCTCTTCCGGCTGTACGTCCGACCACAAGCCTGACGCTTCCGGGGTTGGCTAAGAGGAGAGATGTTAAATGTGTGCATGCCCTTCCTACCATACAGTTCCGAGTTTCCACTTGACTCTGTGGGAAAAATCACAGGACTGCAAGTAAGTCTATGTAAAAATCCCAGGTTAAATCATGCAACTAATGTAGATAAATGTTTTGTATGACACCAGATTTAAGGGATCTATTAAACATTGAACAAAAACATGGAAACATCCAACAATGTCACTTAAATTATAAAATACTGAGCCACTTTCATATTTAGACAGTGACTGTTTAAGTACGCATTGTTTTTTTTAATCACATGTCGTTGGTATAATCATCTCACCATCAGACTGTGAGGTTTCCTTGGTAACAGAAGCCTTTTTCCCTTTGTATAAAAGGGGTGATTGTGTGAGCGCGAGGATTCCACTGGCAGAAACAGGTTTCTTCACTTTGGACTGTGGAGGGGTGACCACTATAAAAACAATAACACACATAATCCATAAAGATAACAGGTAGTACAGAACTGGTAAAAATAAAAGGTTTTGCCACCTGTCCTTCGTTTCTTTTATTTAATAGATATTTTTGTGAGTTTGTTGAAAGCACAGATAGCGTCATTGGCCAAAATCTGCACAAAAATCCATACAGTCTACCAGTGAGAGTGAGAGTAGCAAATAACGTTTATCAACTAATCTGCACGTCAAAAAGTTTAACTACAAATTTTAAAATATTTTTAAAATAATTAAATTATTTTGTTCACTAGTCTTGTTGCAAGATCAGTAGGAATTGAGTATTTTTTGGAAACATTTTGTGAACATTTGTCAGGCTGGTCTGACATTTAAGATTTCACATTTGTTTGCATTATGCAATACTTTTCCCAAGAGGAGAGTAACATTTTGTTATTTCTATTGACAAGTGACCTGCAACCCATACTAAATTTGGACTATAACAGCAATATTTCTAGTACTGTCAGTATTTACAGTTAACAGTTAGGGATTCTTATTCAGATAAATAAAGATTTGTCTTTACCTGAGCTGAGTGATCCGTTGCCACCTATCCATGACAGTTCATCACATTTTAGGTTGTCTCTTCTTTCATAGTTATGTACCACAGATTCTGCCCAGTCTATTTCCTCTAAAGAACAGAGCTTGGATGGAATACCACCTGTGTATTTAAAAGCAGGAGTGTCCCTTGATTCCTTAGGCTCTTCTGTCCCTGGTAGTCTAAACACACCATCAAGCTCCGGGTCTTCCAAGATCTCAGGCCCTTCCTTGATCTCTTTAGTCCCTGACAAACCCGTCCTTGCCCTTTTCTTGCGAGGCCATGTTCTGAAGTTCTCTGGGGTTGACCTTCCTAGGCTCTGAGGAGATGGGGTCCAAGGCATGTGTTCCCCAGGTCCCAGGGGAGAAGGGCTATTAGTAAGCAGCCGTGTAGGTGTGATTGACTGGCATATATATTTCTGAACACCCCCTTTTCCAGGTGTGCAATGAGATGGGGATATACAGCTTGGTTCTCGATGTTTGGAGCAATGTGTAAGTGGGCTATCAACTCTCGATGGCTTGTGATTTCGATGTGAAACAAGCCCTTTGGCTGTATAATCAGATGTTTCACCTGAACTGAAAGAGTCAGTGCGTTTAAACTTAAGCTTAGGTAAACCTGATGCCTGCATTTCCAATTCTACTTCATACGTAAGAGGGTTGGGATTAACAGACTGCTTCGCTCTATGTGCAGGTGTTCCTGAGGCTTGCGGACTGGGGAACACTGAAAACTCAGGAGAACCAAGTCGTGCTGCTGCCTTTCTTTGTTGCCGATCTGGGGTCTGGCGGAAGCCATATCTACTACACCCTTGTGTACTTTTGCCAGGATGTGTTGGTGTGCCTGTGAATTTAAAAACCTCTGAGGATTTAGTTGATTTACGTGAGAAAGAAATGTTCATCTTAATGCCACCGGTTAACTCTGTCCTGACTACAGATGCTTCTGCAATATCAATGCTCTCTTCTGTAGAAGTAGCACTAAATTGAGAGGAGTCAAACTGTTGGGTGTCTGAGGATGATGCCTCCTCTATCACCTGAATGCTCTCAATGTGTCCACCAGTGCCTTTTGCTGTACAAGTCTCATGATGTAGTGCCTGATTAATCTTTATTTTATTTGACAAAGTTGTTAGATGGTTTGTGTTAACAGTTGTATCAGATGATTGTGATCTAATAGTTGGCTCTGGTGACCTCACTTCATTAAGTAAAGGTGCATCTTCTTTGGAGAAAGAGCTTCCAGGTAGGTCTTTAGCTTTGTCAAGAGTATTGAAACATTTAAGAGGTGTTGTTCCAGAACGAGTACACATTGTGTGTGTTGGTCCAGGGCTTTTACTAGGTGTTTTTATTCCTGGTGTTGGTGGTGATGGGTGATCGTAGGAAAGAATATTTGGACTTTGTGGATCATCTTTTGCTGGCAAACTTAATGCTCTTCTTATTTTCTCCGACCTCTTGCTCAACTGGGGTTCTTCAACGGCAACATTTCTAGTAGCAGTTTCAAATACTCTTTGTGGTGTATTAGGAGACAACTTGCTTTTTTGTTGACTTAATTTCTCAGGAGTTTTGAAAATATCACCTCCATCTCCGCAAAGTTTGCTTGGTGTGATCAATCTTGGGGAATATCTAATAGAGGAAACGGGAGAATCTGGGACTTTAAATGGTTGTTGAGGCAATCCTTTCCATGGAGATGGAGACCAAGTCACACTTTTCTTTGGGGTTCTCATGTTAGGGCTCTTAACAGAGGGGCCAGAAGGGGACCCACATCCCATGAAACCTTTCACAGGGGTTTTAAGAATACCCTTGAGAGGGCTTTTCTTGGGTGTTTCCAGCACTAAATGTTTTGAAGCAGGAGATCTAAATGGACTTCCTCGGAGGACCATACTGCTCTCTCCAACAGCACAGCCTGGGCTCTTAGGGAAGAAACAGCTTTGAGCTTTGGAGGAGGAACTGGGTGTCCTGGGAGTTCTGCTCCCAACTGAAGAACCAAGCTGTTTGTATGGAGATTTTCTTGGGGTTTTATTGGAAGTCTAAGGGGGAAAAAAATTAAAGAGTCTCAGCCTTGTAATGACAATACAACAAGCCATTTACTTTAGCTTATTTTCCCTTTTAGGAGATCACACACATATACTGTATATTACATATTTAACAAATAAATAAAATTATAGTTACTCTGTATTCATTAGTGCCGGCAAATTTATACCTCAAAGACAGAACCTGTAGACCCAAGCCGATCAACTTCAGCGTCTCTCAAACATGATCTGGACGTGGACGGGCGAGCAGGGGACTCGGCAGCACCAAAAAGAAGCCTCATTGGTGACTTAACAGCCTTAATATTTATACCACCTTTAATTGTGAGAATAAAAAAATATATTATATAACCTCAGAGGAATTGCTCTGGGCATGTATGCTTACTGCCCCTTGGTGTGTGTTCATTAGTGTGTATGTGTGCATTTCACTGCATAGATGGAGGTGGAGGTTCCACAGCACAATGGTCAAAAGAGTTGCTCACATTCACACACAACAGGATCATTAAACATAAAAATGTATCTACCATGCATATTATGGTTCAGGTAAGAATAGAAAAACAAAGTATATTCCGAAAGCAATGCAAAGTGTTCTTCACTCACCTTTACTCTCCGAGACTGGGAGCTGTGAGGATGACAATGCTCTATCCAAATTTCTGGAGCGTGGTTGTGAGCTTGAATAGAAGACACTGGAATGTCTCCTTGCGAGTTTTTTTATTCTAGGACTTCTCCTTAAATCTGAAAATATGACATCAAGATAAAAATAAAACAAAAATCTTTCCTAAATGTCTCCTAATATTTACTTTTATGATAGAAGTAACTGACCTGTAGCAGGTTTAACTGGTGATTCTTCAACAATGACCATATCAGTGTCACCAGAATTCCTGACAAAGAAGACAATGAAGACATATACTTCTGATTCACTATATTGGGTTAAAATAATTTGTGCTCAACAGCATGACAAAAAGCGCTATTGCTTAATTTGTAAAACTTACCGGCGATTCCTTTGTCTATATAACAGACGATTTGATACCTGCTTATGCAGGGGGGTCTCGGACACTTTTTTTGTTAGTAAAGAGTGTTGTCCTGCAATCGAAAAAAAAAATATTTAAGGAAAAAACAAACAACAATTACAAAGACAATAACAACAATAATAATAATAATGACTTTTTATTACCATCTTCCGTCTGGGATCGCTTCCGTTTCTTCATTACATCTACTGCTGAAACAGACTGGCTCCGAGGCATTTTTGCTTTCTTTGAGGAAGACATGGTCTCCTGGTTAAAAAGGTTTCTCCTCACCTTTGTTACTTCTGTAAAACATTGTTGACATGTTAGAGAGGCACTGCTTAGTGGACTACATGGCAAAACCATAGACTTAAAGCATGAAGCATTTAGCAGTCAGATTTTGCATTACATGCCTTGAACTGGTTGTTTTTGAGTTGGCTGGGTTTCTACAGTGGGCTTTTCTGCAGGAATACATTCCTTTGGCTTTGCCTGTCATGACAAAAAAGGCAATGGCAGTGATTTTCCCAGTCAAAAGTACATCCAAAACATTAAACCTAATCTATACTCACTTGTCTAGTGGATTTCCTGGGCATCTCTATTTGGCGAAGGTTCTGCGGGACCTCTGTCATGCTCTTATGACGTGTAAGCATGCTGGTTCTGAAAGTGAACAAAACAGTGCTATGCATGTCATTCTGTTATAAACAAGCGAACATAATATCTTATCTGTTTACTACTTACCTTCTCTTTTTAGCAGAGCGATTGCGTAACACTTCAAGCCGATCTCCGACACTGGAGACCAGGCTCTGTGTGGCTGATACTGATGAGGCGCTTACAGAAACACTTTCCTTCGCCATGGAATCATCACTAAAAAAATCAGCAGGAAGGACTGCAACAAGTGCCTCAGGCAGCTGGGTGCCAAGACTGTGGTAGACGTCTGCCAGGACCTTAGGTATGCTAGTCAGGTACCTGTGACACACCATGTAAATTATATTATTTCCAGTTACAACAGGATCAGTCTTAAAGTCACAGTTTGTGTTCCATCGGAGTTCAACTTACAATGGCAAAATCTCCTCCTGCATAAACTTGGACAAGTAAACAGGATCTTTGTTTAAAGATACCATCCGGAGCATTCCAGCCATCTAAACAAAATACCAATTAGAAGCTCCTTACAGTTGGATGCTTTATTTAGGTGAAATACTATTATTCGCACATCAGAATTACAAACTAAATAGTGCCTGATTAAAGTCATCTTACCTCCTCCACCATCTGCTCCACATGATCTTGGTCATCTGAAGACAGCTGTTTGCACAGCTCAAGTCTCAGAATTACTTGCAGCTGACAACTGAAAGATGTTTTTTATGTTTTAATTTATTCCTGAATAACAGCAACAACAATAATAATGATAATCATGATTAAAAATTTATTCCTGCCATTCATTTCTATATACATTTAAGGCAGAATTATTTATTTAAAATGTTAACAAAACAGCTATACATACTCTCTGATTTTACTTTCAGCATCTTCAGCACTTCCATACAGCTGACGAATGGACTGGGTGCTTTTTAAGACGTTCTTCTCGATTATATTTAAGAATGAAGCCTGCAATAGGATAGACAAAACTGCCTGTAACAACATTTTCACTAATGCTGTTCATTACCCTGTCTGGAATGACAGATAATTAATGGAGGACTTGCTCACCCCTGTATTGATGTTACTTTTGATAAAGGTTTCCACCACTGACAGCAGATCCTGCACCTGTATGATAAGTGTGACGCTCTTATCCTCTACAGCCTGTTGATATCTCAGGTTTAAGTGGGAAAGCAGTTCCTCTTCATTTTTAAAATCTACAATAAAGTACATATACAAACAATTACTTTCCAATAGTCTGTAAACACACGAGTCATTGTATAATAGTTCGCTTAAAATTCTTATTACTCACGCATGGGACCGGGTCTAGTCCTTTCGTTGGAGCATCTCTTGCCTCGCTTCTCTGCGCCGCTGGCAGTGCTGGAAGAATCTGCAACTGTCTCACTCTTTTGTGCTTTTACATTGAAGCGAGCAACATTCAGCATCTGTAAAGAACGACTCATGGTTTTCATCTTCTGGCGAACCGGGGTACGCTGAGTGCCTCCTACAGAACAAAGGCCATTAGGAAACTCATTTAATATGCAAACTGAAATGCAACAATAAAAGAACTATTGTAAATAACCTTTACAAAGATTATCTACTTGCCATGTTACATATTAACAGTGTAGCTGATATTAAGCATATACTAACGTTTTTTGCCTTTTAAGCCACTGCTGGGCCCATCTTTATTGTTTCGATAGAGCTCTGCTAGGCTGTTTGTCATCTCTTGCTGACAGTAATCTTCTTGACACTCTTCTTCCTCTGGAGCAGCATGCAGAAGCCTACACGTGATAAGGCAGTAAGTGGCATATGCCTCAATAATAATTTGATTATAACCCATTGTAGAAACAACTCCTAATCAACTTCTGACAAATAAATACATGAATAAGAAGACTTATAATAAATAAGAAATAATACCTCATTGACTCCATTAAATGGCAACTAATTCCGGATTGATCTGATAGAGGAAACCAACCCTCTGTAAGCTCTGTTGTTAGATTAGTCCACTGTGGAAGCTCCTGAGTTGCCCATTCAGGAATCTGATGTGGACTCAGGTGATCTGGGGAACACAAATGTTATTTCAAAATTGCGTTTTAAATGAACACTTTTAGATGACAATAAAACGAAGGCCCCTTTTTTAGCGAACAGTCTTTTTGAACTGTCAGAAATGTATTCTTCCGGGATTTTTTTTGGTCCAATTCGGCTTCATAAGGGTTTAAGCAAACTAAATAATTTTAATATATAGGAAATATGGTATTTTCTGTTTAACTAATATGAATAAATCTTGAAAATGCACAAACAATTCATGGAAACAGTAAAGCTCAAATATTAAACTGCTGTATCATATTAGTATTTTTAGCTCCAATATAAAGAACACAAGGCATTTTTGCAGCTTTTTAGGTTTGCCTTCTAACATTTTGCCATCGGTTTAACCAGAATGCAAGTAATAAAACCCTCACCCCCAGTTGCGTCAAATATCTCTATAGTTTAATGTTGCTGCTACTGTGGTCACCAGGGGTAAAACATGGCAGCTCGTTATTTACACATTATATTAATCCGGTCTGTATTGTCAGTAAAAAGTCAGAGCATCTTATGTGAAACACTTGTGACATACATACCTGAGGTATCTTCATCTTTCATGAGGTCTTTGAGAACACTACTGACAATGTCAGGGAGGTCTGAGGTGTCAGGAAGGTCTGCGCAGTCTGAGGGAACAAGGCAAGCATTCAGTGCCTCCAGACTGTGGAGAACTGTCAGAAGAGCCATATTGGAGGACAATACTGACAGTACTGCAGAAAGGACTCGACCTCCTTCACTAACCTCTGCTAGCTGTACAAACACAGACAAAAAGCATTAATTTAAGCACAGTATGACTAGTGTCTTAATAAGATGGGAATAAAGCAGTGCCATGGTTTGTTTTATGCAGTTACTGCTTTAAAAATTAGCTTAGAGATAGAGCAGTGATATTACCAGGTCAGACGCTTGTATGAAAAGCTCCTTGAAGAGACTTTGACTAGCAACTTGTTCTTGATCTAGCCCTGACTTTTGTGGGCAAAAAAGTACCCAGCTTTCTGAAGCTGACTGTTTGAGAGAGCAGATGTCCAGGCTGTGCAGCACACTTCTGAGAGTCACCTCTACAGGAGCACACAGACGCCTCTGTCTGCACGACACAGGCTCCAGTGCAACACTACAGGTCTGTTTGTCCTCATCTGGCATCACAAGGGAACAGAGGGTGTCAAAGTTAAAGTACATAAAATTAATAATAATGTCGAAACAGACTTTTCTGGGACAACATTTATTACCTGCACCCCAGCAAAGCGTTCCTGTGAGAGCTGGAAAAGCTTGCTTGTAGGTCTTTTCAGAGGACAAAATGTATCCTGTACTTGAGCCAGTTGGAAAGGAAAGCACTTCCCTGCTGTCCCTAGTGCTCAGGTTAAGATCATTATGCTTCATACCAGCGGTGAATACAGTTAACACTTTCCCAGCTACAGGCTGCAGTGCCTCCATGATTGTCTTCAAGCCAGTGCAGTCATTGTCCTCCTTATTAACCTGCTGATAAAATACCATGTTGGACAAAGTGTCTTTCTGACACATGTATGCAGTTAAAACAGACATGTTATTCAAAAGGTCTGAACAAACCTGACAAGAACTGCAATCAGCCCAGTGCAGGACAACTTTCTGATGTATTAGCTTGTCTATTAGACCCTTGGGTAGAACAAGCTCAGGTAGATCCTTCTGACCTCCAATGTTACTGCTGCGCAGCTGCAAAAACTCCACCATCTCTTTTCTGGTATTTGGACACTCCGAGACCACAAACACAACATTTTTTCCTTGGCATGAGACATCATCATCTGGCACTGGAAGATTTGTTGCATTCCTGGTTGACCTCCTGGGGCGCAGTGAGAGTTTGGTGGGAGATGTTATATCTGGTCTGTCCCACTGGAAGTCCAGAAGGATCTCCTTGAGTGTGTTTTGCAAACAGGTGGCTGGGCTTGGTCTCAGTCTGTTCTGCTCATCAGAGGATTTTTGATTGACACCGACTTTCTGGACTAGTTCCCCTTCAAAATCACTGAATGCCTTCTCCTGAAGCTCTTTAAAATCTGTGCCTCTTGTTATGAGACTTTTTACAGATCTTGAATGGAAGAACTTGTAACCCCATCGCACGTTCTCAAAACCGTATTTACTGCCCAATGAGAGCAGTACTTTTAATATCCACTGCTTTAGGTAAGTCAAATACAAGTCTCTTGAGAGGGTGAGCTCTTCAGACTGATAGTCCACATCGATAGCAAAAACAACGTTATGAGCGGCCATCATTCACTGCTAAGAAACGCATTAATAAAGTTTAAAAAGTCAGTATAGATTAAATCTGTGCATCCAGACCCAGTCTGGACCGACAAAACACGTATAAAAGTGGAGACATCTCAATAACCTAGTTGATTTAGCAGGCTAGGTGACTTGTCCCCTTAGCATCATGTATCTAACGTTATTAGTGTTAGCACAGGAGCTAAACAAACTCAAACCCAACCAACTGACTACAACGGAATATATATTACTATATTTATGACTACAAACTGTCAAGAAACCGACGTTTAAACATGCCCACTGACTGAAATACCCTGACTATGATTAAAACGACAGATTAAAAACACAGTTTATAACATGTAAAGTTCAAATCGCCATTTTCCTCCGAGCTTAAACACTTGGCGCTTCAGAGCCGACGCTCCAAACTCGAGCTGTCATTGGCTGAAGCGTCTGTTCCACTACGACACCAATTCCGCCGCCTATGATTGGACCAGAGCAACATCAATCAAACTGAGTCTACATATAAAAAAAGTCTTATCAGTTGTTTTGGTATTTTAATTTGTTTAGTTGCAAAAAGACATTTTAGGAATTTACAAAACGCGCATATTCAGACCAATCTAAACAAATATTGGTTATTTATTTATTTGTTTATATAGTAAACAAATACTTATTCTGGTAAAAAAAAAAAAAGGCTTATACATTGTTTTTGGTATTATTTTCTATTATTTCCATTATTTCTAGTATTCGTTTGGTGTTGCAAAAAACGTGTTTTAAGAATTAAAAAAACGCGCATATTCAGACCAATACAAACAAATATTATTTCTTATTTGTTTATATAGTAAATATGCTGGTGACAGGATCGTCATTTCCGCCTTCTTCAAGAGTACTTCCGGATCAAATATTTACAAAACAGCAAGAAAGAGAAAACAAGAGGCTTGTGGTTAAGAAATCAGCTTGTCAGCTTGTTAACTACTTACTTAACCTATTTATTTACCTTAGAAAATATATAAAATATATATGTATAAAATGAACATTTGCAAAGTGAATATATTAGGTTACCTCACTCAAGATACGATGTCTAGAGTTTTGTTTGTGTATATGTACGTGTACATTTAAATTTTTTTCTAAATATATAAATATTTTAATTGTTATTATGGACTAATGTTGTCCTTAAATGCATGATTGTAACATATTCCTCTGGCAATCAATAGAAAAAATATTGAAGAAAAAAAAATTATAATACTATTATAATTATTATAATGATTATTATTATAATACAACCTAAATATATTATAATAAATAATAGCTAAAAACAAACAAAACTTAGACCTGAACATATATTTGAATTATATAATTCATTGAGATCTTCTTTGAATAAAATCTTAGAGATTATTAACTGTTTTAAAGCATAATCATTTTGTTTAAAAGAAACACATAATCTGAAGAAGTTTATTTATTGAATTTATATGCTAGACTGTTCGACATAAGACCTCTTGGGCACGTTATATTACAAATTCTCTGCCTTTTCCTTGTTTATTATATCTATTTATATCATATTTTGCTTCCTCTGATATTGTTCCATTATGTCCATTAATACTACTACTACTACTACTACTACTAATAATAATAATAATAAAGAAACCAGGGGGTATTCCAAAAAGGTTAAGTGACTAACCTAGGGTATGTTAACTCTGAGTTCACTAAAACCCGGAGTTTTCTGTTCCAGGAACCAGGATTAAAGAGACTCAGTGTCAGTTGCTATAGCAGATTACACATAGTGGATTTTTGAATGTAAGTTGTCCGTACAGTGTAGAAGATAATAAAACATATTGGGATGCTTAAACATATCGACAAGATGACTGTATGTCAGTCTATCCAAAAAATCTGTCTACTGTTAAAACACATCATGAATTGTTTTGTGTTGTTTCCTGAACATAAGCCTGTAATGACAAAAATGTAATAAAAAAATAATAATTACACAGAATCAAGAGAAGAGAAAGTAAATACACTACTGTGAACCAGTAGATAAATACCTTTATACCATTAAATATTTCAGGATTTCCTATTTTCATTGTCTGACCTACATACCAATTACACCTTCTGAGATCAATTAATAAAAGATCAATAAATCATACTGATCATATGTGAAGGTTCTTACATCATAACAAATGCAGAAGCCTAATATCCAGCCTCTGTGCATGATTTAAGGATTTTTAAGGAGTCTACACTATACAACAGATTTGATCAGGATATAGAGGCCTGCTGCACTTTTGCTAGGAGTGTGGTTTGACCCTGGACCATAGTCATGCTCCAGCCTGGCTCACTGCAGAATGAGGGTAAGGGTTTGAGTGATCATAGGGATCCTCAAGGCCAGGTTCCAGTGATTGCAGGGGCTCAGTGTCACTCACAGAGGATATGTAACATATAATAGCATGTGTAGTATTGTACAACATTGTCACCATAAGAGGAGAGAGACACCCTGCCATAACCCAGATACATACTGAAGAGGATCCTCACCTCCATCTAGCTGAACAATCACTATTCACTACTAGTCACTACGTCTCTGATTAACTGCTACATTCTCTCACTTTCACCTATCTGCTCTTTAAGAATATGGATCAAAGACAATTTAATTTCTGTTTCATGATTATTTTATTTCTGTAAATAAAAATATAGACAGATTTAAGGACATTCATTACTAAAAACTGCAGGAGGCTCAGTTACTGTAACACCACCACCAATCATGGAGAGATGGCATTATATTAGTGTTCAGACAGCGGAGGGATCACAGAAATGGGTCATGTAAATTAAATTGGGAGGCATTTGGGAGGTTGTTGGCTCTGATGAGCTTCCTCCGGGAATTCTATAAGTTATAGGCTAGCCACTGATCAGCTATAGAGTCTGTGTAAAAGGTAGCAGTGGTGTGCCTGCTGTGTTGAGTCTTCTTCCTACTATTAAATTAATGTGTTAAACTACTATGACTGACATTAAACATTATATTGGTATAATGTGTGTGTATATTATATATTATTTATATTATTAATAGTTATTAATATTTTTAAAACTTCAGTGGTGTAAATTACGATGCTCTTTTTCTCATTCACATGCATGGTGAATCAGTTTATCGGCGCTCCATTAAGAATGTCTTATATAGTTAACCGTGATAGTTAACCCTCATCTGCTCCTATGGTATCATGGATACAGGGCTGCTCCATACTCTGGGCAAATGTATTCATTGCCCTTTATTGTTTACTAGTTTGTGTGTGTGTGTGTGTTTCACTGCACGGATGGGTTACATTACTTCTGTGTTGCAAAAAAAATGATAATTTGCGCATATACAGACCAATCTGTCTAGTAAACAAATACTTATTCTGGCATGGATGTCGTCATTTCCGCCTTCTCCAAAAGCCCGTAAGTACTTCCGGATCAAAAAATTACGAAAACAGGAAGAGAGCGTAACATGCAAGATGAGTGGCGGTTTGGCCCCCAGTAAAAGCACGGTGTATATTTCTAACCTGCCGTTCTCGCTGACTAATAACGACTTGCACAAGTTATGTACGAAATATGGCAAAGTGGTGAAGGTGACCATTGTGAAAGACAAAGTAACGCGGAGGAGTAAAGGAGTCGCGTTTGTGCTGTTCCTGGACAGAGAGTCGGCTCATACCTGCGCTCGCTCTCTGAACCACAAGGAGCTGTTCGGCAGGACGGTGAAGGCAAGTATCGCTGTTGATAACGGGAGAGCTGCTGAGTTCATAAGGAGAAGAAACTACACAGACAAGTCCAGGTGTTATGAGTGTGGTGAAGATGGACACCTGAGCTACGCCTGTCCGAAGAATTTACTCGGAGAAAGAGAACCTCCACCGAAGAAGGAGAAAAAGAAGAAGAAGAAGACGATGGTGATGAAGAACACTGATGAGGCTGAGCCGAAGGAAAGCGAAGATGAAGGAGAAGATCCTGCTCTGGACAGTTTAAGCCAGGCCATTGCTTTCCAGCAGGCTCGGATTGAAGAGGAAGAGAGGCGAAGGAGGCAGACAGCAGGAGACTCGAGTCAGACCTCAACATCAGACAGCTCACATAAACCCAGGATCAAGAAGAGCACATATTTCAGTGATGAGGAAGAGCTTAGTGACTGATGAACATCGTCCTGTTCATAAGATCTTCATTATCTAAGATCACCGGGCTTATTGGTCATTATATCCTGTGGGGCTTATCAAGGACTTGCAAGCAAAATGCAATGACGGTCAATAAATCTGGTGTTTGGAAAGCTGTAGTAACTGATGCTGTATGAACATCATCTTAATATGATAGGAAAAGAAGTGGTACCACTGTACGTTGTGGTCAGGAGTCTGTAAAATTATATACTTATTGTCTTTTCATTGTAAATAATAAAGAACTAATGTGTACAGATGTGTACTGAATGTCATTTCATGACATATCTAACTTAAGGCCATGTAAATAAAACACCATTTTACCATGTCACCATGTTAGAGTTGTGGTTTGTCTGGAGCCCATCTTGTAGTAAGATTTTTGTGAACACATCTGAGACCACTGGGTTCAAGGCAGGAACACCCCCTGGTCAGGGTGACAATCCATTGCATGATACCACATACAAACACTCACTCTTACACTCATGCCTGGGGGCAATTTTAGCATATCCATGTGTGTTTTTTTGGGAGGTAGATGGAAACCCATGCAGAAATAGGAAAAACTCATGAAATTTGAACCCACAACCTCGGTTAAAATATGAAAAACAGTTTGAAAATAAAGTGAAGTGATGGTTAACATTAAAATGGTGACATTGCATTATTATGTACAAAGAGTCATTCACATGCAGATGTGAAGAAATACAATAATGGCAATCATAATGATGTAAGTCAATCAGTTAGTGAACTTGATTTGTTACCAATAACACCACACACTGAAGTATTTTATCTTTATTATTAAATCTTCATACAAATCCCTGTG
>JAOVVF010000010.1:13417227-13432251 GCA_028565595.1 Duopalatinus emarginatus | reverse complement strand
AGATATATATATATACCCACACCAACCATGACATATTTATGCACTGATTGTAATTTAAAGGAGAAGTTGGCATGGTAACATGTATACACAAGATCCTATCCTAGCATGTCACAGACTCAGTGAGTGTCATCATCATCCACTATCTATTTCCCTCTGAACTGTGTCCAGCTCTGTCATTGCTATATATAACAAGATCTACTACTACTACATTAGTCAGGAGATGAGTGACGTATGGCGATTATAGCTGCGACTCTAATTATTACCCCTAAAAAGCAAAGGGGTGCTGTTAACCCACCCACCCACATGTGCGTACACACTCACACATACGCATGCACTTATTCTTGCCTCCAATACTTCAAAGGCTAAGGGCTTGAGAGTAAGTTGCTGTTTTACTATATGTGTTCACTGCTTTATTTTTAGATGGCATTTGTCACTCAGGGTCGATCATTTACTAATTTCATTCACCTAAAGTCACATACCTAAAGATGATATTTTTAGTCAGTGCCTGTTAGTTGCGTGAAGTCATTCATGCTTTAAAAGAAGGTGTTAAAATGATTTATGGCTTGTGCTGGCAAAGATGCACAGAGACTATTTTACACACAGCTTCTGTATTTTTAACAGCAATTTTGTTCCCTGTTCTGTCCCTGTTTAAGCTTGTGCGTCACACGTCAACATGAGAAATGAGAAACTAAATATCCTAAAGCAAGAGCTGTTCTGCTGTGGTTCCAAACAGCTTTCCCTAATATTCAGTCAATATCATTGTATTGGACACAGCTAACTAAGCTCTAATACTTTTAATACCCTTTCAAAGACTTTTCCATGTTGCTCTTCATTCATTTCTAAAACAAATAAATACACAGTGAAGTCCATGTCTGTTTTAGTTTTCAAAAAATATAGTTTTTTTAAAGACAAATGTTCCAACAACAAGCTGATTTCATTTAGAGCTTGCAAAGTACTTAGAGGTTACAAAGCGTGGGAACATCAACAAGATTGTTGGAGGAGCATCCCAGCTGGTCTCATCATGAAGCTGCTAAGAAAATGCCAAGAGTGTGCAAAGCTCCAAAGCATCTCAAATATGAGATTAACATCATGCTTTTGCTCAATTATATACAGTGTGTATTATTTTACATGGGTGATAGCAAGTACATATGTAGTTTTACATCAACTGGTGTTGTCCTTTTATAGCAAGAGGGTCCTGCATTTGATTACCTGGCTGGGTGTTCAGGGTCCTTCATGCATGAAGACTGCATGTTCTTATGTCTGCATGGATTTTCTTCCATAGTCCATGCAGTCAGGTGAGATGGAAAGACAAAACTGCCTGTAGGTGTGTGTGTGTACAGTCCTATTAGGCCTACGATAGACATGTCCAGGGTATTTTCCTGCTTTTTTTTTTCAACTCACCTGACTGCATGAACTATGGAAGGAAATCCATGCAGACAGCTATCCTGCCTCAGGACACCCGCACCTCCCCATGAGTCTTAGAATATGTGGCTTAGATAATGAGAGTGAGTAAGTAAGTGGAAAATAGTAGGAAAACCTATCTGGGGAGTAGGTTCAGGCAAACATCTGACTCATGCTTTACGTTTCCACACTTTGTACAGATGGGCTATAGTGCATCAGGACTGACTAACAAAGTAGTGGGCTGTTTATGCTGGTGCCAGGGTCATATACTGGCCTCGAACCTGCTTCAACATAAATACTCCTGCTGAGCTCTGGAACACTGGAGTACTTTCCACATTAAATGTAAGCATGTAGAATGTAAGTTTATAGAAGTAACTACTCATTACAATTTTTTTGTACATTCTGTGTCTCATGAGTACAGCATGGACAAAAAAATGTGAAAACAATAATAAACAAGTGATTCAAAAGCAAAGGAAAGTGCTATAAAAAAGGACAGAATTCAGGTAATTGGTGCTGTAACTGTGTCATATACATGATTGTTTTTTTAAAGAAAGGTCAGTGTAAAATAAACTATTGGGCGGGTAAAACTGACCTCTTAAGAGTCTGTACTCTCTGTGGAGAACAGATCAGTGCTATAAATGTGTCTCATTCCCAGAAATCACATTCCCATACAACCCGCTTTGTCATCCACAACATCTCAGATTATCAGGCGTGTTGTTTTTCACTTTCATTTACTTGGATGTCATGGTCCTATATTGTGTAACACACACTTCGCATAAACTTTTATTCATAGAAATAGGAAAAAGGCAGAGACCATGTTGGAATTCCCTCTTAACCTTCCTGAAAGAAATAAATCAGGCCCAGGCATAGAGTGCTTTTAGAAATAATGGGGACATGAATCACAGGTGGTTATAACTGGGCTAAGAAACGGGCCACAAAGTATCTTTCTAGAGCTGTCTAATTTATTTGAGTGGAAGTAAAAAAAAAGAGACCAGGTTTGTTACAAATAAAGGAACAGTGGTCTCAGTGTCCTGACCACTCTGTGCAATTTGAAGAGAACACATGGTGAACTGTTTTGAATTTTGTGAGAAGCCTCAACAGGGAGGAGAACTCCCCTCACAGACAGGAGAGGTTTGGTGGTGTTGTGTGTTTGTGTGTTTGGGGGAAGGGGGTAGCTGATGGTGGTGCTGCCAGCTTAGGCCACATTTAAGCCTCAGGTTTCCCATTAACATCATTTTCCATCCAATTGATCAAGTCCATACAGGCTGATTTAATTTTATCTGGATAATACACTTGATAGTTGAACAGTAGCCTGAAGGCAGAGTGGAATGTGCATGTATGAAATGGAAAGGATACAGATCTTATCTGGCAGCAATCACAAAGAGCTTGCTGTTTGGGTAGAGGTGTGTGTTCTGATTTCATTCCAGTCAGTGTGGTACTAATGGGCTAATGATGGTGGGGCGGATGGAAACAGAAGTGAGTGTAAGTCTAAGGTAAGAACGGAAACCAGTATCAGCCAGCTGAACTTGGAGGAAAAGGATTCAGACAAGTACTGTCAACACATACTGCATGTACATTAATGTAGCTAATGATTTGGCAGAAGAGCAGGTGTACCCCCAAGTGCATGATTTACAGCTGTGTAAAAAAAGTTTTGGAGTTGAAGATATCAGACATTGTGTGAAAAATGCACGTAAAATGTGATCTGATCTGCATTTAGGACAATCATAACAAAACCACACACATGTTGAGGATAGAATGTATAAATCCTCGGTTTAATCCAATAGGGGATTAAAGACGGGATTTAAATGGCCAAAGGCTATTAAAGAAAAAGTATGTGAACCCGTATGGAGCCTCCTTTATTGGCCAAAACTAAAAAGAAATATTTTGTTAGCTGATAAACCATTCCAGTTAAAAATTATTTTAGCTCATTCTTTATGTATTGGGTTTAAAGTTTTTAAATAGCATGGTTCAAACATACCACAGCCAGTCAAAACAGTTTCTGAATGGGCCTCTCTCTGATCTGCACATACAACTGAATTTCTTGTTTGAAACACTCATATGTTGTTACTCTTGTGTATTAGTTCACAGTCATGATGCTAGACTGAGCCTTTTTAAATTTTATGTCACATACTCCCTAACTGTCAGCTGACATTCCTGATACAACCTGGAAATCACTGATCCCCCATGGCTGTGTGAATAATGATGCTATATATCACTCCACCTCTTCATTCTGGGGAGAAAAAACAATAAGGTACAACATGACATGAATGAGAGTGACTATAACTATAATCACTATGACGCACAGTCTCAAGTGTTATTGCTCTTCTCCATTATTATACAGTACACTGACAAAAACAAGTTAATAAAAACAGTGTAATAAATAATGTAATATATTATTTATATTCTGTTAACCACTTTGGTTACTAACCAACACAATAGACAAAGATTAGGCTACAGACTCAAGTCGAACCTTTGGTTTGTTTGAAATCTGGTGCATAAATACAGAATTAAATTATTGTGATAAGGTCACAATAAGGGCACAAACATATGCTTTAAACACAGCTCATGCAGTGTATTTTTGTTCACTTTTTCCAAGAGTGCAGTGAAACATCAGTGTGATCTTTAAGCATGCATATTTTAAACATGCATATCAGCGTGTTTTGTTGGTTCTTTTACAGTCGTTTCCTTTACAATAGCCCCCCCAAAAACACGATTTTCCCCTCAGCTTCTTCCTCATGTAGACACATGAACACACAAAAACAAGGCATTATGAGCTGTAACTGAACCTAGCAGTTGATTATCTCTCACCCTAGGGTTCCTGTTTAAAGATTCTAGTGTTGTCTTGTGCTGATCTTTGTAGGATGGCCACTGCTGTGAGAGCAGCAAAAAGGTGCTGAATTCCTTCCATTTGTAAAGTAATCTGCTTGGGTATGGACAGATAGAACCAAACCAAAATATTTAGAAACCCCTTTGTAACATTTTCCATTGTTGTGATCTTTTATAAAATGTCTTAAATATTGTTGGGCATATTACACCATATTTCACATATATAACAATACGGCCATACATATGTGGACACCTGATCATCACATCGCTTTTTTTTAAATAAATATTGCATTCCAGATTTAGTCTGTCCATTGCTGTTATAGTAATTTGTATGTTTTGGGGCATGGTTCTGAGGATTTGGCCATGCTGCCACATGATTAGTGAAGCCAGACATATAGTATATGATTAGATTTCTGACTGCAGTTACTTTTTTTGTGTTTTTACTCACATACAAATTGTTTTTGCTATCCTTTGCCCCTCACATTCATTAATCAGTCTTGGGTAACCATAATCCTGTTGCTGGTCTATTCTTTGGGCCACTTTTGGTAGGTATTAACCAGTGCAAACCAAACTGCAACACCCCATAAGACCTGCTGTTTTGGAGATGCTAGATGCATCTAACCATCACAATCTGACCCTTGTCAGATCCTCACTTGCACATTTTTTGTGCGTAAAACACACCTGCTTTGAGAACTGACCATTCATTTGCTGCCTAATATATTCCACCTATTATATGTATATATGTGTGTGTACATATGTATGTATTTATTTATTTATTAACTGGCTCTGTGGCAGTTGGTAGTATTGCTGCCTCATAGAACCTGTCTGTTTGGAATTTTGCATGGGTTTTCTCCCTGCTTCCCAAAACATGCAGCCAGGCCAATTGGTCTCTAGGTGTGTGTGTGTGTGTGTGTATGGTGCCCTAACATTGACCACCACACTATTTAGGGTGAATACTCCTACTGCGAATCCAGTGTTACCAGGCATGGCTCTGGATCCATGACCACCCTGACCAACAATTTATGTAGATGATTATTATTGAGTATTCTAACTTAATTAATCATTTTGCTATACATGCAGATAATTACAACAAGTGATTTCTAACTACAGTACCATAATGAAGGAAACTGAATGTTCAGTTAATTAGGAAACAGCAGTACAATGGTTTCACTACATTTGAATGCATCCTCACTGACAAGCCTCAAAGTGCAACGCGACGCAAATGAGATATTGTTAAGTAATAACTGTGAACATTAGAGATCTGCCTATTTAATGAAACATTAAACATGGGAATGCACTCAGTCGGAAGACTGTAACTTGGAAGCCTGTTTATGATATGACAAAAAGCTCTGCATTGCAGTAGAGCATTTTATAACATTGGAACATTCATTTACAAATAAATGTAGCTTCTGAAACATTAAGCAAGCACATTTGTTCACTTTCTCCCTCTTTCTCTCACACACACCCCTCCACCAGGAGTTGCGTCAGAAAAAGGCCAAGTGGACCAATTACAATAAACAACATTAAGTATTACATTCCAGAACAGAGACAGCAAGGCCTGGACTTTCCAAACACATGTCAGGTTTTATGGGCTCTCATAAGTGGCCTGCGGCAATGTCTGTGAAGTATTAGGGTACACCATGCAGCTTTAATTAAGATTCTGCCACAAATCACTGTAAACAGATAACAGCGAGCAAATGTGGGAGATTTACTCTTACTTGCAATGTCTAAACGCTTTGGGGAAAAAAAGGTCGTTGGTTAAAATCCTAACTAGAAGATAGCGGCTGCCAACGCTTTACAGATAGAATGTGTTAGGTACAAGATGGGAACAAATCAAACCATTCAGTAAAAGTACTTTAATTAAAGCATTAATAAAAAGCTACTTTAATAAAAAACGTTTTACTAATCATAGAATCATACTGCTGAGCAAGAAAATCATTATCCTAAAACCACAAGTGTCACTATGGCCCACCGGCTTCAAAACTGTAGCACATTTCAGACCAAACCTCATAAGCAACTCAATACAGTTAAGTGTATTAACTGCCACATTAGTTCAGTATTAGATGTAATCAGAAATTAGTGTCACTTTCAAATGGCATTTTAATGCATGTATGAATCCAGATGTCCTTTCAGATCCCCCAGAGCTACAGCTATGATTTATAAACGTAGTGCAGTTTAACAGAATTAATGTACTCATGTTAAAGTACTGACTTTTACGGGGTATGCAACATAAAAGCATGCCTATAAAAGAACTGTAGGTCAGTGTTTTATTAACTACACTAAAAGCTAGTATACCATTAAATATCACCAGTGTAAACTGTCTGAAAAGTTTATATTGTCTAGTGTGAAGTAGTGTGAAATCAGTGGCAATCAGTGGAACCTAATACAAAACACATTATTAGTGACTACAGTACTTGATCTGATATTACAGACAAACAGGAAATGTTAAAAGACAGAAACAACCACTCAACACAATAAACTCTTTATGTTTATCAATAAACATCACTTCAGCTACACCACATTTTATTGAACTAGATGTTCAATGACAAGACAAAAAACAAACAAACAAACAAAAAAAGGTTTTATAAAAACATAAATATCAGTTCTTTAACCATCTGAGTAAAACAAACAAGAAATCTGTCAAAACTAAGAAGTACACTCTATAAGTATATAATACTCTACTATTCCACTTCCATTTGGTTTAAGGCAAGTAAATCATTTATCAGTATCAAGATGCATCTTAGTGTAATGTATGTTAATCATATCCATTCTACCTCCTGTAAATGGCCACACTGTGTATCTCTTCTTCGTCTCTTCTCCAATATATTCATCCATCACGTTGTGGAGGATCGTACTGGTTCAGGGTAGATCGTACGGAAGGTCAGGTTTATCCTAGGCCCACGGTCATGGTACTCTTTTGCCACCTGATGCTGTCCAACAAAATTATACCACACTAAGAAATGGTCATATCATACACTATACATTATTTATACAGTTCTAACGTAATTAGAGTCATATTGATCTTAATTCACTTAAATGAGCATGTCTACTGAGTGCCCCGTCTAAACCAGCAGATTTCATAATGGTGAATTTGTATTTGCAACAAATTAAGCCTAATAAAGGTTGCTAACACAGCTCTAACCAAGCTACAGTTCTACCTATCTATAAATATTTACCGTATTTTTCACATCTTTCTTTAGCAAGTTTTCCATGTTGGATTAGTACACCTTATTATGGGTCTCTAACATAAGCTGTGTCTGACTGAAGTGTGCTTTCAGACACTTTCTGAGATCAAATTAAGATCCTCAGAGACAGTCTTTAGGTGTCGCTATAAAATGTCCTTGACCTTTTTCCCTTATTTGTGCTCTCTGAAAAATAGCTCTAGCTGGTATTTGTGCCAGAATTCAAAGTGACTCTGGAGCAGGGGGGAATACCTTTCCAATGCTTTTAGTATTTAGCTGGCAAGACAACAATAATACAATGAACAGATCAAGTACCATTACTGTGTTATGTATATTCACAGTTTAATTTTACCACTACAATTTATACATTCTTCAGCTCCATATTATCCTAAGGAAATATACTAGCAGAAGCGGAAATATACACTGAAGTACCAGAACAGTACACCAATATAATACTTGTTAAGTCCCCCACAGGACATGGACTCCTTAAGCTTGTAGGATTTCTGTGTTCCACACCACATTGAATGCCATCCCACATGTGTTCCATAAAGATCCTCTAACCAAAACGTCTCTAGACGTGTGTGGAAGCGCATTGTCTTGTTGGAAAAGGCCGGACACATTAAAATGAATGCAGGTCATGAGCGGGTATAGCTCGCAAGAAAGGAGGCACTTATAGTGTTTACCTGTCAGAGACACTTGCAGTCATACCAGGTTGTTATGGAATGCCAGCTAAACAAACCCCACACCATTGTGGAGCCACCACCAATCTGTACCATTTTTTATAACAGTCTTTCTGTGTTAGTTTTTCCAGCACTTCAGTTACTATTCAAGATTCAGGTTAGTTCTGTTCAGTTTATTCCAAAGATCTTCAGTGTGCTGTGTCTTATTTGTTTTTAAACTTAACCCTAGACATCAAATACTGAAAATTAATCTTAAAACTATTAACATACAAACAACTAATGAAGATGTCCAATTCCCTTAATAAGAAACTATTAACTAGTTAGCTAGTTTGAAGCCTTCACTTTCTATACCTGCCAGTCTTCTTGAGTGCATCCGTCCATAATTAAGAGTGTGCCATGACTCAGTGGGATCTTCACCTTTTCTGCATATGTGTAGTCTCCATTTTCTTCCTAAAACACACAAACTTGATTTGATTAACATGTCCACACACCTGTTTAAAAGTTCATAAACAGTGGGTTAATACCCCAAATGCTACAATGATCAGTACAGGGAACCTAATCACTCACAGGAAGAGGCTTCTTCCGGAGGCTAAAGACTCGTGTGTCCCCGAGACTGAGAGAGGCTATAGTGGGGTGAGGGCCTAAAGATGCCTCGTTATCACTGTGCCAAGCAATGCTGTCCTTCCCATCACGGTACAGATTACACAGCAAGGAGTTAAAGTTGTGAGAGATCTCCTGCTCTATAGTCTGACGCAAGCTGAGCAGAATAGGATGCCACTATACGACAAACAAAAGGTCAGGTATGTAGACAAAGAGGGAAATAGAGAACATGAGCCATATTTTTTTTCTGTCCACAATCACAGTATTATAATATAGAGTACTTTTGTTTATAAACATGCACAGATGATTTTTCTTATGTATTCAGATTAAGTCAATCATTAGAAAAAAAAAAAACACTTTTGTCAAGCGAATGTCTCCAAATAAGCAGTAAATTTTCTCCACTATTTATTATAAATTATTGCTACAAGATATGGATATCTGTTTGCATGACCTATACAACACTGGTATATACAACATATCATAAAAATGGCATAAATAAAGAAGCACAATCTGATAAAGCTTAATAAAGCCGATACAGTGCAATTAAATATGCTGAGATCAATCAAGATCAGCTCTTTTTTATCCTGTTTTCAATATTTTGACTTGCTATATAAAACAAATGTAAAAACTTATTTTTATGTATTTTATGAATTTATTTCCCATTCATTATGCATGAAGTAGTAATATTGTATTTTTGTAATAACCCCTCTCTGTTTACAATTACATCGAATCCTCTTTAAGGGTACAAGAAAAATAAATGTGAAAAAAAGAAAATGGCTGAAACCTGAGGGTTGGCTTGCATCATGGAGCCAGAATATGTGTAAGGAAGCTCTCCATACCAGCAGGTCAGTCTTGGCTCCTCATATGCTTCACCTGAGCCAGGAAATATTTTACACTGTCAGCTGAAAAAGGGTGCATGTTTGCATATCTATTTATAACTGCAACAGTAACTGAATCACAATTTGTTGCTTTCTTTTCGAGGATTTGCCACAAAATGTTCAGACTCAGTCCATGGGATCTTACAATTCTATTTTAGTTTGTTCCAAATATGGGAACAAATCTAACTCGGATAACATGGCAAAAATAAGTTTCACTATCATGAGCCATGGTCAACCAAGATTTTGTCCAAGGGAAATATTTATTCCCAAGAATATTTAGGTCTGTATAATACACTGCGAGCTCTGCAAAGGATCAGCATCTGTGCTGGAGGCAGTAGCAGGTCTGCCAATTTAGAGAGGAAGGAGGACTGGAAAAAATGAGTCATCAAGTGCACGCGCACACACACACACACAGAGACACACAAACACTCAAAAGCTTCTTGTTTTACAATAATCAGACTTTATGTTTCAATTTAACATGCTACTGATTTTAATTTAGCATGTTACTGAACTATTTCTCTCCTCTATGTGTGTCAACTTCATTTATCATCTCTCACCCATCATGCCATAATTGGTCTTCTGTGACCATGGAAGCTCAGCCAACAGTTTAGAGAATATCCAGTCTGCCTGCTCCAGTGGCAAAAACCCAGGAAGAAGGCGCAGTCTAAGAAAACAATATACCATGTTGGGGGCTTTAAAATAATTAATAAAAAATAGCATCACAAGCAATAAGTAGTATCGAAAGTGCAAGCATAAGGGGACAGTAGGACAGTTTTTATCAAAGCTGATGATTTTGTTGTAAAGATTAATTTGTGTTATTGTATTCTTCCTAGAAGGAAGGATCTATACATTTTCCCCTGACCTTTCTTATCAAGGCGTTTCCACACACAGAAATGTCACTCCCTTAATGGTTTTTGTTTATTGCACCATTCTGTGTAAACTCTTGAGACTGTTCTGTGTGAAAATTCCAAGAGACCAGTAGTTTCTGAGATACTCAAACTAGCCCATCTGCTACCAACAACTAGGCCATGTTAACCGAGTCACAGAGATTACACTGATGTTTGATGCAAACATTAACTGAAACTCTTGACCTATATCTGCATGATATTTTGCACTTTGCTCCTACCACAGGATTGGCTCTCTGCATGACTGAATAGCTGTTCAGGTGTTCCTATTAAAATGACACAAGTGTAAGATAGCTAGCATGGCTTAAATATTATTGCATGCGATTGCTTTAGGGAGCTTAGTTAAATAACTAACTGAGCTCTTTGCAGTTTTACAAAGGTATTGAGAAATCCATCTTAAATTGGTTAAATTTGTGTTTAACCCCAGTAAAATTTGATAGAACTAAAATGGGCCATGATAAAAAAGTTTCATATTTAAAAGTTTTTTTTTTTTTTTTTGCAATACTTTAAAAGTGTCAGTAATATTGCACCAGATTTAGGTATAACCTTTTCGTTTCTCAATTACAGTACACTACAAATACAGCGTTACAGCTTGCAAAGTACACTGAAGTGTATGAGGTGTAGGATTTCTGTGTTCCACAGCGTGTTGCATGCATCCCAGATGTGTTTGATATGTTGAGATCTGCTGACTTGGGAATGGCAAAACCCCAAAGTCAGATGAGTGTTCCTCTAAACATAATTTCTAACCATAATCTCTAGACATGCATGTCGACGCATTGTCCTGTTGTAAGAGACTAAAGCCATTAGAATAAATGCAAGGCATAAATGGGTGTAACTCATCAAAAAACAAGGCACACATAGCGTTCACCTGTTTGTAGAGAGGTTTGTAGACGTACCAGGGGTCCCATAGAATGCTAGCTAAACAAACTTCATACCATTAGGGTGCCACCATCAGCCTATTTTGCATAGGCTCGTCTTTACCAGTTTTTTTTTTTTAAACACTTCAATGTATTAGCATAATTTACATAAGTTACTATAAACAAGAGAGAGTGCAGGGTATCAATAATAAATACAAACAGTGCAGGACATCTTAATTTCTCTAGAGAGGTGTCACCCGAAACACAGGAACAGCCTTCAACTTACAATAAAAATATCTGACCACTGCTACCTTGATACTCCGACGGGACCCTTGCTGATCTCATACACTCCAGCATCTCTGCCAAAAGAGAAAAAAACATTTTGTTTGCTTTCCCTGAATACTTCAATATGATACTCCAGGTTCAATAGGAAAGTACAGATTACTCACTCAATCACCTTTTCCATGGGTATCACTCTGATGGGCTGGAGGAAATGTACAGAGATTAGCAAAGGAATGCAAGGACAAAGTTTCACCATTCAGTTAAAATGCTTTACTTAACACTTACATCAGTGGGTTGATTGAACTCATATGTTACTGGTCCAGCCTTCCATGTACCAGATGTTTGCTCTAGTGAAACATTTCAATGACAAAGTATTCAATAATTAATTCATTCATTAAAAAACAACTTCACAAGTTGTCACATAGGACAAATAAGATGAAACAGTGTAGTGTGTTCCTGGATCCAGATGCTGACTTTTGCACTGCACTGTCCTCTGTCCACTTTCAAGTGAAAGTGAGTTCTCCTGACCACTATGCAGTGGAATTCACCTCTGTATTTAACCCATCCATGCAGTAAAACACACATAAACACACCAGTGAACACTAGTGTGTTCAACAGTGAGCAGCCCCTTATGTAGAGCACCTGGGGATTATTTGGCAGTTAGATGCCCAAGAGGACTTCAGTCAAGTCTCGGTGGTTACAGGGCTCGAACCTGGGACCTTCTGGTCCCAAGGCGGGTTCCTTTACCACAGGCCTATGGCTGCCCCTATATAAAACAGGCATAAGTAGTTGGTAACAAGGTATCTATCCTAACTGGTTTGAGGCCTTTGGTACTGGGTACAAGCTGGGCACTACCTACCTGTTGAACGTGCTGGTTTGGGCAGAGGTTTGGCCCAGGAGCCCTGAACTCTCGCTCTCTGACGTTTGTCACCCATTGAGCTTAATTGCATCTGAGGGAAAATGTTCAGCATTAACAGGTTTGTAATAGTAATATAAAATGTGACACAGACCCTAATAAATAGAGCCAGTCTGCCACCTTCAGGCCTAGTGGGGTATAAACTGTACAAATAGCACAACAACGCAATCTGAATACACGATTCCTGGCTGCAGACTAGTCAAATCGTAACCAAAAACCGTAATTAAAGATGAACTCTGTTGATTTTAACACATGACCTGTCACTAGGTGCATGTTAACAGGAAGACTGGAAAAAGTTGTCTGCAATTTGTATGCTAACTAACTGAAGTTAGCCAATACCCGACCCTGATAATCCTGTTAACTTTAATTCGCACCAAATAAATATAAAATATGAAAGACTCACGCCTTATAAACCGAACTAAGGCATCTGAATTTAACTTTATAAAGCTCGAGCACTTTAATATAGCAAAGCTACTCGCTTAGCCTTTCAGCAAACACGGTGCATCCTGAAATAACGTCCGACCTCCTACATACTGAACATTGGTTCCTAGTTAACATATAGGAAACTACAAGGGTGAGTCAAAAATTAATCTCAGTCTGGCTGTAGTTCTTCTTTTAATCAACTTTCAGAAAAGCCAAATAGCGGTTAAGTTATTTTCCGACATAATCTCCCTGCTTTTTAATATACTTTGCTCATCTGTCAACAAGCTTCATATTCCCCCAATTAAAACTGTTTTAAGCTGAGCTGCGAGCTACTAATGCACCACTGTCTTTACCTCTTCATCAGATGTGATGCTTTAACATACCATACATTGCTCCACAATCTTTTACAGCAGTTTAGCTGGGTTGCAATCTGATGACTGTGAAGGACAAAATACTGGATTTACATCATTTTTATAGTTATCAGGTTATTTAGTGATCCAGTTCCTTGTGGTTGGGGACATCGTGTCATCCAGGTAAGCATAGTGCTTAGTCAAAATAACTTTATATTTATTTGCAGTGACACTTACCTCTATAGGGAATTAATGGATCCAAACCATGAAAATATTATCTCTGTATTGTTTTTTTTGCACCACTGAATTTAAATGTGCATTCATCTTTATGAGGGTCTTGTGTACTAAATCTTTACTATAACACCCCTTTCAATATGCTGACAGCCTGGTCATATCCTGCATTGACATTTTCAGTCACCTGAAGAACAGCTGCCATGTGATGGATCGGCGATCTGACCCAGGTTTACCCTGCCTTCACCAGTGATGCTGGGATTGGCTCCAGCACCTGTGTGCCCAGCTGGCGGATTGCAGCAGATAAGAACAACAGCTGCTTTTATTTTCCTTATTGCATGTGTGTCTAATTGAATGTGCACTTCGACACACAATTTCCAAATTGTTCTAATCTATACCTGTTTTAATCAGTGTCTTTGTGGGGCAGACATCCCTGGGTGTTTAAGGCTACTGGACTAGCGATTAGAAAGGTACAAGTTAAAATCCCAGCACAACCTGGCCACCACTGTTGGGCTTTTAACCCTCACTTGCTCAGATGTCTTCATCTGCAAGTCTCTTTGGGTAAAAATAGCAGTAAAAATAGCAGCAAGATAAATGTAATGACTGAATCTTGTGCCAAATAAACCAGATAATTTCCTTTTGCTTTCTTGAAGTACAGTCAAGGTCAAATGGGCCTCTTCAGCATTTTATACATGTTAAAAACTTAATTGAATCATGCAGTTCACACACACCTCTTACTAGAAAACTTCACTTACAATGTCTGAGACCATCTACATTTTATTTTAAACAAGCAATTTATTTATTGCTTAGCCAGTAGTATAACTGTTGTAATTCACATACAAGTAAAGCTAATGGAATTTGTGGCTCATGTTGCCCTGGACACTTTTACATGACATCTAAGCAACAACCTACTTTAGTAAAGCTAAACTATAACCTTAATAAATATTTTTGGTAATGCAATTCCAATGGTGTTTGATAACTCCATTAGTCATCAGCTTAGAGCATCAGCTCGTCTATTTTAAAAAACAAAACAAACTGATCATTTTGAAAACAATTTTGAAAAAAAAAAAGGGATCATTGTCTTGGACCAGAGTAAAATCACATCTTTATTTAAGAAAAAAAAAGTTTAACACACAAGCATGATTTGGTGAAACAAGGCACACATTGTAGTCCATGCCTAACCATTTTGGAATGCAAACGTTCAAGTTTTCTTTGCAATACAACCAGCAAACATCAAATACCTGAGTGCTTTCATTTGACTGACTGTCAAATGGAGATGTAGGCCATAGAAAGGACCCCTAAATTGAGATTTTTTTTTAAAGAAAAGAAAGAGAGGACATTCATTTGGCATGGTACAAAAAGGGTCACTAAGTGCATTGCTACGTTTCAGAGAGAATAGCAGCTGGTAGAGATCTCCATTAACAATTGTAAGATATTTCTGTAAGGCACATCATTCTGAGATTGACAGTGTGTTTAACCTGGCTCAATATATA
>JAOVVF010000010.1:13396889-13414516 GCA_028565595.1 Duopalatinus emarginatus | reverse complement strand
AGCACCATTGCAGATATCTAGTAAACGTATAAAACACCAAAAAAAAACACCACCAATTTCATAAATACTAAGAAATAATAAATTGTACAAAAATGTAAGAATTTTTTTTTTTTTTTTTTAAAAAAGGCCAATACTCAGATGATCATTCAATGACAATGTATAAATTTCACCTTCTTCATCCTTGTAAACGAATATACAGGGAACTGGCATCAGTGAGCAAGTAATCAGGTGCACATGTGGCTTTTTATACACAGGAAAATATGTGAGACCCATCTCCATTCAAATATTGTCTGCTTAGAACAGCAGTGAAAACTGCCTTCCATGCACCAATGCAACACTCTTTAGACCCTGTTAGCTATACGTTACATACCCACTCCCAAATCACACAAGCCAAAACAGAAATGCTTACCAATTTAAAACCCAGTTTGAACTACTTCATTCAACGTGTGTCAGTATGAACTCTGTGGTCAGTAGTTCCTACAAGAACATAGAGTCTTGTCTAATGAGACATTTAATAGAAAAGCCTTGACATACCTACTCAAACACTGATACATGTCAGGCAGTCATACCCATATTAAGCAACAGGAAGGAAAGGACACTTCGGATGTGGTTTGTCATTTTCCTTTAAACAACATCTGCAAGCTATCGCAGCTTTCTTCTTCTGAGGTAACCGCCACGCTGAGCCTTGTTCATACGCATACCAAAGTAAATAACCAGTTTCATTGGAACTAGAACAGTGGTCAGCCATCCCTGCAAAAGAGGCATAAAAAAGGTTTTAATTGGTTCATATACACCAAGTAACTGCTTTCGTCCCATCAATGAATTAGACATTTATCCTTAGGGCAAGATGTAGGAATTGACCCTGATCTACTGGAGAACCATGTACACACACACACAAAAGGTCACTAAATTCAAGGTTCATTTGTCTCTACTAGGCATTTTGTTTATGAAATTATTTATTCTGTATAAGCAAAAGGCAGTTGTATTCTATGTGAGAGTATTTGTGCTTTTACCATGACTGCATGGGGAAAATAACCATTGGTCTGGTCCTGTAATCCCACAGTGGTTAGCTCAGCAGCTACATAACGCTCAGGAGTAGGCTTGTCCAGGGTGGGTTTCCTGATCTTCGTCATTTTGGTGGCCACGAAGAAAGGCAGCACACTCTGTAGATATATACATATAGGATTATTTACCACAGAACCAAAGGAGCAAAAAGAGCAAAAGAACCTCAAATCTGAAATCCTGCTTTACAGAAACAGCTGACAGTAAATGAAAAATTCTTACCTGAATAATAATCCCTTTGCACTTGTACTCTGCTTGAAGTCCACGGGAGAAGAAGTCAACAAAAGCCTACAATTAAAGTAGTCAACATTTGACTTTTAGGCTAATGGGCACTACATGGCAGTCTTTATATTTCACATATATATATATATTAGACCATGTAATTTTAAGGTGAAATGCTTGCCTTGGTGGAGGAGTAGACAGTGAGCAGTGGAACTGGGTACATGCCACTAGCAGAGGAAATGTTGAGAATAACACCTTTTGCTCTGAAACAGACAGATCTTTTAGTGCCCTGCTGAACTTAAACCAGAGAAAGGGCAACTGGATTTAATTCTCTGACAGTGTAACAGACTACCACACACACATAGACAAATTATGGTTGCTTTGTGTGTTGCCATGGCACCAGCTTTCACATGCAGTACCCCTGCAGCTGCAGTAGTGTGCATTGGCAAGCTGAGGTTGGTCCCATTTGTATGAAATTTTCCAAGCACTGTGATTGGCCTTACTGATGCATATGATCCAGGCTAGCCAATCAGTCTTGCATGCATTTGTTGCCCAGCATGGAAAGCCATATTTGCAGTAATGAGCAAATGATAAGCATGGATAATCAACAGGCAATGACTTCAAACTATATTTTCCTTCACTTTCTGGAAATTAGTAGGAATTCTTACTTTCTAATAAAAAAAAAAAAAAAAAAAAAAAAAAAAAAGTATCCCCATTGTAGTCCAAGGCCAAAGGCTCAGGGCTTACCTAGCTTCCATTTTGGGCAAAACCAGACGGGTCATCTGATGAGAGAGAGAGAGAAAAAAAAGGATTACTACAGGAAATGTTATTTCATACATGTTATGTAGGGAACAGTTATGCTGCACCTCTTATCCCCTAAAATATTTAAATCAGGCATAGGAACATGTGGGTTTAAAATGAAACTCATAAAATGCTTACCTGACACACTGAAGTTATGTTGACATTGATCATTGTGTTAATGAACTAAAAAGGAAAGACATTAACTTGTTTATAGTTTAAGCAATACAAGTTCAGCAAAACACAGATACAACTCCCTTTCCTTTCAAATTCTGTATATTCTATCCAGTACTGACATCAGCATTTTAATAGGTGTGCCAAGAAGTAATATACCAAGAATAACTCAAGAAAAGGGGGTCTGATATCTTTCATGATATTAATCTTAAGCCAGAAGAAGACTTTGACCTGTTTCCTACCTGCAGTGGGGTTTTTCATGGCTATGTGTGTACAGTAATCAACAGCAAAGTAGTCACCCAAGTTAAAATACAAAACAGGGCATAATTCTACTTACATTGTCCAGGTCAGGGATGTGTAGGAAGAACTCGGGGTATGGGTAGGAAATGCCAACATTGTTTACTATTGGGACAAAAATGGGTTTTCAAATCAGTCAATTAACCAAAAGTACTAACTGACTTAAGGTAAATAAACCATCATATAACTGAAGCATAAAGTTCAAATTGATTTAAAAACAAAAAACAAGTTACTTACCAAGGACTCCTATTTCCAGCCCATCAAGTGCAGCATCAATCTTAGGATAAATGTCAACGTGGCCGAAATCCACAGCAAGGGTCTTGGTCTCCACTTTATACAGGCTTTCTGTGTGGCAGAACAGATTAAATATCAACAAGATTTTAGATGTCAGGAACAGTTCAAAAGCAGTCACGATTTCTAAAGCAGTCTCTACAAACTTACAGGGTTCCTTTTCTGGAAATTGGTGTTTGAGTATACTATTTAAAGTAATCTATTCTGTGAACATACTAAACATAAATTAAAAGGCATCAATACAGGTTTTGAATAGTCTTTGACAGCAGGGGGCGCTGCATGCCAAGAAATGAGCCAGATGCAACTTCCCACACCCTTCCTCTACTTCAGTTTGACGTGCCTGCAGCAATTAGAATGCATTGTCCAAAGAATCATGTCTGAACCCCTGTTTAAAGGACTTATGAGAGGAAAATTCCTCTGATGCATCACACTGTAGACCATTTATATAAGGAGGCACAATGAAGAGAAAGAGAGAGCGCGAGAGAGTTGGTGGACGGGACTGCAGGGCAGTAAACATGATCTAATAAAGCTATTACATTAGCAAATATGAAATCTATTTTAAGAAGGCTTCTGGCTTTATATAGACTCGTGACTGTAGCAAAGTAGTCTTGGTGACTCCAAGCCCCCACGCTGCCAAGGCATTTGGTTGAGGCGTGAGCAAAGAGTGCCAGGTTTGGCAGGGAGAGACCCAGCTCGTGACTACCCATAACCCCCCCTTCCCCTTTTCGGTGTGCCTTCAGCACGACTGTGGTTATGGCAGACTGAGGAACTGCAGAGTGTTTCCATTTGTCACAAACCACCCTTATCAAAGCATGAATACAAACATGGACAAAAGTGTCATTCTGCAAAACAATACAGTATATCTACAACAAATAAAAGCAGTGGCAACAATAAACGCTTTGCACACTAAAAAAACAGCATGCTCTTGTAAAGTCAGTATTAATGATTATCTGTACTAAGGAAAATAATTACATCTTTCCACCAGGGAGAAGGTCCTCATTCACACATACATGCATGGTGTCTTCATTCAGGCAGCAAAGATGGGGAGGGGAGTCGACGTCAATGAGCATATATACAGAAATCCTTGCACCCCATGTTCCCAGCCCAGAACATTTCCATGACAACAACAATCAGAAAGGATTCCAGAGATTGCAGGGAAAGCAATAAATAACAAATGTTTATGGGCTTGGTGGCATTGGGATGAACAATATTTAATAGGAGATGAATTTGGAGGCAGTGATCATGACAATGGGGTTGACTGTATCTATACAAATAGAGGTCAGTACCATCTCTACTGAATGACCACCAAAAGGTACCTGAAACCCCAAGGGAGATGCCCAGATCTTTACACCTTGCCCCTTTCAGAATAGCACTTAAATATTAGGATTCATCAACAAATGAGAGTTATGCTGACTACCACAATGGAAATACAAACCTAGGGACTTGGCAACATCGTCCAGCTTCTCCTGTGAGCGACTGATAAGCATTATGCAGAATCCTCGTCGAGCAAGCTGAGAACCAAAAAAAGAATCGTTCAGTAATCCTCCAAATATAAAAACCTACATTCTTGTCTATTTTTACTGAACAGATCAAATACTCTAAGAGGCATGAACATGTGCAACGGTTCACTTCCTGTTCTACCCAACATATCTAGTAATAGATCCCAGGCTTTCTTAAAGCAAACAACAGACAGTAGACAGTTTTGCAACTTCAGTGAGTTTGAGTCACTGACTTGCATGACACTACCAGAAAGTATTTGCCGGTGTGTAAACAGAGAAGGCCCTTTTCCATGAGTAGTCCTCTAGTTGCCCTCCCTCCCATGGTCTTAGAGAGAGAAACACATCTCTTGTGATGAGTCACTGTGCCTTCCATGGAGGGAGGAAAATAAATAAGTAGAGGAACCCTTACCTCCTCCGCATAGGATTTCCCAATTCCATCTGTGGCTCCCGTTACAACTGGAAAGGAAGACATGAAACAGTTATAAACAAACACACAACTTTGGAACCCTGCATTACCCTGCAGGAGAGTAATGGCAACAACATGGGTACCATGTAGTAAATGACTAGGCTAAAGGCAGCGAGTCCAACACAAAGCTGCATAGATGCATCTTTGAGTGACAAGAAACAAAGAGTCAGGTCATGCGACATTCTTAAAAACACAGCTGCTAAAACATACACATTATTATCATTATTATTATTTCTCTATAAGGAACAACTTCATTTTGGTGCATGTTGTCACATTAGTTTAAGCCCATGGAAAGCATCTCTCTGCTTCTATTTCATAATGCAACTAGAAAGCGTTTCAGATGGTGAAGGAAAAACATTTTTAAACAAAGGTTCATTTGACTTTCTCTAAATTAAAATGTGTTTCGACTGTGCATAATGCCCAGATTTCATGATTTCAGGAAGCAGCAGTCATTCACTATAGTAAAGCTAGAGGAGAGAGAGAGAGAGAAGTTGGCTAGAAGAAAAGAGGGAGGGCGCGAGCAAGTGATGACGTTCATGAAGCCCAGCAGAACGGGAGGGGTGAGGAGGGATCCTAGGGACTGCCAAAAATAGCAACAAGAGGAGAGGAGGAGAGAGGGAGACTGCGTAAAGTCAAGAGATGAAGAGGGAGAACTCGAATCTCTGCCTATTTTTAAACCAATGTTAAGAATCAAAATCCAGCCCAAAACCCACTGGGCTGAATTGCACAACATCTTATTGTTAAATTAAAATTTCGCAGAAAGGTTATCTGGAGCCAATGCGATTTCAGACCATTGTTGCCCCAATCTCATGTAGAATATACATCACGTAGGGACCATGTTCTGTATTATTGTTTTATTAGGAATAAATGATTAAACTTCAACTAGACTTATGAAGGTATATCTAAACTTGCAGAAAGGTTCCCCATCAAACCGGTTGCCTGGGGGTGAACAGTCTTTTAACACATTCATATTATATGAACAGCATAGACTGAAAGCTATAATCTGTCAAATTTAGTATTTGTCATCAAATATCAGCTCAAATATGAGGCCAAGCAAGAACATATCCTGGAAATTACCATTTTTAGACTTTTGTGTATACATATTTCAGACGTCCTAAAGTCTTAAAATAAAATAAAAATCAAAAAGCAGGTAATAGACCCCTCCCCATCATTTCCCAGGCCAAGGCCATGGCAGTGTTTCTTGCAGGCATCCATTGCCCTCACACGAGCAGCACGACAGAGAAGAGCTACACAAACTGCCTTGTGAGTACTATGAATGTTGATGCCTGAAAAATGGCACTCTGCATACAAAATGAGAGACTGGATGTATGTGCTCATTTCAGATGATCACGAGACAACAACATGGGGCAGATGCAGTTAAAAACTCTACAAAGGCTACGAAATATTACAAATCAGAGCTCTCATCTGGTTGTTTGGGGGAAGAAACTGGGAAAAAATATCATGCTATAAAAAAAAAAAATTGTTCCTTTTATTTCTCATTCCCTACCCCCACTCAAACATGATGGAGGTCAGCGCCTCGCTTCGTGAACATCACGTTCAGAAATACGGAATGTCCCAGCACTGCACAGGCGCACTGGCCCGGCTTCCTAGGCTAAAAAAAGCAGCAGTGAGTAAAAATAGCTGCCGTGTCTGGAACAGCCACTGCACCTGAATACCAACAACATGCCACCCTCCCTCCATCCCCTTCACCCCCACCCACTCTCTGCTTTCCCCAGCAACCCAGCTCACCACAGAGCGCTTGCTGCACTACATTAGTGCCAGAACAGCACTCGAAGCCCTACTGCAGAATACTGCTCGATTCAACAGGGCATTTCCACTTGGCCAAAATGTAACACAATGATAACATGGCTCATCCTTCACGTCAGCATTTGATGGTATGCTGATGGTTTACAAATAGAAGCCTTGTAACTATACTCTTTATGTGATATTGGATCCAACATATAAGGTAAATCAGTGGCCTACACCCTCAGACTGCTTTGACAGTATGCAATCTGTCGCATTCACCCTCATCCCCCCCATTTCCATTGAATAAGCTCGTCCATCTCTGGCTCTGTAGCTCTGCAGAATGTTAAAACACCCACTCACGCACCTCCTCCCACTCCCAAAAGCAGCTTATCATGCTTTAAATAGGCCTGTCACATGGCCAGGAGAAAAACTACACAGCAAAGCACCCAAAATAGCTTTGCTACTTATATAAAAAGGTGGATCAAACAACCTGACAAAGTCAAAAATAGTAACGAGTCGGACAATAAAGAAGAAAAAAAATAGTTAGTTCTCCTCTTTTCTAGCTTCTCTTCCAAAATAGAATAACCAAAATAGTGTACAAAGAAAAAAATACTTATCCCCTAAGGTAGACTCCAGTCCTGTTTATTATCAAAGAGGCCACCATGCATACCTGAAGAACAAGTATAGTAAGGCCATAAAGAGACTGCAAATGACTACATATTTTTTTTGTCAGCTATGAACTCAAAATGTTATATTATGACAAGAAAAGAATTAATAATGGCTGGATAGATTAACTATTTAGGTTATATAATGGCATGAGCCAAGGTACCAATCATGGTAAATATTTACATGGTTAGGTATGTAGTGTTGAATAGAAATAAAGCACGATGCTGATGCAAGTGCATAAACTTCTTTCAAAAGGGGAACGCCAGATGGAAGACTCCCTTTTTCAGGAAATATATAAATAAAAATGACTGAGTCGTGACAGAAGAGAAGAGAGAGGGAGGGGATCTAGGAGGGCAAACAAGAATGAGTGAGCAAGAGAGGGAGAAAATGAGACTAGTGGTGAGGGAGAGTGTAATGGAGGCACAGATGGAAATAAAAAAAGGAGGGGTTGAGATTTTACCCAGCATCCCTCTTCAGGACATGGCAATGAGCTTGTTGGTCACATGAATGACTGCATTATTTAAGCCCCCCCTGTACTGGCAGACCCCTTTACCTTACAGCCCTCCTGCCTCCACTGGCACCATAAAGCAGAAGCCAGTCTCATTCACAACACACAGTGCCAGCACATTCACAAGCATGCAGCTAGAGACACACATGGTTGACATTCACTCATTCAGAGACACAGGGGAATAAATTTCATTCACATATACTGTTGCCTGGTATGAATGGGAATTCAGCTATTCAAAAAACTATAGGCAGTGTTGGTCCTGGTTTTATACTAGTCCTCTGTATTTGTAATTCCCCACCTTTATGCACTAACTAGCTTCAATAAGAAAAATAAAACAAACCAACAAAAAACTGCCCTTGCTTAAAAATGTAAACTTAATTAGTACCATATACACTTGTATACTATAGGTAAAGATGTTGTGAATGTTAGGCCCGAGAAAATACTTTAGGCACGTTTCACTGTAAGCTATAAAAATAGAACCATTTGATCACATGCCTGTAACTAGCCTACCGCCCTCCACAAAACAAACAGGGAATATCTATTAGCCTCTGTACTATATTATGAACACATTGAAAGGTTATGTACATACAACATTTATAGGAAACAGCTGAAATAGGTAGTGGTGGCCGGTACATGTGATGTACCTTTAATTAGCTTAAACTTTAAAAGATACCGTCAGTGGTCCTTAAGGCCAAATTATATAACTTTAATCATTTTTTTTTATTTAATTAGTGTAACGATTCAAAAGAAAGGTCTGGAATGTGTACCACTTGATGGTACAATCCCAGCAAACAAAAAAAAATCATTTTAGAGTGTATTTTTCAATATACTATACAGTGTACTATTTACTGTAATAACTTATTTTATTAAAAGACGCTATTACACCAAGTGCTGCTCTTATATGATAAGGGTTAAAAGCATTCCGGGTAAAAGGTTATCTTTGCACACTGCACTGGAGCATGGCTACACCTGAAACACCGGTTTGGGACTTTTACAGCCTCTGTGCAATACTCCAACTTAACAGCAGGGGTCTCCTAATTACAGTAGACTATACTTGAAATGCGCCAACATGACTCACACGGTTAAAAAGTTTAAAAAGCCTCAGTCTACACATCTATCTATTTTGAGGACTATTGTGTACACCAGTATTGTTAAATAAGATAGGAAAGGTAAAACTGTAGGTCTGGATGTGACAGTTTATTTATACAGAAGAACCACTCTAGTATACAAGCTGAGGAAATCGGTCTAAATAAATATGCAGTAGGCTACAATGTCTCACACACACACAATAAAAAAAAAAAAAAAATACTACCTAACTTGCGTTCCAACAATGTTTAAGCATGAACAAGTGCCACATGACTGAAAGATGACTTGCCGCATAGTTCTGAGAAATATTTGAGAACTTGAAGCTGGCTGTTGATCAACGTGACAGGACTGGTGGTGCAGGAATGACAGGAAGAGGAAGGTTTCGCCTTCTACCTGCATGCGGTCACCTCAAGCTCACCTGCGTTGAAGATGCCTAGGACATGATTCGGTGTTGAAGAGAATGTAGGACAAGTCAAACTGGTCTCCTGATTCAGCGTTTCAGGGAGTGGCGCGCATCTGACTACATCACCCCCAAAAACGCGACTAAGGTAACGCTTACAACATGACAACAGGGACTCGTTCTCAGCGGCGCTCTCGGGCACGACCAAGTCTGGCGTTGGGTCGGGTGGAGGGGCTTACTGATAATGTATTGTAGAATTATCAATACTCATTCGAGTAATTACGTTGAAGTTGAATAGTGCGAGCCATAAACAGGCTCAATCTGGCCATTTGATAGAAGCTTGAACCTACAGACTCGGACATCAACCCACACCAGCCGCACGTGGTATGGACCCGCATTATAATTAGGATTGGCGTTTTAAACTGCGTCACGTTGCCAGAATCAAACGTATGTGGTCCAACAAAATGAATGGACTTGGTGCGGTCGCTAAAAACCTGACCACATAAAACGCACCAATTGATTAACCCCTGTTTTTATGTATTGAAAAACCTGTATTAGACGCATAGTGCCTCGGCGAGATATTGGATAAGTGGGTCAGGGTGGGCAGATTCAATAGTAGGATACACCCGAGATAATAAAGAGAAAAAAACCGAAAAAGTATTTTGAATATGATGTACCCTAATTACAAATGCCCACGAAGTGTTATAAAGAAAATGCACATTTAAAAAAAAGGTATAAAGAAATGTGTTTACACAATTAAAAATGTAATGGATCCTGCTAAAATTGCCATTCTGCTCCTATAGGGTTTGTATCCACAGCCATGATTTAGTCTGACTTCATATGAGTGAGTCAGAACCTGCGATTAATCTGCCCACAGCCCATGGAGGTATGGCGTAATCCGTCAACCTGAGACACTCAGCGCCTCTTTAAGAACCATACGTGTGAACACTGGGTAGCTCATTATTCAATTACATTTTCTTATTTCAAAAAAACAACTTTAGAATCGTATACATTTACTACATGACATATGTTTGTGGTGTGATTAAAAACATTGTTTCAGCATTTAAAAAGTTTAATTAGTAGGTAGTATCTACTTTTTTTTTTAAATGAAGATTATTTATATTTGTTTTACTAAAGGTCTCCAAAATTCCCACTGCATTTAGTGCTTGTTGCTCAACTTACTGAAGGGTTTCCTTTGGAATGAATGAATTGAACTCACCTGCCCATTTCCCCAGTTTAGGGGACAGCAGATCTCCATTTCCTAGCACCCATATCCTGAAGCCGGAGATGATGTGGTAGAGGAGCCACAGCGCCAGCGAGGCCGTGGTGACTGCACCGACCCAGTAGAGAGGACTCTCGGCAAGCTGAAGCATCTTCACCATGTTAAAGCCCTCCATGTAGGCTGCAACGGCTGGACAAACGTGCTGTCTGACCCACAAAATTAGGCGATATGCACTGATTTAGAGCCACAACGTGCGAGCCCCTTTATAAGCAGGTTGTGGCATCACACCCCCACAACTCCTCTAACATACTAGTCTATCCAGATTCAAGTGCACACCCCCGCCTACTCCTTCACCACCCGAACACGCCCACTTTCAACGCGGATTGGATGAAACTCTTGTCTGCCAACAGATACTCATATCTCATTGGTTAATTAGAGCGTCAGTCGCTAAGGCTTCTTTCTCATTCATCGGGGTTTGTGACTGAAGGGGCGGGTTCTGTGCGGCTGTGGCTAGCAGGTGATTGGATAAGCATTACAGTAGAGCTTCATTCAGACGCTTTGATTGGCTGTAATTCAGAACAGGTTTTCTGTTTCGGTCAGGATTATGAAACCTCCAAATCCACGTTTTCGATGATCACCCCCACTTTTTTATGAATGAAGTTCTTTAGCTATTGGTCAGTCGAGAACCTGTTCTCCCGCCTTCTGTGTAATATGAGGATGATCCTATTCGGTAAGAGGTATGTCCTTCACTTTCATTCACGGGTGCTGTCTCGCTTATGACTCATAGGATACACAAAAAATGACAAACAGACTGTTGAGCTATAACCACATATACTCTGTCAGACTGAAAGTTATGACATGAAATATGACCGTTTTTAAACATATATTCATGTCTTATAAAACATACACCCATGATTAAATAGATTGAAGCGCTTCTCCGTTCAGAAATAGCAAGAAAACTACATCTACCAGACATCTACCAGACCTGAAACCTCGCGAGAAGATATGGTACCTGCGTTTTTACAAACACGGAAGAGCCTGAGTCTGGGATTATGTAAACATGGCATAGATAGCCTGGTAGTACGTTTGGGGAGAAAAAGGTGCGCGACGTGAAACCCACGCGAGGGTTTTACATAGGCTAAAGAAACATGCATGTTAAAAGCAGTGCCAGCATATCAGAGTCTATCTGTATTTCAGTCTCAGTCCCTCTGGTTTATCAGGCACATGTGGGCTTGATTTTATTCTACAGATTTTTTTGTCTCCCATGCATCCATGTGTCCTGTCGCCATTCGTACTCGCCTCTCATCACGACCTGACATTTAACGTATATTTCAAGCAGTTAAAGGTTTAGACTTATATACTGATAAAGGAAATAGCTTCCATGCATGCTGCTAAGTTAAAAAAAAATGCAACGTTAAACCCTACTAATGAATTTCGCTGTTCACATTTGATATCAGATTTCAATAACAGTTCACAGGTTTATCTGAACACCCTGTTTGTCCCACACTGCACTGAAAGCAGGTCAGATAATTCACTAGAAAAAATATCTTCATGATTCAATACATGGTATGATACAGTGAGTCACAAATGAATAACACAACCCAGTACTGTGTACAATTAAACACAAGCTTTATTTCTTAGAATTAAAAGATAACAGCAAAATAAATAATTTTAAATATAAAAATAAAATTATATAGCACTACTGTTAAATACATAATACAACCTTTAAATACATAATACAACGTATAGAACACACACACACACACACACACACACACACACACACACACACACACACACACACACACACACACACACACACACATGGTACATTATCACGCAGGCTGCACTATTCCGACAGGCGTGTTAAAAAGATCCCTCTGTTCAGCACATGTCAGATACAAAGAATATCAACCCTGATAAATTATTACATCTTACAACCCCAGCGTGTGAACAGCACCATTTTCACCTTTATATTAAACTATATTAATACATTGACTACAACTATATTTATAAATATTAAACATCAATACTTTCATATTGTTAGAGGCATTGAGCTTCACAGTGCCGAGTATAGCGTGTGTTCAGACATACAGACTTGGCCTTGTTAAACAGATTACCTCTCCTTTATTTGTATGTTAAATAAAATCATTCCTATTCAGTATTTCAGAGATACTCCACCCAGAGGGTACATGAATACACGTCCTCACCCTGCGCCACTCTCACCACACCTGCAGTATCGATATATTCACAGCTTTCACCTCTTTTCTCCTGCTTTCTGACTGTTTTGTGGATCACATTGTCCAATTGTCTACTGTCTGTGCCTCTAGATAAAATTAATTTAAGACACTGTGCCTGAGGATGTAATTGATCTAAAGCCGTGGACGTACTGTGCCGTGTAGCACACTGTACAGGGTGTCTGTATCACACTTTAACATCACTACGACCTGTAGTAAGCAATAAAATAAATTCTGGACATTTAACCTAACGTTTATTCTGACATGAAACACACTGCAGTCTAATGTCTGTATGCAGATTTTTATTATCAGCACCTTGGCAGTGGACAGCGACCGTCTCCACATGAACTGCGCCTCAAAAACACAGGAACGAAAATCATAACTCCTCGTCTGCCTTTTCAGACAAAATATCCACCTTATCAGGTCTAACGGACACGTATAGCACCTATAACACACGTATTGCTCATATAAAGTCTTCTAAAATAATAAATAAAAGCATCTCAGCATTGTCATGACATTCATCAACAAACTTATTTTTCCAAGCATCGTCCTACTACAACCATTTACACCTTTGCACAAAAAGCAGTTATTGTAGACCAGGACAACGTTTGAGATCCTACAGGTGAGCTCACAGTAGGCCTATCAGTCACCCAGTGTCTCTGCCGCACAGCAACCTACTTACAGACAACCCAAACACACACACAGGAGTGCTCCAACAAGCCAAATTCAGATAGTCAAATATGTTTACTGCTAGTAAAGAATTTATTCAGTATACATCTTGGTCATCACCTTATACAGCTTTTTTTGTTTTTATTTTTTTAATAGGTCTACAACACTCATCATACACACCATGAAACGACAGGAAATGGGACCCTTGTCAATGTCTGCACACTGCCCCAAACACAAGCCCTATAGAGACAAAGATTTAAATACCTGACAGTGTCAAATTAGTCCTTAATTACCCAGCTGCCCTCGATGACTATAAAACAATCCAAATGAATTTCAAGGCAGTTATCCAAACCCCTCAGCATTTGGTCATGACGGTCATCTGTAGCAACAAAAATCTGTCAAAAGATAATGTTTTACATTACAACTTTACAATGTTATATTTGTGAATTATAATGCCTTTTTTTATAAATAAAACAAATAAACAGAGCAATAAACAGCCTAATTATCTGCTTATAATTTTACACGGCACAACAAAATGTAAGCATGACATTCTACACACCAGGCTGTGTTGTCTGAATTCTATATTTAGAAACAAGTGTGTACATATTACATGTTGAGTGTTTCTGTACAGTCATGCTTTCATACACTGCTTTTGAGTCAGAGGCTCCTGATTGTGATCATGCTGGACGTACCTGTATATATCCATATTTTTAGATTTCTGCAGATACACAACCACAGAAAATAATAATTAAACACAGATAACAACACCAGCAAATAATAAACAATTATGTTATATCATTCTAGTTATTTTTTTTCCAGCTACATACAAATACAGACATATATGCATACACACCACACAAAGAGACAGATACATATGTATATATATATATGTGTATGTATATTTATATATATATATATATATACACACACACACACACACACACACACACACATACACACACAAACACTTGCACACCGAGAACATTGCATATCATCTTTTTTTAACTGTCCATAGGCTGCAACAAGATATATAAAATAACATTTCCCTCTGTTTTACATTTAAATATATTAACTTTACAAGCAATGTTTTTAGCACATAATTTTACAGTTTACTGCAAAACATATAATGCTGCAATGCATATATATTTTTTGTCTATGTTTGTCTATACCTGAGCCTTTATATCCAAGCACCTAACAAGCCTCTTTGTATTACAATATACTTTCAGAGCCATGATAACCAGCACACACACATTCTGCACCTTCTCATGCAAATCAAAAATATATCAAACTTCACACACATTCAGGCCTACACACATGTAATTATGTATGTATCAACTGAATCACTGATGCAAAAATAAACGTGAGACCTGGCTTTTTAGTAATAAATAATCAAAATACATTCTTCTGAATATGGGGTCATCCTTTATGTTAAACGTCTGTAAAGCCTCTCTGTCATACATACTGATATGTTTCCTCTAACCTACGTAATGGAGATGAATTCACTGATCACTATGTCATGACAGTGGCAGTTTTGTTTATAAACACTGGAAAATAACCAGCTGATGAAGATGCCTAATGGTCACAAATCTGCTCTGGACAAGCAGAAAGACAGCATGGTAAATATATATATTTCTACATTATAAGAGTCAATTTTGTTTCAGTATAAATAAAATATCAAGTAAAATACAAAATGGTGTTGTGCCTTTACAGGACTCCCTGTAATGTTTTAAATCCCACACAACCTGAACGCATTCAATTCCACACTGAAACAACAGCCACTACATACACCAAGAAACACACACACACACACACACACACACACACACACACACACACACATCACTGGCACACTCATATGGTAACCGTATTACATGATCTTTCACTTGTAGACAGGGACGTACTTTCTATGACCAAGGCATATGCACACACTCACTTTTACAGGCACACGTCCACATACACTTCCACACACTATTTATGGATGCACATCTTCATGCCCAAGCATATGCCTTTACATATTAAATCTCTCACATGCAATACAAATAATGGGCTTGCAAAGTGTTTATGAAACAGTCACCTGCAGATGTATTAGATATAAAAAACACAAAACCATTAAACTACTCTGCATGTATTTATTTTGTCTTTAATTTTTGTTATATGCTATAGATTAAAACCTGTTAGGCCCTCTCCCCTGGTCTCTCTAATCTGACATGGCACCAAACATGATCAAATTTCTATAAAATGATGGCTACAAGGTCGATTGTTAGAGATTTCAAAACATATCAGAGTAGATAGAAACAGAAGTTTAAAGATCTGTTAAGACTCTGTCAGCATGTTCTCTGATTAAACTGCAGAAATGGCCTGTTGACATATGGAACTGAGCTAAACAGATTGCACAAGGCAGATCCAACTTTTTGTGGATTTTCTTAAATGATTTACTAAAAAGACATGTGCAGAACATGTCTAAAATACCAAACCTTGTTATCTACTTTTCTTACAGCTTCTTTTTAAAACAAATTATATTCTGTATATACATAAAATATTCTATAGACTAGGATTTACATGCTAGGATGTCCACAGGTCTGTGCATCCTGCTGTAACTCAAACAGCAGAACAGATAGACCTGGTACAATAACATAATATGGCCTTGTACAGAGCTACGATGCATAAACACTGGTCACATCTGCATAAATTGTCCTGCAAATACTTAATCACATGAATGTTTAGGTGCTGTCTATGACAAAAAGGAGGGCAAAAAGAGCCACATGAACATGATGTGCACACTTTCTCATACTTTGAGACAGACAAGTGTAGACATGCACGTGCACATACACTTACACAAATGTACACAGACGGATCTGAACACAGAACTACAAAATACATCCCTTTCTGCGTAAACAGCAGGATTTTAACAGACTTTTGCATGGCATTCATGTTAGTTGAACGGTCTGCTGCATGAAATAAAAAGAATACAGAAACAGATAGACACTGGCAATATTTTATACACTTTATGCTTATACTGTCTAGACTATAAGGGATTGTAAACCTAAACCTAACAAATGTATTTATTTGACTTAAATAAAAATAGAAATGGGTTTAAAATCAATAAAACCATATAAAACCAGACTTGTGACACAAACCCTCCAGACTGACAAACAGTTTAGTGTAAAATATGCATTTTAAGCACTTAATTAACTGTTCAGCACTAAAAAACAAACGATTCCAAACATCATAACGGCACTATTCCTGCATCTCAACAGCCTCAGTGACACTTCTCCCTTAGGAAAAGATAAATAATATGATTCACAATAATAAGAATCATAATGTAACTATATTGTCTCCTGATAAAATCCATGCACAAGTTTTGGATTACACTTCAAAAAAGCTCAGTCAGTTCAATTATTCTCCTTCTTTTAACAAATCTATGCAGTCTTTAAAATAGACACATACACACAACAACAACAACAACAATGACAACAACAACAACAACACATGCACAGGGATATGTGCATGCGTCAATGTCCTCCTTCTCTCCCACTCACACATACACTCACACGTACACTCACACTCCAACAAGCAGTATGCATAAGCATGTTTTTTTTTTTTTTACAGCAATCACTAACATATATATTTGCTGGTAAGAACTGTGTTAACTGTGATAACTATGATAATTTACGTCCCTGTATTAACACACGTCTTCACTGAGATAAAGACACACACCTTTCACAGGTAATTGTTCTAAAACTAAAACCTTAAGCAGTATTTAAAGAGAGCTCTAACCTCAAATGCATACTCAAGCTTACACAATGGAAAAGTATACATCTCTATATTGTACACATAACTGTCCTGATAATAATTTAATAATTGTGCACACACGGAGATGACGTTGTGGTCAGAGACCATGTCAAATAAGAACCAGAATTTATCAGCACAACTGCAAAAGTATTTTAAAGGTTAAACATTCTTCCTGAGGAGCATCTAAAAGTACCAGTAAATCCATATTTACAAGTGATGACTAAAATGGCAGGACTGCATCACGATACCTGCTGTAATCATTATCCTCTCAAGCAAATCCTCATCTAACTGTCTTTGAAGTCAGATACACACCAAGCAAATTTCCACTGCCTTAAATATAGACTTTCACTCATGTACACACATACATGCCTTTTTCATGGTCAGTGAAAACGTTAGGTCTAAGTTACAGAAACAAACACATGCACACACACACACACACACACACACACACACACACACACACACACACACACACACACACACACACACACA
>JAOVVF010000010.1:13374416-13387286 GCA_028565595.1 Duopalatinus emarginatus | reverse complement strand
CGTGAGCCGTGTGTGTGTGTGTGTGTGTGTGTGTGTGTGTGTGTGTGTGTGTGTGTGTGTGTGTGTGTGTGTGAAAGAGAAATGAATTACTGGATGGGAGGAATCTTCTCGGGGCCCCTAGGATGACGTACAGCCTCACAGTGACGCCTGTACTTCCACACGTTGGCTGTTATTTATATGATGATTATTTAAAATGATACTTATGGTACCATGAATCGGCGTGGATCTATAATAATTTACTAAACCTTTCCATATATTGTGGTTTAAGGGGTGGGGTCATTTAAACAGTGTTTCTCTACAAAGTACCCAAACATGATACCCAAACCTACAACCCACCCACCCCTTCCACCCCCCGAATGGACCCTCTGTGTTTTCCCACGTGCGAGTTGGAAACCCGTTGGTGGGTGATGTTTGGGTGACTTTATGCAATTCACGATAGGAAAGCGTTCTGGCAATTGAGACACCAGATAGTCCTTACTCTAGAGTGGAGAAAAAGTTCGGCTTTCACATTGGAGACGCAACACACAGTAGCGGCAAAAAAAATTGTAAAATAAAATACATAATAGTAGTAGTAATAATAATAATAATAATAATAATAATAATAATAATAATAATAATAACTGTAAACATATAAAGTCCAAGAGGTCTGTGAAGCTTCTCCCGATGTAAATTCGCCGAATGCGTCTTCCGCAAATGCTTTTTGGGGTAAGGGCTTCCCAGCTAGATACATATGAACAGCAAGCCCAGACCGCAAAAAGATTCGCGAAAGACAAATTTCAGTCCTCTTGCAGACTAAGTCCATGACATCGAACAGTGACATCCAGGTGCCTCGCGCTTTCGGTCTCGCTTGTTTCCTACATCGCGCGGTGTGTATCCTGATATCGGCAAGCCGAGGCACTGAAGGTTTCTCCGTGCCTAAAGTGTATTCCCACTCATTCACATTCTACAAGCACAGGGGGAGGGGGCGGGGGTTCAACATCCAAAAGCCAGTGCGTTGCTTGCGAGCTCTCTCCACGGTCCTGAATACACTCCTTATCCCGATAGTTTATTTCCCATCTATTACCCCCCTTCTCAGCCCGCCTAGCGCACTGCATGATTCGCCTTATAAAGTATCTGCACGCGTGCAATAAAACCCAGCACGGTCCTTCTTTCTCTTTGCGCTGTGATTCTTTTGTTGTAGCCAAAATGTCACATATCCCCTCATTCGAGCTATCGCTTAGTAGAGCCATGAGCAGATAGTGCCGCTGGAGTGCTCTGGGTGGGAAGAGAGCAGTCTGTAATCTGCTCGCAATAAATAGGGAGCAGCGAGGAATCTTATTGGACCAAACAAAAAATCGTCATCCACCAATCGGTGTTTTGCTCATATAGGGACCCCCCTTTTTGAAAAAAAGAGAGAGAGGAAGGAAGGAAGGGGAAATCAAATTGCATCCTAGTTGGCGCAAATGGCCAGACATTCGTATAAAACTATGTTAAAAATATAAAATTAAAATATTGTCCAGTCATGTCTCAGAGTGTATAATGATGCTGATGATGCAGCATGTAGAATAACACGCTATGCATTCACAACTGCGATCATGCTGGGGAAGGCAAACCTATGAGCAATGGTAAACCCCTAGTGCTTAGGCTATAGAACAAAATAGCATTAATGAACCGGTTCGAAACGCCCCTTCCCATGGTTCATGTAATTCAAGAGAGCAGACCACCAAACCGCCCTCCACACGAAGAGAACAGCATGACAGGTTTCTGAGGCAGTTTCATTGCATGACCACAGAGAGTTCACTGGCTGATACCATTGAGTGGGGACACGGGGGTCTCCATAAACTACCTGCACAATACGTCTTTTCATCACCGTAGTTAAAACTTCATAGCCGCAATCATATAGCTATTACTGAATGTAAACTAGATGTATTACTTAGATTCACACATTAAATAGCATTAACTTTAATAAAAATTAAATTTAGTAATGTAGCACATGTTGCTACAACAAAATACAAACAACAACAACAACAACAAAAACGCTGGTGACTTAAAGAATTTTACTTATGCACTCACTAGGTTAGCATTGTTATCATTACTTTTACACCAAGTAGAAATAATTGCAACATAAAAAGTAATATAAAATGGCAATCAACAATTTGTTTCTTTACAACAACAAACCTAGCCTATGTAGTACTGGTAGCTGAATTTTACTTACCAGAGTATTCCTGTTTCTATATCCACATAGTAATCATTTGTCAAAATGCACCACAAAGTCTCTGGCAATCCCCTTTTTGGAACTATATACAAGAAACTGTACTAGGTGGGAGGGTCACGATCTATATCTGGACCCCCCTCCCCGCCCGTATACACACACGCGCGCGCGCGCACACACACACACACACACACACACACACACACACACCAGTCGGAACTCATCCCAAACCAAGATCCTCCCTCCCGTCCCTTAATCACAGATATTCTTCTCATGTCTTCGGTGGTGCAAGGGGAGGTTGAGGTGGCTCAACGCAAAGAGTAAAGGGCTAGAGAAATAACATGTGTAAATATCTTGCCCAGATGCCATTAAGAGGATTTTATTGGGTGGTCGTTTCGTCTGCGGACGTCTCCAGCAGTCAGTCACGATTCTCCCCCTTCCGTCTGCAGCGCACAGCGACTGCATCTCCTGACGCAGCCAACGCGCCCATATTACTCATAGCAGTCACGACTCGGTGAAATCTGTATTGCCACCAAAATTACACCGCCAGTATTGCATTATTTAAACAGATCTTGCCGTGTCTGGACTAGGGGCGTTTAACAAAGAAAGCCACATGGTCTTTGAGGTCAAGGTTATCAACATCTGCTTTTTTCGTTTCCCATGTCAGCAAGCAGTGCTCACTCACTACATACGAGTTCACATTCCTGATAACACATGATAACACATGATAGTGATAGCGTCGGTGTCTTTTTCATTTGGATGGTGTATCTTGGTGGGATAAAGGATGCTCGGCTAGAAAACGCTGCACGTCTCGTATAAGCCTGAAACCTGCTCTCCGAGTCGACTCTCAAGAGCTACACGGTTAGACTGGCGGTGCTCTTTCGCGCGATATAGTACGATAGCGGCGTCTACCAACTGTTGTTTCTTACGCGCAAGTATGCTCTGTGTAAAGCACGAACATCGACAGATTTGTGTCAAATTTCTAAGTCTAAGTCTGTTGTGCTGCAGAGTTACAAATCTGTCAAGACTACTGTCAGACGCTATTTTATGATTTGCTGGCAATACTAGTATACTAATAACGCTGATCATTATCAAATGAATGCATGTGTGCCATCACCAGAGCAGTATTTCAGTTCATAGCAACGAAAAACAGTCTGTTGCAGTGCTGTATAATGAAAATGACGTGGGCGGAAGAGTAATCCAAGTCAGCCCGCCTATTGCCATATTATCTTTAGCTTCTAACTGCAAACTGAATTGTACGAACAAAGCAGGCGGGAAAACTGTCATGCGGACTTATGAGCATGAAACTTAAGGATGCATTTCGAATGGCTCTGGAAAGCAGACTACTTGCGCTGCTGCGTCCATCTGCGGATGCTATTTAAAAAAAGAGATATGGCTAGTTGAGGGTAATTTTGGTGCAGGTCGAGCAGGAGCACAGGCTCCCCTTGACGCCACATTGTATTTTCAGCTCAACTGTGCAGCCTGTGGGTTCCCCTCCTGTCCGCTCCTGTGCAGCACTCCTTCAGCACCTCACGGCACTCCTTCTTTCCCATGCATGCTTTCATCTCATGTCCTCTTCATTTAGTAAACCAACATCACCCGGTGTTTTTCTCATGGTAGGGATTTCCATTCGGGAACTTTCAGTTGTAGCGGAGACAGAACGCGTAAAAATGGCTCAACAGCGCCGTCAGACAAATGAGTTTGGTCTTGCTTTGTGGCTGTCATATTTACGATTTGTGAGATTCCTGCTCGAGAGAGAGATGGCGTTTTAATGTACATGAAAACTGAGAGGAAAAAATAAACATGAAGTTACAATCAGAGCTTGGGTGAAGTCCATGCTTCTATATAACCCAATACCATGCATGCACCAAACCCCGATGCAATAATCAAACACAAGAAGTACATTGAATCGAACACCGCTTTGCACATGTACTTACCTATGCAGCGAGCCCTTGCTGAAAGGGGAAACACACACATATACACACACATGCACACACAATCAGTCAAACGTGACCACATTGCACATAAACAAGACGACAATCAAATGCTGCCTTTGATTCACGTCTAACCTTAGCAATGTCCAAGGTTTCTCAGAATTGCAGTCCTTTTTATACTTGTGTTACCCCACTGCCTATTTCTGGAGCGCGATCAAACACTGCTGCTATTTTTAGCTCGCAGTACGAAAAAAAACACTCAGAAAAGCATCGCTCCGGAGCGTTACGTGGAGTGCATGTAATGTACATTAATTTCTGCCTCTCCAACTCCATGCACAGGCTCCGAGTCGGCTCTGTTGCATCGATGCAGTGTTTTTTTTTGTTACGATACTGCCCTGATGGCCCTGTCCCCCCTTTTTTGCCTAGAACAACTCGTAAACTAATCGGTGGAGATCTCCTGTAATCTCTCTTGCTATGAGTTTGTTCCCGCTTTCCTTCTCTTTTATCTCTCCCCCTCTCTCACCATTCTCTTCATTACACGCGTCTTACGCTCTGTGTCTCCATGCAACTTTCGCTTGGAAACTCAGGACGGATGGTGCGAGAGAGAGAGAGAGAGAGAGAGAGAGAGAGAGAGAGAGAGAGAGAGAGAGAGAGAAACACACACACACACACACACACACACACACACACACACACACACACACACACACAAATTCATCTTTACACCCCGACTTTCATATATATGCCAGTAAACATTAACGGTGGTGCGTATAAACAATATACAAAAGGATGATAATTAAGCCATGCAGTCAGTCTTTTTCCTGTTGGAGGCTGCGTCAGTTACTAGGCATTGACGTCACACCTAGGTTTTCCCACTTTACTGTCTGTGGCTGTTGATTACTACCATCGCGCGCGCGCGCGCGCACACACACACACAGACGCGCCGTAATGAAAACGGTGTGCAACAAATTAAAACCGAATTCAAAAAAGACATCGGATGTATATTTTCCTTGTAATGTTTCATTATAATCAGGGAACCGTTTCATGTAGTGTTCTGCCGTCGCGACCAACTTGCCTTGCCATGGATGCGTCCAGTACAGGGAACACCATGTATCGTTTCTGAACAACACACAGGCTAAACACCCTATAAGATGCTTGTTTTGACCCAAAGTATAGGCTTAGTGTACAGACACCGGCAGTCCTGTTACACCAGGAAGCTACATCCTTACAAAAAGAGATCTGATCGGGGTTTAATATAAAAAACTGTTTTGTGAAAGGGTTTCTTGCTTCTACATTGTGTAACCCGATACAACAATCACACAACACCCCAGAGAGAATGAGAGTCAGATTTAGCAAATGAATAGGAATATGCAGTGAAAAGAGTAAATCAGCCACATTATAGCCGAGGTACGTAAATAGCTCCACGCTCTGAAATAATGGCCGCATGGTGTCGCCAAACTCCGCCACAGTTCTCCTTAAAGTCACTGACGTCTTTAGCTGGGTTCCCTGTTAGGTTAATGAAAATGTTGGCTAATACATAACATTACTGGTTTTCCTTTCGTCATACAACTTTATTCAAACCTGTTTTCTAAATGTTATAAGAATTACTGGTTAATACTTTAGTTGAGACGGATAAAGGCCAGTGCTTTAGTCAAAGATTATATTAGTCCACTATGCAGGCATAAGACACCATGTTGCAAGTTTAAGGCATGGCAAGCACAGTTGCGATTTTTCATTTTTTACCAGTCAACCTCAGAGCATGGGCAATTGCCTGCTGTATTGATTGCTACACTAGATACCATGTTCACAGCAATAGAAAAATGGAAGGAAAACTGTCTGTATAAGATGTCCATAGAACTAGTGGAAAAAGTTTTTGTTTATAGTTATCCTGTGTTGTATTTAGTGGAAAATCTATGGTTAATGTTACCCTGTATGAATTTTGTGTGAACTTGAGGTTCACTGTCACTGTCATTGTTTTTGCTGTAAATAGTTTTCACCCCTCTTTTTTTCGTAAAAACTACTCACTAAATACTTATTGGGTACTGCAATTCCAAATGACCTGTTGGTTATTCAAAGTTTATCTGATACATTTGTAAGAAGAATTGTATTTCATACCTTCTACAGCTTGATAGCCCTGCCACAAGGTTATAAAGAAACCAGCTCATCTATGTCTTACTGGTAAGCTTTTTGGAGATGATGGTCTCTCTTGGATGGGGAACAGATCCTAAGAATACCCCTTACATGATATATGATTGATCAAGCCTGAAGTTTGGCCACAGCCTGATGAGTCAAGACGGACTGCCCCTTAGTGCCATCAAGCCAAAGGGAACTACTGCTGCAATTGCAGTCACCAATGCCAGCATCCTTAATAGTATCAAATGTAGCATCCTGCTCACATCTTGTTGGTGAGTGTTAAGATGTCTGACACACACAATGGCAAAAGGGTGGCAATTAAAAGCATGTATTGCACAGATCCATTTACATGAACTAGACTCATAGCTGCAGGAACAATACCTGGCAACAAAGGGAAGGTTGTTATGGAACCAATTCAGTCTTTGTCAGATCTACAATAGAGTGGAAAATTCCTTAATGACTCTGAACAGGAAATTAATGGGTAAAACTAGTTTTTCTGAATGTGTCCCACGGTTACATGGTTATGAGAATCCAGTCATCTGATGTAGTAGCATAGCTACAGTGTTCACTAAGCCTTAACTAACAATATTCCAGGTGGCTAGAGACCCAAGACAAGGGTGGTAAGCAAGCAATTTCTGAGTTGGGATGACCAGATTTTGGCAGGGCTACAATCATGCTCTGGCTCTGGGACTACCAACAACAGTGGAGAATTGCATGGCACAGGGCATTACAGGGCATGGATCACTCCAGCCATGTTGGTGCCAATAGCTCCAATGGATGAGAGATGAAGAAGGACAAACACTCCAATTTAATGTTCTACTGAGGAGAGAATAGCTCAGGCAAAATATTGGTTACGATTTATTAATACATGCAAAAGAGTCAGCAGCTCAACTGGTATGTGGTCAGCAAAAGGATCAATTCTACCTGTCATGGACACAGTAGAGTGTAAGCTAACAATGTAAGCTATAAGATAGAGAACACTCTAAACTAGAAAGTTGCAGACTCAAATGACTCAAACTGAGGGTGAAATGCATATACTCCCTTCATCTGCACTTTTTAGTCATGGAGATATCTCTCACTTATTGTCTAAGCCACCAATCCCACTAGTGGGTCATAGGGGATGCTGATGCCTTTTCCATGTGCTCACTGAAGAAGGCAGGGACAACACTCTGAACAGGTCACTAAGCAGATGCTAACAACCCTTCACAAGCAATTTAATATCTCTGTTTTGCCTTATTGCATATCTTTGGATTGTAGGAGGTAACCAGAGCTGCACAGACATATAGAGAACATGCAAACTCCACACAGAAGGAATCAAACCCAAGCCCTTCTGGCCACCCTATCATAGAAACATGCATTATTTAATTGTTCAAGATATTATTGCTTATACAGTATTTAGTAAAAACAGGGTCTAATTCTGTAGTATGTGTTCATTTATTTCTTATTTGGTTAAAGCACACTAACATAAGTGTCATTCTACTATAGCCTGTCAAATCAGGAACCATCTTGCCTCCTGTGACTAATGTTAATAACTACATCTAGTAAAATCTGTCCACCTAGAGGGCAGGTACTTTCAGTCATACAAGATCAGGCATCTTCTGGTGCAATATTTGCAATGAGTGCTGCTAACATACAATCATCTTTCGCTTTTGTCTGGCCAATACCATACATATATAGTGCCAAAAATAATTCCTCCATGCTAAGGTACTGGGTAGACTTTGACTATTGTGGCAGGGTGGCTTTTCCTTGCCGGATATGTTGTTCACAGTTGAGTTAAGTTATTAGTGTGTTAAGTTATATATATGTATATAACTTTTCAACTAGTGTTTTCCCATATGGAAAAATATATTTTCTTTACTGTAAAATATATGTCACAAAAAAGTGGAAGTACATGTTTTTAAAATTAGTTTTCAAAGAGTAGATTTAAAGATTCAGCTGAGTTCAGTAATTTGTATACTTGATGTCATAGATATAGTGGCCAAGAAAGCCCATCGCACTGCAAGTTAAAAACGCGGTGCAAATTCTCAGAACACAAGCATCAGAATGACAACACCTGCACAACATTAACAAAATGCCCTGCAAATTTCTCAAAACACAAGCACAACACCTGCACAACATTAACAAAATGCACTGCAAATTCAGACCTGCACTGCATAAACATAAAGCACATTCATTAAAAACACAACACCTGTAATACTTTAACTGAACATGCCGCAAATACTGAAAACACATGCAACTTTCAAAACACATGCAAAATGAAATGGTTCCGTCCACTTTCAGTGTGAAAGTGAACAGTCACGTTGTGCGTCAGAATAGGTGGGAAACTGGGAAGCTCGAGTGAGAAGCTGAAGAAGCTAAAAACCAGAGAAGAAGAACTTTGTTTAGCCGTAAGCATATTTGTAAGTTTATGTACTTTTAATCTGTAGATAAAAACATTTTGTATTAAACAGGAACTTAGTTTATTTTATATTGCCAGTAAATTCTAGTTTCCTGACTAACCATCCTTATTATTCTGCCGAAGGATCTGAAGACCAAGGCTAATGTGACTAGCTCACTCATTTAGGGTGTTACTAAAGCTTTATTTAGGATGCTATATTGGGCATGGTCTGGTTTCAGAGCGCATCACTAATGTAAATGAATGGGAAAGACAGATAAATTAATCTCATAAACTGCTCTTCTTAGAGGTATAATGAGGAGACCAAGTCCATTAACATATTAGCCACATTAGCATTTTCGTCACAGGATGTAATAGAAAACTGTTAGCATGTCAGTCTGTGCTCTTCTGTCTGAATCTGAGTTATTCACACACACATATCATATACAAGCTTCAGTAATTGTCTTATTTTACTCCTGTGTTGTTTTAGTTTGTGAGAGACTATAGACACAAGACACATTCTTCTGTTTCAGTCTTTTCTCCCTGTTAACAGGTAAATAATCAGATTTTAAAAGGATAATATATTATCATGACTCTCTGCCTAAACTATTCCTCTGGTTTGGCTTAAAGTTTAATGAAGTAGTTCTCCTTGTCTGTAAGTGTGTGCGATCAGTGGTTTACGTGCTGAGCACTATGTAGGGAGCATGGCGCTACTTTGGGATGCAGCCAGAGTTTCCCAGGCATATCCCAGGTGTCTGTGATGTAGTTGCTGCTGCTGTTATGTTTTTTTGGCTATATTAAATAATATTTTGTTATTTATTTTCCTTTTTTTCCTTTTTTCCATTAGAAGCCACAAAAAAAGCCATCCAAACCTTTCCAAAGGGCAGTTTGGTACAGCTCAGTGGTGGACGAAGTACCCAAATCATGTAGTTGAGTAAAAGGACAGATACCCAAGGTAAAATATTACTCCAGTAAAAGTAAAATCCTCTGTTTAGATTTTCACTTGAGTAGAAGTACAAAAGTATTTACCTTTAAATGTACTCAAGTATCAAAAGTAAAGGTTTAAGATTTAATATGGTTCTAATGTCCTATTATCATTTTTGTAACAAGACACTATATAAATTGACTCATTGTATGTAAAACATTACTCTTGGTCACCAATATTTCAATACAATGTCATTAATTAGTCTGACACTGAGAAGTGCTGAGAGGAAGCATCGCCCCTAATTTTAACATGAGGAGGCTGTTTACCTTCTTTTACAAAACCTGCTAACTTTTTCACTTTAATCTTACTACTTTATTCTCAAAATATAATAACTTTACTGCTGAAATATTAGGCTAGCAAAGGCTAAAGAACTTTAGATGCTGAAAATATCTGCATATCACTAAATCGATTGTGCATTACCAATGCTCAGTAGCTTACTAACTAGCTATACATACAATGATCATTTTAATGTCAGATCTATTTTAACAATACACACACAAAAAATCAGGCTGCAGTTAGATTAACTTACTAACAGAAAATGTGTTTCCTTATATTGGATGGGGAGTTCTTGTAAGTCCACAAACAAAGTCCACGCTGTAACGTGATTGGTGTGATTATGCGCTTCTTTTATTTTGAAATGTTACATATTTTATACGTGCATGAGACAAAAGTAACGACAGATTTTTTTATAATGCAGTGGAGTAAAAAGTAAGATATTTGACTTTCAAATGTAGTGAAGTTAAAGTAAAATTCTACTAAAATAAAAATACTCCAGTAAAGTACAGATACACAAAAAACTACTTAAGTACAGTAAAAAATGACATTTACTTCGTTACTGTCCAACACTGGTACAGCTGTTAATTAAGAAATTGCTGAAAAGAGATTTAGAAACAAAACTGCATTGAAACATTCTGCCTGACATATTTTTAGGGCCAATTTTAAATATTTCTAAATATATTTAGAAATATATTTCAATCCAGTTTCTTTGTTTCTTTCCTGAAATCTTACAAATAAACCAATTCCTTTACAATCTGTTGTGATGTCTTTATTTATTTTTTAAATATCCCTTTTTGTATTTTCTGAATAGATTTGCATGTTCTATAGCAAATTTTTGCAAATTTATTTGAGTGACATACATTTATACACATATTTGTCTGGCATATATTGATTTTTTAAGAAGAGGAAGCCTTTATTTGCAACACATTGCAGCACAATGAATTTCCTTTTTTTGCATATTCCAGCTTATTAGGAAGCTAGAGTTAGAAAACAGGGTCAGCCATGATACAGAGCCACTAATGAGAAGAGGCTTAAGGGCCTTGATCAAGGGCCAAACTGTGGCAACTTTGCATTGCTAGGGCTTCTGATAAGTATCTTCTTATAAGTAATCAAGATCCTTTAACATTTAAGCCAACACTGCTGTTTATCATTTTTTAAAAACAAGAATGTACTATATTTTCTACAAGTCTTCTATGTCATATGTGAGTACATGACTTTGTAGCAAGTGATTACAATGCATGCATGCCTACACAGGAATGTATCTAGATGTTTAGCAGTTGCATGTATATGAAACTCATGTAAATGTTCACAAAATATGTCTACAAATGGTATATATTATAAAAAGTAAATAGCTTTATTGAGGTATGGCACTGCAACACTCTGTAACACAGTCTAAATGCATGAGTCAGCTCAAACTGATGGCTGTCCATCTGGCCCTCAAGTTCTTTTTTAGCAATTTTGATAAATGACCACATATGTGAACCACTCAGACATAATCATGATTGCCATTTACATGAACCATTAGAACATCAAGTGCTTACTGCCGTCTTGTATGGAACATGAATATGATCTCTCTTTCTGGTACAGAAGGTACTGACCGACAAATGGCTTCACCTTCTACCATGCTTTTACTTCCTGTACCATTGATTCTTCTCACATTGCACAGAATTTTTCATTTAGGCCACACAATCCTGCTTGCTGAGATAGCTATTAAGGTCATAGTTTCTACTTTTGAATTCACTGGTAGCTTTTCCCCATCCTAAATGGACAGAGAGACATGGCACTTTCAGCCAGGTCATTAGTGCCTGTTGGTTTGGCCATTCAGAATTAACCCATCAGTTCAAGGTTTACAAAGTTAATAAGGAAAAATTGGTGGTCACCTCTAAACGCCTTTTGTTTAGCCCTAAAGTGAGTTACATTCTTCATGATATTGTTGGTGAGCATTATCCAGGTGATTCTCAATGAAGGTTATAGGGTGAAATAGAGAGGTAGTCTAATACATCATGCTCTGAAAGACTTGGATAACACCCATTTATCATTTTCTGGGCAAAAATGTACTCTTTTTTGCAAATCATATGTGACTATATGTGTGTCATATGTGACTATATGACATTAATCAGCCATAAGTTTAAAACCACCTGCCTAAACAGACCGGTTGAGGGATGGACTTCTGAGGGTTGAGGGATGGACAAGACCTCTGAAGATGTTCTGTGGTATCTGGCATCAAGACATTTGGCAACAGATCCTTTTGTGGATATTCTGTGGGATAAGACCAGGTGGGCTAGCCTTAACACTCCAAGCACAACAGTGAACCTTTGGCACCCATTACCCTCTCATTGGTTGACTGGTTGTTCTTCCATGGACAACTTTATGTAGGACCACTACACACTGGAAACACCACACAAGACTTGTGGCCTAATATAGCCCACCCCTTGACAGGTGTCATTAAAACAAGATAATTAATTTTATTCACATCACCTGTCAGTGGTTTTGTTAATGCTGTGGTTGTTTGGTATATATTATAGTAGGAGGATGATTATTAAACACATATCTGCTGCTGAAGATTCTGAAGTGTTGCCTTTACCTTAAAGGCAAAAAAGAATGTTCAATTTAATTGTTATTTATTATAACTTGAATACAGATTAGCATCTGAATATTGTTGTAATCCAGGAAGTTATATTAGTCTCCATTATGATTTGAAAACAGTAACAGTAGTATTAGAATAGCAGTTTCAGCATTATGCTAGCAATAAGCAAAATGTTGATTATTTTTCAAATTAATGTTCTTGTCCAAAATTGTCCTGTGTAGCCTTACCATGTTCTAAAACATTTGCAGAAAACAGGAGTGTTTGGCCTTGATCTATAGCAACAAAGCTAGACTTCCCCCACTCACCACTGAAGCTAAAAATATCGTGAATTCGGCTGACTGTGGTTGGAACTCGCTCAAAGCCTCTCCTCATTTAACCTATGCAAACTAG
>JAOVVF010000010.1:13344642-13368883 GCA_028565595.1 Duopalatinus emarginatus | reverse complement strand
GAGACAAATGTGTACAGGAGGAAAATTACAAATAGGTTTCAGAGAAAAAAAGTAAAACATGAAAAACGTGTTTATTTATACCATGTGTTTATATACTGTTACCCTGTATCTATCTACCAACTGTAAACTCAGGACATTTAAACTAAATCAGTAAAATCACCCACTGCACATGAATATAATAGCTACAAACCGTGATATTGGGTCTAAAAATAAACACACAAGGCTTTTCTTAGCAACAAAGGAGAATGCAGGAGTCGTGGCATTAGGTCGCCATCCAGTGGTGAGAGCCTTTATTGCTCCAATAATGTTGGGGGTCATTGCAGGGCCACAGTTATCCAAGGTAATGCTTATTTTATGTACTGTAATGACTACTTTGCTCTTCTTCTTCTTAATGTCATGTTAAGAGCAGCAGATGCATTGTTTCTGTTTGATACAAAAATGCATTTTAATGCATTTAATTCACATTTAACAAAAAATATAAATGTAATCAAATACTTTTTAGATGCATCCATCCAATGTGGGCAATCAGTGATCATAAACATTGCCTGTGGTGAAACTTTTGAAAGTTAGAAATGATTATGCCATAGTTTAGTGATTCTGTTCAGTACTTCAGTACTGATAGACAGCCCAATCATAATTTTGTAACATACCAGGGAACACTTCGTTCTTTACAGCTTTGCTTAATTTTCACTGTTATTGACCAGCACTACATACATTCAGTACAGTACATTTGTAATGTAATGGATTACTGTAAATACTTAATCTCATTTAAGCAAGCTAATAGGCAATATCTTTTAGGAAATATGATAAAACTCTCATACTTCACAAAATATCCCAAGAATCTTGTGATTGAAATGTTTATTCTTGTGGCTGTAAACAATTTTAAGCCCTAAAAATGAGTGCATTTCTTTTTTACTGCAGAAGCCTATTTGAGGACAGTTTTGCTACACATTTTACTTTATATCCACAATGTTCTTAAAATAAATATGTAAAAAATATTCCTTGAGAAAATAGAAATGTAGAAACATGCCATATTGTATGCTTGAAGTTCATGATAATTACTATTAAAAAAAAAAGTTGGAATAGGAAAAGAAAACAAGAACAGTGGACTTCTGTAAGTACACACTTAAGCAGTGCTCATTGATGAGCAACACAGAATGCAAAGTGTAGTTTATTTTTTGTTTATGGTTGTCAACTTTTGCACCCTTATTTCCAAGCAGAAACGACCAGTCAGTAACAAGCAGGACAAATTCAGCTGAATTAAGCTTATCATCAGTTATAAAAACTAGATGCAACAAGTGTTTGGATTTATTCAAAATACTTAAATACCTATTTCAACCGCTGTAAAATATGCATGCAAAAATTGGTAAATTCAAAATATAACCTCAAATTTGAAAAAGTTACCTGAAAAATTTAAGAACCAGTCAATATCTGACGCTAAATTATGGCATCCGTCATCCATTTAAAACAAATATGTTAGCATAACGATTACATCACTAAAAACACTACACTCCCATTCATTGCTAATCAAAAGTCCAAAGTGAGGAGATTTGATTTAAATATCCATTTCCAAAAATTACCAATGACAGGAATATTTCTTTGACTGGACTGGTTTATAATAAAATGCAGATCAAAACAAATGTATCTTACAATGTCATGTGAAGACAATATCCAACAAAAAAACTGAAAAACTAAGATAAAAAAAAAAATACAAAAGATCTGCCACCATACAAATACAATCAAAAGTACATATCAATTAACAATTGCCTTGTTTTTATCTTCAAAAAGCAAACAAAACAAAACGCAAACAAAAGTCCAAACACAAACTAAATATGATTTCAATACTATGTTAAGAAAACAGAGGAACAAACCTGGGGAGGTTTGTACAGTACAGTAAATAGGTAGACTAACAAGACTGATGCTATCACAACAGTAGAGATGCTGGCATGTGGCAGACCTGCAGCTGTGTAGATGGATGTGTAAAAATTGGATGTAGTCCTCCTTTAGTAGATCCGTCCTCGACTTCTGTTTCCTCGTCCAAAACCTCTGCCTCGGCCACCTCTGAACCCACCTCTTTGCTCTAAGAAGACAGGATGAATTGCACCGTTTTCAATGAAGTTTTCACACCTTTAACTACAATCAGTAGTTATTGTAGTTAAGTCATTGTGCTCAGCATACAGCCCTATGTGTATTTACTTACTTGGGTATTAGCCATTTGTTATTGCTAACTTTATCCACATGAACGCCAGAACCCAGAACATACTAACATTTTTATCCCCATTAGCAATTAAAAGATGCTAATTAGACGGGGGCTGTTGATCGTTCAAGATTCTATTGTCTTATCAGTTGTTGTTTTTTTTGTTTTTTTTTTAAATGGGACATAGAAGAGTATTTGAGTATTCAGGGATAATTTATTCTAGCATATTTGAATGTTAAAATATAACCATGACCGGATGAGAAGCCGCTTTGACATCTAACAATATTCATAAATGAAAATAGGTTAAAACACTTCATTTTTTGATTTACATTAAATATAGTTTTTAATGTTGAGAGCTTATTTACCAATGTACAAATGAATGCTTTTTGCCTCTATGATATATTTAGAAAACTCACCATAAGAAAAGTTTCCAATACTTGCACTGTATTTTCCACTTGGGGGGTTATATATTTGCCGTGCATCCCTCCTTGGAAGTGGTGAAACTTTCTTTCCAATGGTTCCTGTAGGCACATCCTCTCCAGAAGAACGTTTTTGTCTACAGATACACAAGAGAAGTGTCAGACTATGAACCCTGAGGTTTTTAGCATTGCAAAGAAGACTTGCAAGTCAGGATAAGAGCTTACCCAACAACAGCTGCTGCTGCTGCCGCTGCTTCTGTCTTTTGAACAGGTTTCCAAGACAAAGTGACAGTGCTCTTGTAGGATGGAGGGTTGTGGAAGAGATCCTGAACACAAGCAAGATCATTATTTAAAAAAAAAAATAGTATAGACACCAACAACAGTGGTAGCTTTATTATTCTCTGTTCACTTCTGAGATTTTTTCCTAAGCAATTCCCAAGGAATTACCTTGATTAGGACGTTGATGTTGTTGGTAATTTTCAAAGCCACCACTTTGATTTTATTCTAAGGAAACACAGCACAGGTTTGTAAATTCCAGTAACCATGTAAAACAATAAAAAAATACACTAAGCGAAAGATGAATTAAAATTGTAACCCTTTAACAATACCTCTTCAGTCTTTAGTGCATCACCAGTTTTTCCTTGCAATGCCACACGGAGTTGACGAATGTATACCTGCAGACCTCGTGCAAAGTACTGCAACCTGTAAATCGAATGACAAGTGAAATCACGACACACGGGAGATAAATCACACAACTCAATTTGGCAGCAAGGGCACAATCAGACCTGATCTTGAAGTCTTTCAATTTCTCAGCATTAACCTTGTCAATAAGAAAGTCTGGTAACTTTTTGCCAAGCTGGTGGAAACTGTAGAGCAGGCACTCCACATAGCTAAACTGGAGCTTGGGTTCATCATTCCCAGCATTTTCCCCATTCTCTTCTTCAGGAGGCAAGGGCATGAACTCCTAAACATCAAGGAGGAGAAACTCTTCATCATCCACACAAAAGTTAACAACCTGTGATTTGAAATTTATTATTTTCCCAGATAAAAGATATCTAAAAGTTTTCAACATTTTAAACATAATTATTAAATTTTAGAAAGCCATTTCACATAAACAATGTAGTTCCACAGTTGATTTACCAGTAGTTTCTCAAACAATGTCATGAGGTTTGACTCGAGTTTGTCCATGTCACCACAGTATGGACTCATTTCAGCCATCAGTTTTAGTACCTAGTAAAAATAAGAGATCAGCATATAGACAAAATAAATTATTTTGATTTTAACCTTTAACATCGGCAAGACAAGACAAATGTGTGGGACTTTAGTGGCACCAAGCTAATTAACTTAAAATGTAAAAGAATTCCTTTAACAATTGTTGTTTATACATCTATCTATCTATCTATCTATATATAATGCTCACCTCAAGCTGGATGTCCAGTTCTGCCACAGGGCTGGTGAGCATGCTAAGGTTAGTCAGAACATGTTCACAGAAGTACGTCACAAATCGAGTGGAATGCACATTTTTCTATTGAGATAAAAACAGAAATAAGCATTTACAAACAAGACAGTTACACAACAATTATCAAAAAAAAAAGTTAACATGCATGCCTTTTAACATGCATTGAACAAATGAAAGAATGCAGCATAGTATACAGTTTAAAGTGGTCAAGACAATGCAGCTCACCGAGAACAGCGGTAGTGCCTGACGTGTGCATTGCAGCAGTCGGTCCACACTATCAGCATCAACAGGGTTAAGGGCCTGCTCCAGGAAGGCCTGTTCCACTACCAGCTCCACAAGCTGCTGTCTCCCGCTTACTGTCTGCAAGCTCTTCAGGCCAGACAGCACCCGCATCAGAAGCACAAACTCCTCTCCAGTCACATCCTCCAAAACCTGCACCAAAACACAGTATGAAACAATCTTACGTGGAATGTAATAACTCTTTCCTGGTATTAGACTACAGTTTCTAGAAGCCAAATTGAAGGACCTGTTCTTAGGTAGAGAGCGAGACAGACAGAAAATAGAATAAAAATATACATGCCACTTGGGCACGTAACACTATTGTTTTACTGTAGTTACAGAATAACTGACAGATGTTTAGAAGCACCACCTCATGCAGCCACCTCCATGCTTCACCACAAAGATGGTATTAAACAGATGATGAGCAGTACTTGAGTCCAAAAATGGCTGTGGCTAATCAGACCAATCTTTTTCCTCATGCTCCTAAAGTCCATAAAGCGCCTGCCATAGGCAAGTCAGAAGTGGCTTCTGTCCAGCCACCCTACCATGTCTAATTTCTTGGTTGTCTTTGCAGCAAATACTCCTATATTGACAAAGGACTTCTAAAGTACTGTTAAACTGACCACTGGGTTCTTGTTCACCTCCCTGATTAAAGCCCTAAAGAGTTTGGTTGACCTTGATGCTTCAGTTTATTGGGTAATTCCAAATTAATCTTACAAACATTTAACCACATAAGAAAAATCTTATAGAAAACAAAGGTGAGATGAAGACACTGGCCAAAAGATTACTAACGTGAGTAAGTAATGCATAGTACTAACATACTCCAAAATTCTACCTTTTTTGTCTCTGTGAGAATATAGTCCTCTACTTCCTTGGTCAGGGTTTCATCTGGCATTGACTTCAGTTTGGCAGAAAGGAACTTAATTGCTCTCTCTCGTACAACATCCTCACCCTGAAGAATTTGGCTGAAAAGACCTCCAAGTGTCCCTTAGAAACAAAGATTAAACAAAATTTGGCACACTAGATTACTTCAAAAATATGCACATTTATCCATTTACTTATGAACACAAATATAACTAAGCTTTTACAACATGCAAATCAATTTGAAATTAGGAAAAGACAATACCTCTTGCATCAATTTTGAATATGGAAATCAGTGCAGTGTTTACTTGGTTGAATTCTGCTGCATCATCTGGAAATAGGAAGGAAAATGCTCATCAACAAGATGACAAATACAGTAGTATACTGCTAAGGTGTCAATCATATTACACAATGCACACAATCTGTGGTTAAGCACACCCCATACAAATCAGCTGCGTTCAATAGAAAACAAGGGTCAGGGGTTTATCATGAAACCATGACATACTGATTCACCAATCTCAATAACACCCATCAGTTTCTCAAGTGGCACTAATCAAGCAATCACTGTCACATTACCAGTCTAATGTGCAAGCACTTTGTAAAAGCTACTGTACTGGCTGTAAAACAGTGCCACAATCCCTATGTTGCTGGTGGTGTTGAAGATGCAGTATGTGCACTGAAGTGTGTGCAGTATTTTTTTTCACATGCACAACTCAGCACTCAGCAACAGGCAAGTTCCTGCCCCTAAGCACTGTGATTAAGCCCTTTTAACCATGCAGCCCAGTGAAATAATATTTGGTCACCTTATGGCAAACCTGAGTGGCTGTGGGCGCCATAGTATCACACAATAAAATGGCAATGAGGTTGTCATTAAAACATGTGTGTGCTTGCACGTGACGTTAATCTAAAACCATTTAAATGACACTGACAACATATTTGTTTGTAGTTACTTTTACATGGTTTGAGGTCCAGGTACTTTTTAAGTAATGTTATTGCATGATTTGTTTCTTTAGCTGTTTAGGTGAATGTTACAAACCAATCCAAATTATGTGAACACGCAAACCCGGAAAAATTATATATTGCGCTTCTGTAGCGCACTACTTGAGAATGGCTGCCTGTCACAGTACTCTCCATAGCAGTATACAGTACAACATAAACAAATACATCCTTTCCTCACTGTGTTCTCTATTGTTTATAGTTCTTTATTTTAGTACTCTTAAAACTTTGCAATACATGTTGTGATGTGTCCCTAATGCTGTAACACAATTTCTGTCAAAAATATAAAAATCTACCTTATTATACTGCGCAGTGTATTGTATCTGTAATGTGAAAAATACAATTTTAGCCATGTTGTCTTCTCACAAATACCTGTCTGCAGTAGTTGTGTGAGGATGTCTGCTACTCTGGGTAAATTCTCTCCAGCTGCAAAGCGGGGAAGTTCTTTGATGGCCTGCCGGCGAATCTGCAAAAGGCAAAAAAACAGCCAGGTGCTGATTACAACAAATGGGGACTTCTCTCTGTTGCACAAACTGAAGCCTGAGAAAGACGTGACCTTACCGAGACATCTTCATCTTCACACAAATCCAGCTGTGCGTTAATTGCTGCATCTGCCAGCTCTGGAAAACTGCTGAAGAATTTTGGAATGAATTGGGCAGCCAAGCGCTTTTCTTTTGGGCCGCCTTTTACACCATCCAGAATAACCTGGTAGGCTTCTTTATGCTGAAACACAATTATAAATATACATATAAAAATGACACTGTCATCTCACATTCTCAGATCAATTCTGCGCTTCGGTAATAATCTCAGATTTGTTTCTATGCAGTTACTGAAAATACATAAATGAACAAAAAACCCAAGACTGTGACGAGTAAATAAAGTTTATTACTTTACTAATACCAGGGTGAGCCATAGCCCTGGGCAAGTGTGTTCACTGCCCCCTATTGTTCACTAGTGTGTTTCACTACATGAATGGGTTAAATGCAGAGGCCACATTCCTCTGTGTGCAAACAAAATAAGACTATGCCTAATAAACTAATGGCAAAATATCACCTCTAATTTTACAGAATGTTTGTGAATGGACCATGTTAGCTACATGACTGCTAACTCAGGTAAGGTTAACGTTAGCATAGCTAGCTAAGTGCTGTAGGCCGTGAATGTGTTTCTATAAGGTAAGATATGCAAATAGAGTAAATTAATGAATCAATAATCTAGTCAGGTGTGTTATACTGCAGTAGTTATGTGAAGAAGTTGCTCGTTATAGCCACTGTAGAAACACAAACCTGACTGAGGTCCTCCTTAGCATCGGCTAGAATGCCATAGTTACGATACAGCTCCTCCACTGTGGCCGCCATCTGCCTAAAACAATCCGCGAGCAATGGAAACAAAAGGCCTGCTTTCCCCCTTAATAGCCCTCCCTGTCACTGAGCTGATCTATACCGTCTGAAATGCCGCAACATCAGACTTTTTCTCTTCTATACGGAGCAAAACGCTTCCGTTAGCGCGTTAGCTTCTAGCTCGTGCGCTGAACCGTCGCTGGGTTTCTGACGCGCGGGGAATACATCAGCTTTCTCTCTGGCGCCTGTACGGAGAGCTTCTGTATGTCACGTCCCCCCCTTGTGGCAAGGAGTAGGATTACACATCATTGTCTGTAAGACGCCATCTAGTGTAGGTTAATACACTAGTTAATACTGACTCAGGAAGGGTCAAGTTTTAGAGAAAGAGAAAGATTTTTTCAGGGGCGTGGGGCATTATTTAGCTGCATTAATCATTATGTTAATGAGGCTTCTCACAACTATTGAACTCTGTGTGTGTGTGTGTGTGTGTGTGTATTTAAATGTCCTCACAAGAATAGGAAAATCTTTCTGGTGTTGCGAGGACACTTGCTGGAATCTCACACAAATATTTTTTTTCTTTAACAAAAATGAAAAAAAAAAAAAAATATTAAAGGAGCCAAAATGTTACGTTTATTAAGGTAAAGGTTGAGGTTAGGGTCAGGCATACATTATTCATTATGTCGATGAGGGCCCTCACAACTGTATGTGAGATCACTTTGGACACTTAGGCCACAAAAGGTCCTCATCATCACTAGGGCTAGGGTGAGGGTTAGGCATAGCATTAATTAGCTGCATTAATGAAGCTAATTGAAGGTCCTCACAACTAGAGAAATGTGTGTGTGTGTGTGTGTGTGTGTGTATGAGTCTAGGTGAAATATCAGGACACTTGTCATATACAATATATGGGCAAATTTACACTCTCAGTACAATGTCAGGAAAAAAAGGCATGTCCTGACTTTTCTAAACATTTTTATCTAAAAATCAACATTTCTATTTAAAAAAATGAAAGAGCCCCAAATTTTCCTTTTGGTTACTGAGCTTAAGGTTAATTGTAGCATTAAATAGGTACATTTAACATTATGCCTATGGAAAGTCCTGACATAAATATTGAAACCAACGTGTGTGTGTGCACACTACATTGCATACTGTTAGTACATTCTCAGATCAGTATTATTTTTAAATTAAGTCCCATATTAAGTTGTTAATTTAACTGCTCCTTTGCATGTTTGCAGGTGCCTTTGGTTTTTTACTTCCTTTGTGAGATGTGGAAACTGACATAGCTCTTATTTAATCAGTATCTCTGGTAAAACCATAAGAAATTCTTAGGTATATCTACATTGTAGATGCCTAAAACACACTAAATACTCTGCACATATACACCTATAGTTTTACATCATCTTTCTATTTTCCTGGGTAAAGTCAATAAAGCTGACAACAACTCAAGACTCTTATTCACAATAACTTTAAACACATTTTGTACTTTTATTTAGTCTTTGTGTGACTTCAAAATAAGCTTGAGACCTCATGTCATAAGATAAATAAAAAGAATCTTTCCCATATTTAGTACACATTACTAAATAAACCAGTAGTACTCTTATTTCTGGTCATACTTTCCTCAGGTATCTTCTTCACGCTCCTCAGCAATGTCTTACTGTGCAACAATCCCACACAGAAGATTTTCTCTGCAAGGATCAGCATTCAAATAAGGCCACTAAAGCCTCTTAACTGCTTTTCTATTCTAGGAAGACTAGACTAATTAAGAGTTGATTTTAGTCCTAAAGGAAACAGCCCTGCATGTGAGCATCCCATTAATTACCTAATACACTACTATGTTCAGAAGGCTGATGTGTGTTGAGAGGTGCCTTGAACCTGCAGTCATGATTATATCTATAAAACAAGTATAGTAATTAGCCAAGAACAACTAACCAAGCAAAAATACAGATATACACAAAAGTTATACTCACACTGCACACTGATGAACACAATCTGTTCTAACATTCAAATTGAAATGAAATTATAATTAAGACATTTAAAATATTTAGTGAAAAAAAATTACAGTGCAGTACAGTGCAACCCCCGACAAAAATTGTACAGTACATACTAAAATGGCTCAAAACAAGAAAGCATCATACAGTGTACTCATGTCCATAATCCCAACCAGCTGAGAGCTTTAAAAGATTTTTGCCTAATACTGCATCTGTGTAAACAGTGTTAGCTCAGCAGAGTTGAAATTCCACACAGCTTTGCCACATCTACAGCAGAAAAAGAGCACAGCACAGGACATGACTCAGCTAGGTTTCTTTAACTCCTCACACCCTCGTGCCTTAAACACCGAATAACGTGTATACAAAGGGCTTTGTATATGCAACTGTGACAGGAAGTTGAAAGTAGACTGTCTTCCAGCAGAGGCAAAATTTGTAAAGGTCACAGTAAAGTACTGCTTTGCATATGCCTAAATAATGTGTGTCGATTTATGGCCAAACACCAGTACACAAACATAGACATAATTAACTGGAATGCTGCTAAACAATTAGTAGTCAATTTGACCCATACTACATATATCTGCTGTGATAATCTTCCACTGAAATAATGACAGTTCCAGGGATTGGCTAAATAGTGATTCTTTTTGTCAAGCACTGTGTCAGTGCAATACCAGCTTTTGCTCAAAACCATACTCCATTTTCCAGCAGCAAACAGTTTTCAGCTTATCTTTGCAGTGTTCTGGCATATCTGTGACTTTGCTGTAGTTGACTGAGAGTCCAGGAATACTAGTTGGCGAGCGAAAGGCTTGGCAGAAACAGTTCTCTTTGCTTTTGTCACCTGGCTGTTATCACCACCATCAGTTCCATTTGTCATTGAGAGAAACTGGATGTCTGATTGAACATTGGCAACCGTGTGGCGTCGTATTCCACCAGTCCTCTCCAGATATGCCTCGCCTTCCTGCTCCACAAGAGGTGTCAGCAATGATTCTGCAGCAAAGTGTGTGATTGTGATCTCTGGCTGGCCTAAGTGAGGTGCAGTCTCCAAACTGGAGTTTTCCAAATGACAATCTGGTGCAAGAGCAGAAAATAGCAGTTACATTATGTCTTTGCATGAATGTGGTAGGTCATTACAAACATAAAAAGAGTCAGTCTCTGTTATTCCACTAGGGGTGAAATAGAGCAATAAACTAAGATCCTTAACCTCAGCTACTGACAAAATATCAAAAATATCCGCCTGCATTTAATTCTTCCTTTTGGAATTCATGCAGTTATTCAATCATGTGGCATAAAAACAATGCATAGAATCATGTAAATACAGGTCAAGAGCTTCACTTAATGTTTACATCAAACATCAGAATGGGGAAAAATTGTGATCTCTGTGACTTCAACTGTGACATAGTTGTTGGCACTGGATGAACATTTCAGCTGCTGATCTCCTGGGATTTTCACACCCAACAGTTTCTAGAGTCACACAGAATGATGAAAAACCCAGAAACATTCTGCGAGTGGAGGGTCTGCAGACTGAAACACCTGGCTGATTAGAAAGATAAGAGAAGAATGACAGAGACCGGTTTAAACTGTCAGGAAGTCTAGAGTAACTTAAATAATGCTTTTCTGCCCACAACACAGATAGAGCGTGATTATTTAAGATACTGTATTATTGAGGTTCCTGCCAGTTCAGACCAGTCTGGCCATTTTCCTTTTCCTTCTCTTATTAAATGAGGAGTTTTCACCCTTAGAAATGTGTCTCACTCGTTGTTTGTTCCAACCATTCTGTGTAAACTTCAGAGAGCATGTGAATGTGAAATCTTCATCACGATCAGCAATTTCAGAAATACTTGAACTAGCCCATTGCACTGCTGCCACATCATTGGCTGATTGGATACAGTTAGAGTCAGAAATATTTGGACAGTACCTTTGGACACAAGTGACCAAAGGTAGTTAGACAATTATCTCAAAAGTTATTTCATGGGCTGCACAGGCTATTCTCTCGTGAATCCATCATCAAGCAGGTAAAAGATCTGGAGTTGCTTCCAAATGTGGCATTTGCATTTGGAACCTGTTGCTGTGAACCCACAACATGTGGTCAAAGGAGCTCCCAGTGGAAGTGAACCATTAGGCTGGAAAAAAGAAAAAATCTATCAGAGAGATAGCAGAAATATTAGGAGTGGCCAACTCAACAGTTTGGTACATTCTAGGGAAAAAGAGTGCACTGGTGAGCTCATCAACTCAAAAAGGCCTGGACCTCCACGGAAGACAACAGTGGTCGACAATCGCAAAATCCTTTCCATGGTGAAGAAAAACCCCTTCACAACATCCTCCTAAGGAAGTAGGTGTATCAGTATCTAAGTCTAGCATAAAGAGAAGACTTCATAAGAGCAAATAAAGAGGGTTCACCACCAGGTGCAAACCATTAATCAGCCTTAAAAATAGAAAGGCCAGATTAGAATTTGGCAAAAAACATATAAAAAAAGGCAGCCTAGTTCTGGAACAGTATTCTTCGGACAGATGAAACTAAGATCAACCTGTACCAGAATGATGGGAAGAAGAAAGTATGAAGAAGGCTTGAAACAGCTAATGATCCAAAGCACACCACATCCTCTGTAATACATGGTGGAGGCAGTGTGATGGCATGGGCATGCATGGCTTCCACTGGCACTGAGTCACTAGTGTTTATTGATGATGTGACAAAAGCAGTCGGATGAATTCTGAAGTGTACAGGGATATACTTTCTGCTCAGATTCAATCAAATGCTGCAAGGTTGATTGGACATGACCCAAAACATACTGCATAAGCAACTCAGGAGTTTGTTTTAGGCAAATAAGTGGAATATTCTGAAATGGCCTAGTCAATCACCAGATTTCAACCCAATCAAGCATGAATTTCACTTGTTGAAGACAAAACTTAAGGCAGAAAGACCCACAAAACAAACAACAACTAAAGACAGCTGCAGTAAAGGCCTGGCAAAGCATCACAAAGGAGGAAACCCAGCATTTGGTGATGTCCATGGGTTCTAGACCTCAGGCAGTCATTGCCTGCAAAGGATTCTCAACAAAGTATTAAAAATGAACATTTTATTTATGATAATGTTAATTTGTCCAATTATTTTTGAGCCCCTGAAATGAGGAGGCTTTGTAGAAAAATGGTTGCAATTCCTAAATGTTTCAAAGGATATTTTTATTCAACCCCTTGAAGTAAACCTACAATTCTACATTTCAATTTCATCTCAGTTGTTTAATTTCAAATCCAATGTGGTGGCATTCAGAGTCCAAATCATGAAGAGTGCATCACTGTCCAAATATTTCTGGGCCTAACTGTATCTGCATGACTGGGCAGTTGTATGGCGAGTGCATGTTCAGTTCATTTGTACATGAACCCATTTGAGTTGATGTTTGAGTTGATAATTTATTAAACTTGACATGTGTAATGTGTGTAATGGCTTGTTACACCCTTGGTGTTAAGTGAGATCTTACCTGAAGTGGAGTCCCTGTGGCTCATATAGAGGTAGTTACTCAGGTAAGGTGAAATCACCAAATTCACTAGTCGCTCTAGAAGGTAGTATTCTTTACTAGGCCCACTAGGCTCATGAATGCCCTGTGTGAAAAAAGCTTGCAGATATTAAATATGTATCTTTTGCGGCTGTGATCTAAAAGGTGATAAATACAGTAGTACATTGGGTACCTTGTGCAATGTGTGTATAAAATGTTGGATGTCATTTATCATTTAATATCTGGTCAGTGCGGTTGTGGCATTGTTAACATGATGTTTTGTATGCAAATAAATGAAAATTAAACACTGGACTATCTCAAAGAGATATTCAGCAGCAAAGTCAAATATTTTTAAATAAAGTCAGAGCCAGTATAATAAAAATTCCCACCTGCAGTATAAGCAGCATCTGTACTATTGCAGGTGGGTATGAGGCACTATGCAGCATGTTCTCTAGAGAAAGCTTCAACAAGACCTGGTCCCTAAAACCCAGCAAAGCCATCTGTCTCACAGTCAGCTCCTGACCCTGTGAGCATGCATGCGTGCACACACGCACACACAAACACACACACACACACACACACACACACACACACAATCACTACATTGTCTACAGACTAGGGCTGGAACAACATTCCATAGTGAATAACACTGCTCAGTTACCTGCACAGGATAGAATATGGCTTGAAGAGTTGGCAGGATCTCAGTGAAAAATGTTACCCACATCTCAGACAGAGCCTGGAGACAGTTTTGTTCTAGAAGGGAAAAAAGCAAAAGGAGATAATCTCAGCTCATATTCCATACTATTCAACAACAGCCTGCTCAAAGTAAACAATGTAAGATATGACAATATTTTTTTCTACTTAGGACAGCCCTTTAACAAACAATATAATATGCTTGATGAGTAAGCTAAGCACATATATACAACATATTTCAGTACTGACCCTCATGAAGCTGAATTTTCTCCAATATATGTGCCAGGCCTTTGTACAAGAGCTGGTCCTATGTCAAATTAGAATAAAATAATATTAAAGCACAGGAGGAATTATAGAAATCAACAAAAATAAAAAGTCTGGAATCATTTGCATGCTTCATATTTGGGGTTAAGCACATGGGGAAGTTGTACATTATACCATTATTCCAATTAAAAACCTTTTTTGACTATTTACTTTCATCCTGCAGAAACACAAGCATGAGACTAATCTGAAATAGTATGACCTGCAGAGAATCAAAGCACTGAACAACTTCTAAGAGGTTTGGAGACAATGTTGGACATCCTCCATGGACATTATTTCAAGATGCTTTATATTTCTTGTCTTGTCTTCCATCTTAAAGAAAGCATGTTTACAGTAGGGTTCAAATCCAGACACAGCCATTGGAAAACACTGATATTATGTTTCCAGAACTTGATGCATGTTTGTGTGCTTTGGTAAAAGGTTTTTTCATCTGACCATAACACGTTTCCCAATGTAGTTCTATTAAAGCATATTGATGCTGTATTTCTGGGTTGATCTCGAAAAGGGATTTTTCGTGCTACCCTTCTAAACAGCTTGTTGTCATGCAGGTGGCTGTTGACTCTAACTGCTGATTTAAAAACAAACAGGTCAACTGAAACTGTGTAATTCTGAAACTGTGATCTTTGAGATGTTCTTAGCTTTTCCACCATCCTCTTTACTGTACAGGTGATGGCAGTATGGCCCATGTCCTCCTCCTGACAAATTTTCTATATTTTTAAATAATTTTATTATATACCTGTTTTTGCTTAATGGTGTTCTAGATACCTAGCATATTTACTATTTAATACTTTTATATAAATTTAGTATAAATTCTGCTATAATAAAATACTATTAAGAATCTCTCATAAGAATATGAGAACATCTTGGGTGAAACAGAAATACTTTTTACAATATATTTTAGTTGGAATTAAATTTTTAAAACCATTTTGGTTAACATTTGAACAGTGATCGCAGGTTACACCTGAAAGTATTCTGTAATGAAGGAGCCCAGTTCTGTCCTTTGAAGCCACCTGAGGACATACAAATACAATGAAGAAAAATGAGCTAAAACCTTCATAATGTGCTGTCACTCTTAAGCTTGCTCTATAAAACGACTAGCAGAAAGATTCTGACTTTTTTACCAAATTTAACAAATACATAATTATACAAAATAATTTTTATATCATAAACAAAACTAAAGTATCTGTCAGTGCGGTTTTGATATTCATTGTCAATCTTTCCCACCTGATGCTTTCATTCAGACTGTACAGCTCATTGGTATGTAGCCCTCCTCCTTGAAATACTTTGATTACAGCAGATTGGACACTGCAATGCATAAAAGTGAATCAGTTTCTGGAAAATACATGTGCTCTCACTATGCCATTTAAATATGGAAATAGCCCTATATATTTAGCACACAAATAACAGTTAACATTGCATGGTCATGCCTAGATAATGAGCAGAACTTCCTCAAAAAGTATGCCACATAAGCATTTAAAAATTCCGGAGTAAATCCCTTCTGACTAAATGAGGATGTGTATTTACAGTCATCATACCTTCCCTTTTTGGCCCTGAAGCCCTTACAACTGAATAACATCCTGCTCGCCACTTCCTGAGAGTGGGGCAGCAGTAGCCCTATTTCCAGACAGATATAAAAAGGGCAAAAAGCAGAACTCCCCCAACCCCCCTCCTGCATATGCACAGACTGCATTTGGTCAGGTTTATAACATGTGATGTGCATACTGTGTATACTGTAAATATGAATATTATATAAGTATATCATATGCGGTTCATATTTAGACCCATTTCTTATTTTGTTCATGTTTCTTTAGCAGTAATGTAACAGTCTAATAAGGCACAAGCTAGCTAGTTACAATTACAATTTTTTTCAAGGACATATATTACACTACTTTAGAAAACCTTCATTTCGCTTAATAAAGCTTAAAGTGTTCTGCATGTGTCCTGAGTTTTTTTATAGGTCCTGCATGCATTTTTACCTTCCTAAGACAGGCAGAGTTTTGCTGCCATGTCAACAAATAGCATTAAAAAAAACCAAAAAAAAACCTGTGGCTACTGGTATTCTACAGGAGGATGCACTGAACTCAACATACAGTAGGCTATGCTTGACAACAACTTGGCTATAGTGGTAGAGAAAATACATTACCAATCAGATATTTAGTAATGACATTTACTAATGTCATTTTCTCATCTCCAGACACGCTCAGTTATTGAATAAGTGGCATTGTGAATTGAAGTTTGGCAGCACAGACATTCAAGTTTGGCTGACATTTGCTGCAGTAACATCCCAGTTTCCATATGCCCTTAATGTTTTTGGTTCTGTCTTCTGAAGAACCCAGTTAAACAACTGTGTGACATTTTGGAAACAACAGACCTTCTGGGAATCTTAGTACTTTGTGAATATTCACAGTAAGTAGGCTAAATGTAAATAAACACAAACCATTAATGACAGAAAGGCTCACAATAGTGGTGTAGACTGGTTTTATATATAGTTTACTGAAACAACTGCACCGGTTTGGAGTTTGGCCTTACTCAAATCCCAAGTACAGGCCAGTGCCACTGTAAATTCTCTAGAATGGGGTAGTTTTTTTTTTTATAAGAACACCTTGAAATAACACCGTGTTAATGCCACAATATAACAAAAAATTAAGAACATTTTCTTTTAAACACCCTTCAATTGTTTTATGTATTGGGCTTCACAAAATCTTGTTGAAATACATCTGTGTGTCTGTAGAGCCTTATACCCACCTATTCCAAATACGTGCATTGGAGAGTTGTAGAGATGGTGAACTGGCATGGAAGCGGGCCAGGTCCGACAGCACCGGTGAGCTCATAAAACGAGGACGGCGAAAAGATCCCATTATACACTGGACAAAAATACCACCAGGTAACACGTGAATGCTAGTGCGTGCAAATGAACAAAAGTCAACTGCATTTCCTCTGTAGAAATGCACTCACGTGAGAGAAAAATGGCTACAAGGTGTTGTTTACACCATATTTATCTGTGGTGACTCACAAAGATAGATATGTATGTCATACTGAAAGCCACATACAGCGCCTAAGACAGCCGAGCTCACTTCCTTTAGTTTGAACTCTTCCTGCCTAACCCCTGCATGATGGTGTGCCCAACGTTGCTGGTGTCTATGGTATAAAGCACATTTCTTTTTTTTATTTCATTGAAGTAATAAGTTTTAATAGGCTGTTAATAGAATTCTGGTGCTGCTGAAATCATGTAAATATGACAGCTGTCTCCCTCATCCCTCATCAACTCACGCATGCATATTTAATAAATGTCCTGTACATGTCTGACTCAGGCCATACTGCTCACACATATCTAGGCAGCACTCCACCCCAGCACACTGCAGCTCAGTCCCACACACATCTGATCCCAGATTCAACGGTCTAAAATAGAGTTTAACAGCACTGTGTCAAACTTCTAAATGTACGTGAGTTAGGCATATATCCAGGACACATGAATCTGGTAGTGAGTGGCTGGCTGGCAATAATATGGGGCCTTGGCACTTTGCATTGTTTAGAAACAAGCCACAGAGTAGACATTTCCAAGAAACCAATTCCCTTTTAACAGTGATCAGACTGATGCATTATACAGCTTAGGTAAAGACATAACAACAAGAATGTAAACAAAAATGAAATGCACCCTTGCTTGCCATCTGGTAAACATGGGCATGTAAGCTTGGCAAGAATATTCCCAGTTCTGTTGATTCATGAGCAGCTTTGTGGTTCTTGGAAACACACTGTAATAATAGCTTGCCTATGAACGATATAAATCAACATGATATTATATTACTGACCACTTGTTTTATAGTGCCTTCAGATCCCAGTCATGAGGTAGAATTTGTAGTTTGTTTACACATATTTATTGTGTGGAGGCATTTAGAGAGAGTGTTTAAAACTTTTTTTTGCAATCCTGTGACGGTGCTGTCATGAGAAGCCATTCACGAGGGTGAAACGAGTTAATGTAATTAAACAAAGGCCCTATAAATGACCATGGACTTAATCAGATCGTGTCAGATCTGCTCACATTGGACTAACAATAATACTTTGTAAAACTTTAAAACTATCATGCTTTCCTAAGGCCGAAATAATAACATTAAAAAATGACATGTGACAAATCACAAATGTTTTGGCTTCCCTGCTGATTGATCCGGCTTAGTCTGACCAGCTACCAGCTGCCAAAACACAGAAAGAACCAGTCAAAGTGGTAGAGCAGCAGCTAAATACTGGTGGATGGAAACAGTTTTTGAATGACTCCTACTAATGCAACACTGTAGACATTTCTTTTTCAATCACACAACAATGAGGCAGTTCAAAATGATAAGTGTTAATCAGTTTAGTCAAGCAATTAGGAAGCCTATAACTTGGTTATAGAAATAACTTGGTTTACCTGCTCAGGCTGGAGAGAGGGTGATTTTTTTCAGGAGGGTGGACAATTTCACCTATAGTTTGTATTTTAGGTTTTATCTTTACGTTTCATTTAAAGTTTAGAAATTGCTCCAGGTTATTTGGTAACCGTTAGCTGGTAGCCTGAGGCAAGTGAGGTCAACATCAATGAGCAAGAGCATCACTTTCACTTTAATGTGGAAAAACGACCGCTATAGGAGAGCAACAGCAGCATCTCGGCAAACATGCATAACTTTTCTAGTACAAATAGAACAGATTACTGCATCTTGGACATTTCAGCTGCCTGCACACACACACACACACACACACACACACACTCACCGAGTCGCAGCTTGGATGAACTTTCCCCTGGGTTTCTCACACACTCCTCTCTCTTAGAGCATGCACCAAGACGCTAACGCCTGCCGAAGTCTTAAAATGACCGACAAAGGAATAAGACTGCTTGGACTAGCTGTGTGTGTGTGTGTGTGTGTGTGGGAGGAGTTAGTGTGTCACACACTACTGCTTCACTTGATCCGCACACAAGTGGCACTTTTCATGACAGAATACGCGTTATGCCTATTAATGTGAAGCGTAGCCTAAAAGTGTCCTGTTGATTATTAACGATGATGTGTCCCATTCCACAGTACTCTCTCTCCTCACACTGCATGAGTACAGCATCTGCATCACTTATTTCCATGAATCTATTTACCCTCACAGAGATTAGTAATGTAAACTGTCATGTTAGGAATGAAGCTCCCAAAGCCCTGAAGGCATGTGTGTATGAGTACCAGGGTATCTAGGTACATGCAGTGGTTTTAACATTATCTATCTATCTATCTATCTATCTATCTATCTATCTATCTATCTATCTATCTATCTATCTATTGATGTGCCAGAAAACTGATACAAATGAGCCTATGAAAAATACATAGGCTGGCATAATGGGATGGAATTTGTTTAGCTGGCATACCATGAGACCCCTGGTACATCTACAAATGTCACTGACAGATGATCACTATGTGTACCTCTTTTCTGAAGAGTTATTCCCATAACGTCAATGTCCTGCCTTCATTTTTCTCAAAGAACAATGTACTGCCACACACATCTAAAGACGACAAACTATGGTTTAAGGAATGCTTAACTTTTGCCATTCCTATCTAAGTCAACTGATCGCAACATTATCGAAACACTACTGGGATGCAATGCAATACGCTGTGGTACACAGAAATCTTACACCTCTGAATACAACAGAATTATAAACCGTTCTGCATGAAATACGGTGTTGATTGCCTACAGAAGTCCATACCCCATGATGGACCTACCAAGTATTAGACAGGTGTACCAGTTTTTTTGGCACTTCAGTAAACAATGTGCATAAAATACAAGGTGAAATGGACTAGCAAAATGGACTAACTGGTTCTCACACCCTGCTCTACTGGAGCAGTGACAGTTTACTTATTTCATAGTATTAATTACATGGAATGCAATAATAAAAATTATAAATAAAATAAAAATCAATATTTTGTCCATTTTCACAGTGGTAGATCTTTTTGTAGTTTGTAGGTTGTTAGTTTATGTTATTGTTCGTAATAATACAGCTTGTTTTTAACCAAATAATGATATGATAAAGTGCTAAGAAAAGTAGCCTATGTTAAGACAACCGACTCGCAATGGGTTGTATTTAAAAGTTCAGATTAATACAGTGTACTGAGTAATGAGTTTTTTCCTCCACACTTTAGCTTTCATCAGTTTCACCTTCCTGTTTCTTGTATATAAGCCTAGATTTAGAAACTCTGCTGATTCATTACTGAACTTATGACATCTGGCCTGAGGCTGTTTATTCATGATGATTTTTCTGTTATCTGCGTCACTGGTTCTACTTAATTTATTCAAATGACTTGGCCTGTGCCAAATAGTTTTGACAGATTATTTCTTTTTAACCCAACAGCAGTGTTTATGCAGGTTCACATTTTCTGACTCGAGCAGTAGTTTTAAATGTTTTAATGGGACAACATTAGTAATAAAAGTATTACTAAAAGTTAACTTTTATTTTAAATAAGCCTAAAACAATTAGATAATTATCTATGCACACTATGCACATTATATGCACACTTAATACAATTCCAAAATAATGTTTACATTGCTGTCCATGTGCACCATTTGGTACATACAAGTGTTCAAAATATTTGTGAATGTTATCATACACTATCATGGCTTATTAGATGGTGTTAAGAGACAGACACAGTTAGAAAACACACCCTGACAGTCTCAAGATTCCTTGCATAACATTTAGTTAGCACACCGAATCTACACAATGGCTGCACATGGACTTCATCGGTGACAGGAGAACTGAGGTTTTCTAAATCTTCAATTTAACTGACCCAGCCACCTGAAAAGGCATTGTTTTGAAGCACTGCACACTGGTGACATCTAATGATTAAACCTATGTAAATACACCTGGAAAGCCACAATACAAAATAGCCAGGTCATGTTATATGGTATTATTTTAATATATAATTAAGTTTCATTTATTTAATTAAATTTATTATTATCTTGTGTTTATTTTAAACATGCCTTTTCCAAAATGACCTACAAGAAATGCATATATTTATTAATAATCTATCTATTTAAACACTCAACTGCTTTCCATATACTACCGAATAAAATATTAATACCCACCAGATGATCAGAGGCAATTGCAATAGGAGCAGCAAGTCAATGCAGAAATTAGTAAGCCCAGGTCATTCCAGTGTTCCCGGTGTCCTATGTTCTCCAGACTTATATGACACATTATGGGAACATGAGCAATGATCCCAAGTGGTTCCTACGTGTTTAGGAATGGTATTATGGGTTAGGGTTGGTGATAGGCCCTAAGAAAATAGTATGGGTTAGGGTTGGTGTTAGGCCCTAAGAACTTAGTACCCTGGGAACAAACATATGGTCCTGGTTAAGCACTAGTACACAGAAGTACTACAGTACAATAATCATGATCATTAATAATCTTGGCTTGATTTGAGGAGGATGCCATTCCATCAGCGTACCAATTACTTAAAACATCCTCCTTTTAAAAGGGTCATGCCATAGTCCATCTCATTTGGATTAATATTATTAGTCCAATTAAGGTGTTCATCAGTTATATAAGTTCATTATATTTACACATAATACATATGCACTGGATGTATCAGCTCAAGAGGTTATGATAGCAAACAAGCATACTTTCAGTGGTCGATTCTTGCAGCAGAGCTTGAAATACGAATGATATTTTATTATATTTTAACCTTGAATCTGTACATTCTTAGCTTGCAAAGAGTTGATATTTATATTTGAAGTCCTCTTAGAAAGAAAGAACACAAAAATGAAACCATATTATAACAAAAAAAACACAGAAATGAAACCATACCATGAAACCATGGCTCAGGCTCGTATTTAACTACATAATATTGTTAAAATTAAAATTTTCTCGAATAACACCTCATGTGCAATAACACCTCATATAACACTTGCAAAGTCATTCTATAAATATGTTTTATATGACCCTAATAAGGGAACTGAAAACTTAGTGTTTTAGGATGCTTTACCCTGCAATCCACTGTTGATGGCAGTGTAAGACCACTTTAAACTGCTTTTGATCCTTTTCAAACGTTTGTTGTTGCTACATCATGCCAATCAGGCAACAATTCCTTACATGTATCCACTTAAATAAATCAGCAGAATGAATGAAATGAATATGAATGAAACTAGGAGTTAGTTTCATTTTTAGCTTCACAGTGTTGCTGTGATGTACTCCTTTCTGACATTGTTCTTGGTATGGTTCACATGAAGTTGTAGACTGCTGGGAGAGCACAGCAATAGGAATTCTGTGTAATACATAGACAGAGACTGATGTTTGTGAGCTATAGTTAAAATCATATTTCTTGTCATTGACTGTAAAGCTTCCCTTGCATATCTGTCATCAAATATGATTATTGCTCCCTGACCCTGTAGAAGCATGTCATTACAGGCATGTAATTCCTGGACACACACACTGCACTGAAAACTTTATTCACATATTGCCCTCACTGCCTTTTTCTGTTATTTATTTAAATGAAACTGTGATTGAAAACCTTTGGTGACAACATTCACTGAATTTTACAAAATGATTAATTTCCTCCTGAGCAGGTGAAAAACAAGTTAAAATGATTCATGAAATCATTTACACAATAAAATCCACCTCTGGTCCTGGGCTCTGACTGCAGGATTTATGCTAGCTCTGCACATATGAGGCTTGCCCTATACAGGAACAACATCTTCAACTTTCAACTTCAAATTTTTTTTTTTTTGAGAAAGGTCCTAAGAAATGTCTACATCAGATCCATCATGTGTTCTTAAACCACAAAATTGTCAGGAACAGTATTTTACCTAAGAAGAAATCCCAAATAAGTAAACGAAAGAGAAGATTTAAAAAGACATACATACATCAACTATACCATTAAAACCACAAAACCAGTGACAGGTGATGTAAATAGCATTAAGTATCTTGTTAAAGTAGCACCTGTCATGGGATATATAAGGCTGCAAGTGAACAGTCAGTTCTCAGAGTTGATGTGTCAGAAGCCGGAGAAATGGGCAAGTGTAAGGATCTGAGTGACTTTGACAAAGGCCAAATTGTGACGGTTAGCTGACTGGGTCAGATCATCCCCCAAATCTCCATTCATTCGTTCATTTATTCATTCAGTAGGTAAGAGTAGCTTTTTGTTGTGAAAAAATAAAAAAAATTTAGTAACAAGATTGAAAAACAGGCACAGGTCAGATGATGTGCAAATGAGCAAATACTCCACATACAAACAAAGTAGAGAACCAGAAAACAATGCATAGATCAATGTCTTGGAATTGTTACCGGTTGTTTACTAGGACCAACATTTTTCTAAATGTGTTTGAGAGTCAGATTATAAAGTCTGGCATACTTTAACATGTGACTGGGGTTCGAAGTCTGTGGTACTACTAATAAATGGAGAGATCTTACCTTGTTGTTCCAAAGCAGTGCATACTGGGAGGTTATAATATGGCCATAACATGACACAAACCCTACAAACTATAAAACAAGCAGCAAAATAATGCCCATGAATTTGGAACGAGATGCTCAGCACGCATATATGGGTGCTGACAGTTTATATATCTGAATTGTTCCTTGATGCAAAATCAATGGCCACCTAATCAGATTAGTGTATTGGTTCAATTCCTGGCACTGTGTTGGTTATATCGTTCCTGAATATGCAGAAAGAGCTCTTTCCACCTAATGCTAATCATTTGCCACAGACAAAATTAATGCATATTCTATTGGAAAGGCTATAATCCATAGACACATGCTGTCAATATCTTTACGGACTTCTAGTTGAAATACAAAAAGAGTTTCTGTTGTAACATGTACTCTGCCCTCCTAGCATTCTGTGATACTAAACACACTGTAACGCAGGGGAAATGACTGAGATGGAGAAAGAGAAAAACTAATCCAGCCATTAGCAAGGCTAAGAATAATCCTGCTCCACATAAATGAGACTCTCTGATCCCCTCCACAGACATTACTCCCTATCAAAAGGGGTCTTTGCTGTGTTGCCAAGCATAGAGGCTTCTTGTGTAGCACAACTGCATGTGTGATGAGGGGGGAAGTCCAAACCAAGCTACATAGTAAATGATGATTCCATGCAAATAGAATTATTTTTACAACAACAACAACAACAACAATAATAATAATTAATAATAATAATAATAATAATAATAATAATAATAATAATAATAATAATAATAATAATAATTAAACACTCACTTTGC
>JAOVVF010000010.1:13322096-13344542 GCA_028565595.1 Duopalatinus emarginatus | reverse complement strand
GAGGAACGTTGTTTCGTTTCACTGTGTACTGTACAACACTGTATATGGTTGAAATGACAATAAAAACTACTTGACTTTACTTGAAACCTCATACTGGACTACAGACATTTATATATATATACACTTCTGTAGTCCTTGATTCACAAGTGGCTTGTTATTATGAATGCAGCAGTTGTAGCGCCTTTCCTTTAGGTGTCTGTGCATGGTGACTCTTGATTCACGGACACCAGCCTTAATCCACTGCTTCTGCAGCTTTCCCAATTTCCCAAGTGTATACAAAAATTAACTGTTACATTTTACCGAACATTTTACTGTTTTTTTAAATAAGAGTTATTTTATTATTAAGTAAGACTGACTGCACAAAAGACCTGGCAGAGAAATAAAGGCTTGTCCCAACTGGTTTGGCACTAATGCCAGTAAGTGGCTAATGAATGTTGCATGCTCCAGTGAGCAGCTGGCATCTTTATTTCCATCACCAACTAGTTTCACCCATCCCCAGAGAACAGAGGAAAGGTGCAAGTACGATGGGGGATTAAGAGATACGGTTTTAAACTGCATTGATTTTCTTGCTTAATTTAAGACATGGCAAATGAAATTAGAACATTTCAGATACTTATATCCCTATATAAATAAAAACCCAGGGAGGCTTAGTTGACTAAATAGATAAGGAGTTATGAACACTGTTTATCTATATTGTATTATAAGTCAGTATACATGAAAAGAAAACAGAATAATTTGAAACAACATATTTATACCATGTTTTAATCCAATGATTTATGATTGCATTAGAATCCTAACACACCCATAACATAGTTGTGCATTCTTCAGTGTCCATTTTTTGGTCCCCTGATGGTAGATTCACTTTTCAGTCCATCACTTTTCTGACAGCATGTAAAGGATGGCTTTTGAATTTCAGATCAGGAGAGGCAGCACACTCTCCTGCTCTGAGATGCATGGTTGGCAGCTCTTTCATCCTTAAAACACTGGGCTGAGGTATGCGTTGAAGTATGCAAGAGATTTAGGAAAAAGAACTCTGTGAGATCTCAGACACAGCAGACATTTTAATGTCACCATTCACACAGACAGAGATTACTTATCATCCATCTTGAATTAGGCCACTTAGCATGCCTAAGTGTCATTCTATAAAAGTTTCTTGTGCAAGTGTCAAACCAAGGCTGGTGAAGTGACAGAGAAAAACGTTTCTTGCTAATCATTCCGATGCTTGTTTGTGTAAGTTATTTTACCCAAATGGAAAGAAGTGTAGTGGGCCCCAGAGAAGAAAGCAAGGAGGCTGTTGTGTTTGTCCTACAACGCGGGCCAGGCTTGAGCCGAATGAATTTGCAAGGTATAAAAGGAGTTGTGCTTGAAGTCGGAATTGATTCAACACAAGACTATGCTTCACTGGTAGCATGTTGATGAAGCTCAGTGAATGGCTTCATGGACTCCAGCACCCTGTAGGCCCCTGTCATTAAGGCCTATTTTGGTCTGTGATTACAAGGGGATGCCAGTGATTTTCATCATGGAGCTCAGTTTTTTTTCTAATTTGGTTAAAAATGAGAGAAACTTGGTTACAGTTGTTATACTAATGCAATGTGGCTGATTTTCACAAAAGTACAAAATTTTTACAAAAAAATTTCAATATTACAGCTTCATCAACAGGGCAGCCGTGGACTAGTGATTAGGGAACCGGTCTCATGACTGAAAGATCGTAGGTTCGATTCCTGTCTAGGATGCTGTGGTTTGGGGCAGCCCCCCTGCTCTGGGCAAGTGTGTTCACTGGTGTGTGTGTGTGTGTGTGTGTGTGTGTTTCACTGCACAGATGGGTTAAATGCGGAGGTGTCATTCCTCTGTGTGCAAGCACAGCAGGCAAATAGTTCTCTTTCAGCTGTAAAGCCCCGTACTTTAACCAAATAATCCAAATGCAGGAACAAAATGTAATATAATTCATGTTTTAAAATGTGCCATAAAAAAAGTTTAAAAGGGCCTTTAAAGTTTACATACAACTACTGTATGGTCAAGCATTTTACTTGTGCCTAGTAGCAGTCCTAGTAAAGATAATACAGTTCCCTGGCGTCCTAATAAATTGTCTGTGAAATATCACATGGATCAAATTCTACAGGTGCTTAAAACACACTGCCTAAAACAGCTTGTTCGAAATGCTTGGTTTCAGCACCTGTTGCTTGAAAAGCAAATGAATCAATGTTCACCATGCCCCCCCCCCACTCTCACAAGGTCTGTCTATACGCATATTAGGCAATGCCAATTCGTTTGATAGGATGGAGATCACCTGCGATGTCCAACGTGTCTGAAGAGTGTTTTTTTCTGGATAAAAAGCTCTATAATGATTGCATTTCTTATCATCAAAGTTAGTTTTGGATGCTAGAGGAGTCTGTTTAGGCTTACATGAAGTGGATTACACAAATGTTATAAGTAATTGTAAAATTGATTTTTTTTTTTTAATCCTGTGACAGCCCGTGTTGTACTGACCCAGGATGTAACAGTAACAGTCAGGCACAGTTTTTAGAACACGCTTACAGGTTTTTGCTGGCTGGTTTTTGGGCCAGTGCCATAAAGGTAAAGTTTATTAACTCAGCTATCCTGTCCTGTGAGGCTGAGAACCAATGTAGCGATGTGTGTTTGTCCACTCGATAGCAGACCATTTTCATTCCAGCTTTGACCTAATACTGGAGTATCTGTTAAAACAGGGAAAATAAGCAAATAAATAAAATGCTGCCCTTCTCTGTGGGTGGAGATACTCATGCAGTAGGCTGGAGGTATTCAGATGGAGGGTGTTATTATTTTAATGAAGGCCCCGTGGGATGTCACAAAGGGCGCAAAATCTAAATGGCTTGTTGAATGGCTGGGTTTTCTTACCCAGGCAGACACACTGACTGAGTTTGCAGTTTGTCGGTTGGTAGTGTCTTCAAATACCAAAATGAATGTGCACAAAAATTTAAAAAGTATTTTTTTCACAATATCTCACCCTTAATGTACATATTTCTATTACTACTACTAGGCTGATACAGCAGGACCTGTGGATTTGGATAAGGGGGCTGGAATGCATAACTATCACTATTATTAAGGCTTTAGCTGGGGTTGTTGAGAAGACAATGTTATACATGACAATAAGTCAGACTGGTATCTGTACTGTTTTGGGAATTTTTACAGTGAAGACTTCTAGTGGTCTGTTCAGTTGAAACATTTAAATCACTTGAAATAAACAATTCAATAACTTTGAGAACTTTCACTTCAAAAACTTTGAGAACTTTTGTGAGGAAGAGAGGAAAAGTGTGGGAGGTGAGAGGGAAGAGGTGGTGAGTGAAAAAGGGAGAATCAAATCACTGTTGAAAATGTTCCAGTAATCACTGAAGCGCTCAAGCAACTCAGCTGGATGAAATAGATTGGCATGAAAGTACTTTCAGATTTTATGATGAGCGGTTTGCAAAAAAGGTTGCCCGGAAAACCTGTTTCAGTTTTTTATGGCATCTTTGACAAGACCTCCAATATTTTTCCTTCTACTTCTGCTTTAAATGTAGCTTGAAATATGGGGTATAAAAATGGATGCTTTGCATTCTGATGAGTCGGTGAGGCAGATAAAGAGGGAGGGGAGAGGATGTAGAGAGATATTTGCCTGTGGAGCAGAGGGCAATCTCCATATGTCTTCTAGGATGCTTTTTAAAAAGAATCACCAACATATTCAGCTACCGATATATTTGTCTAGTTCTCAAAAGTCTTACATCTTCAGCGCCGGTGTGAGTGTGTGTGTGTGTGTGTGTGATCACTGTACAGATTTCAGCAAGCTTACAGTAGAAACCTAAGAATTAAATCACTCCTTAATCAGTGAACAATATTATGCTCCACCATATACCAAGCTCATAAAACGTTTGTTTGTAATAAGCTGAATCTTTCTGTGATTTGTTTTTGTTTTGTATTTATCCATCTGGCAAAATGTAGTGGATTGGCAAGCAATTCTAGCAGCAATCTATTTTTGGTTTAGAATCTATTTTTTGGTTTTAATTCCTGAAAGGGAAGGGTGCAAAAAGCAGTTAATCTAAATATCAATTAGTATTAAAACAATCGTTAGCATTAGCCATTAGCATGAGCAATAAGCATTTGCCATTAGCATTAGCAATTAGTATTAGCCATTAGCAGTTAGCATTAACCATTAGAAATTAGCATTAGCTGTTAGCATTAGCAATAGCTGTTAGCATTAGCCATTACCAATAGCTGTTAGCATTAGCCATTAGCATTGGCCGTTACCATTAGCTGTTAGCTTTAGCACCTAGAATTAACCGTTAGCATTAGCCATTAGCATTAGCAATTAGTACCTTTGGAACACATGAATAACATCTATGTACTTGCCTATTAAAATGAATGGGATTGTAAAAAACGAGGGATGAAAACGGGTGTGGCAGGTAAATAAATGCAGGTATCCAGAAGGTGTATAAAAGCCTGCGTGTCTTTAACAGGACATGTTAGAGTTGGAACAGAGTCCATATCTCACATCAATCTACCATTCTCAATGACAATGGGGTATTTCCCTACTGAAATGATGGGAGGAAAGAAGGGATTAAAACGGGAGTGGCAGATAAACGAGTGCGGGTATCCACATCTGTATAAAAGTGTGTCATTAACAGGACAGACGTTTTAGAGTGGGAGCAGAGTCCGTATGCCTAGAAATTGGAACGGTGTCGATATCTCGAAAATTGCGTAAGTTGAAATCCCGACAAGCAAATCCAGACATAATAAGACGGAATAAAATGAAAAAGAATATTACTGTTGGATAACAATAGTGTGATTGCCTATTGAAATCACACTCATTATGTAAACACAATTGGACACCACAAGATTTATCTTAAGAAGAGTTAAGAGTTACTTAATTCTTACTGTAATTCCGAATAAAGTATATTATTTTACTGTGCCTTTTACCTCCTTAATTCAGGTCAGCTGGCAGCAGGCACATGTGAAATAGTCACACTAGACCGGGACAGAAGTCAGCCAAGTAGGACCATCGCACGGCAGACAGCCAGGTGTGCCTGCAGGAAAGGCCAGATTGCCGGCACAACCAGAGCCAGCCCGACGTGTGTAGACGGTAAGAGCCAGACGGCATTCATCCAAGCATTTGGTGCCACTGTATCCGAGCCTACTGGAGCACGCCAGAGTAGTGTCTGATCCTAGAGATTATTCTGTCTGCTCACTAAAAGGCTTTGTGAAGCATTACTCACAGAATAATAATTATGGTTATGAGATTCCAAACTGTATCTTATTGAATTAATGCTACCAGTGCAGTCAAGGTGTTGGATGCTTAGGAATCCAGAATCTTGCAGGAATTTGGATTTTGATTGTGATCTGAAGGGCTTGAAGTTTTGTCTTCGATATTAAATTTGGAGGAATTAAATACAGTAAGAAATGAATATTTTTATGTTTTACATGCTGTCTTATTATTCTCACACAGATTGCATTTCATGGAGATGATCTTATATTAACAACACATTCTTCTTATGTGCAATTTCATTAATCTGGCCTTTTCTCAGTCTCTCAACATGACAGGGTGACGCTATTGATTTCTGTGCAGGGTGAAAGGGGATGAATAGACACTATTGTCAGACAACCACAGTAGCTTGCAGCTCGATTGCTGGCTTTGTGATCTCCACACTGGATTAAATGATAGCTCTTCAGAGTGACTGAACAAAGTATACTGTTTATCTCTGTGTCCTTTGACGCATTCCCATCCTTGTGAAAAGTCAGGTAATCAGAAGGACTTTGAAGTCAAAGGAAGAGAAGATTCCTCTGTTTGCCAGGCCTTGCTGTTCAGTCAAGCGATTGCTGGCAGCATGTAAACACACCTTGCTGTGGGAAAGTGAGCTAGTTTTCAGTCACACATGAGGGGAGCATGATAGTTACACCAAAGGCCCTTAGTCGATGAGAACATAGTGAAAAACATGATAATTAGACACCTGGTCAACAAACAGAATTTTCTAAAGGACTACTTATATTATTTTTGGTTTTGGTAATGAAAGGTACGAACGTTAACAATATGCTTCACCTTACACTTCTTACGCTTTATTGAACAAGCTCTAGTTTAAGCTTTTACAAAGCATATTATCATTAAATCTATTTATGTATATGGAATGATAAGGATATTTAGATCATTTAATTATGAGCACTGTACATGAACGTTTTGTCTGGTACTCCAAAATTGGCATTGTCGCAAATATCTTTTCTAAGAATATCTCAAATTAGACCTAAAAATGTGTAGATGGAGGATGTTTATTAAACATTCAGATGGCAAACTTCTGGATTCTAAAACATCTGTCCATGACCTAAGAGATAACCAATGTTTTTCCTGAATAAATTTACAAAAACTCTCACAGTTCCTTATGCGGTCTCGGATTTACAGTTGCTTGATGTCTCAGCTTTTACAGCAAAAAAATACTTACTTGTTCTGAACAAAGTGGTTTAATTTACAGTGAGAATGCATGATATAAAACAAACCCATCCTTGCCATGATAAAGTGTCTGCATGTGTTGAGGTCTGCTACACGTGCAGCATCAGATTATTAATTTTCCCCACTTCTCTCAGTGTTTACTGAAGCTAATACACTGTGCAGATTATCTAATTATACCTCAGAGTTGCAAGAAATTATATTTTTACACACTGTTAAAAGTACTATTTTTTCAATAAAGTATATAACTCTAAAACTATATTTCCAGTAACTGAAAATAATGTCAGACATAGTTGGGTGGTTTGAGAACAAGACTATCTATTCTTTTTTTATCAGAGCTTGTGACATTTTAGGCCACAACCTTGCAAGGCAGTAAAACACAGGACATGTCCAAAGTGTTGTGTTTGTAATTTTGATGGAATTCATCCATGTATGGGGCACAAGAGTGTGTGCCATGGTCACATAACCCCAGGCACACACTGGAGCCACTCATGCACGCTGATTGAACAGAGTCTTTAGGCATGGCGCTTCAGCGTGCATGTTGCAGTTTAAATGATTTCATGTAGTCTGTTTACCCTGTCCGGACGCTGCCTTGTTTATGGACCTTGTTTCATGGATTACCCTGATTGGACCCTGCCCTGTTCTGGGTCCTGGTTATGTTGAGGTTATGGTTGGTTTCGGTTTATGTTTGTGTCCGTTTACTTTTGGTTTGTTTGACAAACATTCCCTGTTCTTACGTCTTTCCCCTGTATATTGTGTTTATATGTCTGAAGAGTATGGTTGGGCTCTTTTCATTATTTATTTGAGATATGTTGGTCACAGACATGAGCAAATATTATGATAATACAATATTAAATATTGTTTTGCAGATGTATATTTAACTGTAGAAGTGCTTAATGTCGCAGACGAAATGCTAAATAAAATTAGCATTTCTTTTGAAGAATTTTCTACTTTTTCTGATAAAAAGTTCTCTCTTTAAATTATATACAGCATAAATAATGCACTATAAGGCCAACAGTTTGTGCAGACCCTGATCATCACATGCATCTTGTGAAAATTTCTTTTCAAAACCATGGACCTTAATACGGAGTTAGTCTAAACTTTGTAGCCCTGACAGCCTTTAATCTTCTGAACAGACGTTCCACAATATTTCTGAAATGTAGCTGTGCACATTCAGCCACAAGAGCTTTAGTGAGCTCAGGCACTTATGTCAGGTAAGAAGGTGTTTTTACCAACCAACTGGACTGGGGATTTTGCTGTGTGTGGTTGAGATCAGGGCTGTATGAGGCTACTTGAATTCTTTCACTCTAACCGTGGTAAACCATGTCTTTATAGATCTGACTTTGTGCAGGAGGACACTGTCAGGCAATTGTCTGCTTCCAACATTGTGTGCAGTTTTGGGAAGACCCAAATACGAGAATAATGGCCATGTTTTCATACACCTTTTGCCATATAATGTAACTAATATCTGCTATTGCACGTGAATATTTTTCATGGCAGTACTATTCTTGCATAGTAGCAATGACTTTAACTGACTTCAACTATCTCTTGATTGTAAAGTGCCTTAAAGCCTTTCTTCAAGGTTTACAAATTTGATGGAATTAAATACAGTAAAAAATGAATATTTTTATGTTTTGTGCCATCTTATTAACCTCACACAAATCACATTTCATGGAGATGATCTTATATTAACAACACATTCTGCAATTTCATTAATCTGGCTTATTCTCAAAGATGAAGCCAGAATAGAAATGGCTCATTTCTATTGCCTTCTCTCTTCACATAGCCTGTGAAATTAATTAAGGAATAGTCGAAAAAACCAAGTACACTGGAGACCTATGGCATGCTTTCTGAGTAAATACATCATTATAGAACAGTACATATTATGTTGTTTTTAGAGTAGATATGCTGTGGTGGTGGAGAACAGTGCATAAAATCCTTCAGTTAATTAGACACTTTATTAAAACATGGTTGCTCAATGGGGAGTAGCAAAGAATAACAGATTACTTTTGTGTCTGTGTGTAGTATTTGAAAAGACTGCTTGATTGCTTATTGCTAATTTTTTTTCTATCCCATGTATTTATCAATGATACCCATAATTATTCAACAAATCAAAAACACTACTCAAAATTTTACAACAGTGGAAAATAAAAAAAAACTCTTTAAGATGTGCTCATTTAGATTGATTCAATATTTCCATGCTAGATTTTGGATTCACAAGGTTTGTGTATTTTTGTGCTTGAATTTTTTTAAAGAAGTATTGCTGTTGATATATTTTGGTTGCCTGAGTGGCAGTTTCCATGCAACTCCTTAGAGAATCTGCTGATGGCTCATTAGTGCAGCAGTCTGAGAGTAGCACTCAGTCCTTTGCACACTGAGAGATAATAGGATGCTCTTTGGCACCAGTACTGGAGCAGTGTCAGACAGTGTGGTATTTGCATACTTATTGCGTACAATGAGGTTCTGAAATTATTGCATATACAATTATTGACATTATCAGTTTGGATTGCACAAATCATTTTTACTTCAACACCTACCTAATGGATTGTAATAACAGGGGTTCACAGAGCAGAAAAGATAAAAAGCTTTCTGTATTAGTTGTGTGATGGACATTGGAGCTTCTTGGTGTAAAAATGACATGGGGTGTGATTGCTGTAATTGTTTGATATTTTACAGTTGATTACATGTTTTACATCACTGTTCTTCCTAATGTTTTCAACTTTGTAGTATTCTTATATCCTGACCTATGTGTACTTACATTAAAATAGGTTTTTGAAGTAAAATATTTTATGGCACTGTAGATTAAATCTTTGAACCTTCTGAAAACTATGTGGAAAAATAAGAAGAAAAAGAAAATAAGAAGTCTGTCGCTTTCTTTCTGTCGCTCTCACACTCACTTACTTACTCACACACACACACACACACACACACACACACACACACACACATATGCACACCTCATTTTCTTCATCCTTCCCTCTCTAAGGGACAATATGTCATAGTATGCAAATGAACATACATGGGTGCCCCAGATATTATAAATAGACATTTGTGGTTGATTACATATAAAAACAATCTTACCTCAGGAAAAAATGCTTCACCGTTGAACCTACGTGTTCCATATCTTTAGAAGGACAACCCTTTTTTTAAATCCTTTTCTTTGATCATTTTATATGTCTTTTATATAAAATTGTTCCAGTGTTCTTAGTTTTCCTTCAAGATGGATCTGGAATGTTAGCTTAACAGAAATATATTTTGTATTAGATTAAAAGAAACTCAGCGCAACATTTCTTAGAAATGTGTCTGCTTCAGTGTGCATTGGGATAGATTGTACATGTCTTTAAACCAGTACTGGATATATGAACACCAATTCTCAAAAAGCTATTCACTAGAGCTGTCTAACCTATCTACTATAAATCTGGCAACAGAGCCACCAACTGAATTTGCTATCTGAGTGAGTAATTCTTGGTAATGCACACTGTTTTTCTGTTTTCAGCTCACATCGTGAGGAGCAGACAGTGGTGTGAGATGATGCCTTGCTTGGATGATGAAGTCTGTGACTTGTTAGTAAACAGATCAGGTTGGAGATGTGCACAGCCTGGAGGCAAAGTGAAAACTACCACAGTAAGCCTCTGGCCTCCTTTTAATTCTGTTTGTCTGTGTTAATATTAATAAAGATTTATTTGATCACTAAATTCTGGTCATTTTCTAGGTATCCTGACATCAGCTGTAGCTGAGGCTTCTGAGAGAAGACGCTGGATGCAGATGCTCCACACCATCCTCTATGGCTACAGCAACCATCAATATTTTCTAATCTGTTTATCCACTTATGAATAAGGGGAATAAAGACTTGCTCCATGTACTTGTGTAGATGATCCGACTGATCCCACAACAAAATGGATAATGGATCATTCTCAGAAATGTACAGATACATACTGCTGGACTGATTTTTACAGACCAAAGAAAAACGGAACGGACACCAAGCTTCTGTTTGGAAGGATTTTGGTGATGTGAGTTACTAGTAACAAGTATAGACGCACAATTATACAAACAGAAAAACCAAGAAACATACACTGAACATACATACACCTGGTGGCACAAGGGAAAATAAGAATATAAAAAAAGACTTGTAATCTATGTGCATCTACTTGGATTTATCAGTTGGTCCTTATGCTGCATAATGAACATAAATCAGGTATTTTTGGAAAGTGCAACAACCATTCTCATGCCATGTGAAAAGGAACTTTGGCGGAAGACTAATAAATATTTTTTCAAAGGCACAAAATGTATTGAAATTTCGTATGTTGGAATTTTATAGAGTTGCTTATTTAGTATTAGTAATGGGTCATGTGTGCAATCATAAAAAATGGATGCAAAATCAGTCCTGTCCTTACCATTATGAGTCAGTCTCCTGTGAGGTCAGCTTCCTCTAAAAGCATATTATAGACAATGCATTATTCAGGTGTCTATAAAGTAGAGATCATTCTCACAATAGATGCCCTTCGTCATGAAAGACCAAAGCATATGATAGATATCTTTACCTTAAACTAAGGTAATAGTGTTGGTATATTTAGTATATGGTATGCCTGTGTGAGTTTTGTGTCATGTTTTGCTTTGCCTCGTCCTCCACTTTTCTGAGTTCAAAAGCTGTGGAGATATGCTGCTGTCATCCAGGCTTCAAGCTTCATTTAACATCACAAACAGGCTGCATACATTATACACCTCTTCCTACTCACACACTGCTGCTGTGGCCATGTTGAAGTATTCCCTTTACTGGAAGTGATCATATGTCAGTGGTGAATGAGTGGTATGCTTTATAGGTTTCACTGAATAAACTTGTAAAAGATTTTTTTTCCCAACCAGACGTCATAATCAAAACTAATTTCAATGAATTACTGTTTTATTACACTCTTCAAAAACAAAAAATATATATTTATATTCACTTAGAATATTATCTGGTCAACTAACAATAATTTTTATAACACGTTACACAATCTTTAAGTTATTTTTAAACCTAGTGTTAAGATCCCTTAAGAGAAGCAGAGATCTTGCCTAAAACAAAACATCTCACATAAACTCCTAACCTGACATAACATATTGAACCCTCATAAATTTCAATACATGACAGAAGCCTTAGTCATCTATCCACAAAAAACAGTTCTTGTTAAAACCTAATTTACATTCTGTCAGCTTCTATTAAGCATGAAGATTGGAACAATGAGTAAAAATATGCTGGGTTCTGCCAACTTCCATAACCCTTCCAATCATTCTGGGCATTTACTAATATTTATTTACATTTAGTTAAATGTTCCCATATGCATTTTTCATATTAATGCATATCTCATCTAAAATAAAAATAAAACTCCTATTATTTCTAAGTTGACATTAAGTATTTCTCGTAAGTCATTTCAGGTTTACCCTGGCTCATTATTCTTATGTACGTGTTTAGACTAAGATTCTTTCAGAACATTCTTCAAAGATAAAATCCCACACTAGCAAAGATTCAATCAAATGAGTATTCTCTAAGTTTGTATATTTCTAGATTAATTTCTTTAAAAACCTTTTTACTGGTAAATGTTACATTATGTTATATACATTATGCATATCCTCCTTAAACTAAATTCAGATGATTAGGAAATGCCGTCTGCAATTCAAATTGAGACAATTAGAACTGGCAGAGATGCATATTGTTATCGGTTTCCAATTGCTCTGTTAGTGTCATAGTAAATGGCCAGGTCTCAGCTGTGCCTCTGAATAATCTTTTTTTTTTTTATTGAAAGGAGAGATTAAAAGTGATGTATGTATGTAATTGTGAAAAATCTAATACCGGATGCTTTTATAGTGCAAATTTTGGTTTAACTCTGCAATTATAGATAATTAGGTAGCAATTATAAATTTGCATGATAAAACTGCTGCTTACATAATGACCTGACCAACAACTTAGCACCTGGAATAAGCACAAGCAGAGAATGGCAGTCTGCCTAAGAGCAGACTACATTTTCAAAGATGTACACACACACTTTTACCTGTATGTGTTGTATTCATTTCCCTCCCAATGCAGCTGCTGCCAAGCACCTCCAGAATTGTTCTTCAAACAGCTGTATTGTTCAGCAATTAATTATCTGGAGGCAATGTACCAATTCCCCTGCTAGCTTGACAAACATTTAGACCTGGTCAATCTGAATCACAAACTTGCCAATGTCATTATTCTCTTGGGACAGAGGTGTTCCAAAGAACCAGAACAATCTTCGTAGTCAGTGTAGAATGATTGCCTTTTTTGTTTATTATTTAGTTATTACTCTTATAACAAGCATGTTGTTATAATCCTGCTGTCAGGATGTGGGAGTTTAAGGACCTTCTTATACTAAATTATGTTGATAAGGATATAGAATAGAATAGAAAAGAGTCTTTTTTAATAGATGGCAACAATGTGAGAACAATATCACTGAATGCATGTGTCATTGTATGAAAATGTTCTTATTGTACCTGTTTCCCTTAAATGGGTTTAACTAATTGATTTAGCCAGTCAAAATAAGAACTAAAATATACTTGCATAGATGTAAACAGTTGCAGTACAAGTGGAATAGTAAATATGCTATAATAGCCCTGAATGATGGAATGTTTGAAAGGGTTGTCTGCCTTTTCATAATCACATTTGATTTCCTATATATCGGCTCTGAGGCATTCCCCAAATACATAATTATTCCGGATGATCACATAATCCTGCTGCAAAATGGTTTTTGTGTTGCTCTGATCATGTCCAGCTTTCTAAGTCACTCATCAATGCTTGATAATGAAACATGGCTGACAGTTGACCGCTGATGCTAACAATAACATGACAGCACGACACCCAGGACAAAAAGACCATTGAATGATAAATTACCCAATAGCCCTTTAGGTAACCCATACAGCTTGACATGGCATTTTTCCTGTACTGCATAATCAAAATGGTGTCAATCAATTAGCACCCCTTCCTCCTAGCTGCACATATGAATTTGAAGAAGTTGATTGCAGAGTGCATGACAGCAGTGCATTAGTGGTTCGCAGCTCAGCCTAAAACTTTTTTTGTAATTATACGAATATGTGTTGACAGATGGTCAGTTTAGTTTGAGATGTCATATATCTGGAAAGAATTAGAAAACAATATTTTGATTAACTCAGCAGTTAATTAACTATTTCAGACAGTGTTTTTCATGCCAGAATGGGCTTGTTTAAGAATGCAGTCACAGGTAAAAAGTTTGGGTTTTTGGGCTACATTCAGAATTTACTGTGGCCACCAAAAGCTTTCACTACAAACAGTACAAATAAAAAAAATGCTAAGCCTGTGAATGTGTTCTGATGTGGGTGTTAAATAGCTGATAACCTAAGGATGAAAAATATTATGGATGCTACAGCTGAGAAAGGAGAGAGGGAAAGGAAAGATGCACTCTCTATGCATTGCAGATATTTACTCAGACAGAAAGCATAAAGCATGTTTGAAGAAAAAGCACTTTTAACGTTTTAAATAGGTCTTACTGCAAACTGAAATCAATAGGAAGCTACACAGCAAGACAGTAAAACAAAGAGTTTGGAAAGGAGAAGTGTTGAATGACAGAAGATGAGAAGAAGACAGAACAGAAAATAACCAGCAGTCAAAATTATATGCATGTTTAAGCTTGAGTGACTAATTTCAGCTTTTATATGATGGGTTTTTGATAGATTTTGAGCTAAATATTTTCTGCTGGACATGGCAACCCTAATCTCACTATTGAGGTCTAGATATTGTTAAGCAGGGAGGTGGGTTTTTTTTCACTGTATTAAATCTGATGCATGCAGCTGCAGGAAGCCAGAAGGAACACAGCAATGGAGTGATATGGGAGAATTTGGGATTATTGGAAACAAGCTGTGTGACTTGTCAGTTGCAGGTAAAAGAGAAATCTACATAGCCCAGGAAAATTAGCTATATGAGGATGGAATAAGAGTTGGCTGCCTACAACAGACTAAATAAGAGTTGGCTGCCCACACCACTGGACAGTCTGTATGACAGTACTATCCTTCAAGGTGGAAAACAATGCTGAGATGTCAATAAAGGAGTTGAATTCCAAGGCTTATGTGGATGAATAGAGCGTAGAAAGGTCAAGACAGATCAGAACTGATGATATAACTGATCTTATAGCATTAATAGTTAGAAGACTGCTGACAAGGCACTGAAGATTGTTCTGGGAAATCTGGTAAGATTTTTTAGGATGGGAATAAACCTTAGCTAGTGGTTGGTGTGGTACAGTGGTAACATCATTGGCTCCCGTGTGAGAGACCTAGGTTCGATCCTGGGTCTGGGCAGCCAGTCTGTGCTACACCAATAAGGATCCTTGGGCAAGACTCCTAACAATGGCCTCCTGTAATAGCAGTAACCTTGTAAGTCGCTCTGGATAAGAGCGCCTGCCAAATGCCGTAAATGTAAATGTAAACCTTGCTTTTTCAAAAGGCATTTGGCATATGATCTATCCATCTTTTCTATTCTTATTTTTGTAAAATATCACCATTAGTGACCTTACTGAAAAAAACTATCTATAGTTTGCTCACAATGAACCAGAATGCTTAATATTACTTAATATGAATTCAGTTTATTTACTCATCTCTTCCAACCAAATTTATGCAGGTGAAAAATGTTTCTGAAATTGCAGGGTTTGTGTGGGCAGGGTTAATGTGTTCATCATTGGTAATGCACAGAGCAGTTTCATCGCCAGACACCTTGAGGTATTAAATAAGTGGCGTTGTAAATTGCCAATCTCAGAAACACAGACATTCAATTTTGGTTGACATGGGAGGACAGTTGCTGCAACGACACCACCAATTTCCATCCAGCCTGGAGGAGTTCTGCTTCTGCACTATCTGGTTTATACTTCGAATAGTTCAAAATTATACAGACTTTTAGGAAATAATCTATTTGCTTGACATCCTTGTATACTGACAGTAAGTTAACTGTACATGAAGAAATATGTTACTGCACACTTTTTGTTTTCCATCAGACCATGTGTACCTGTTAGCTTCATAAACATGATCATGAACATGTTTTAGAATTTTAACAGTTTGCGTACATAAACTTTCTGCAAACTGGTTAGTATATGCCAGAATATGCCAGAGGGAATTTTGTAGTGGGTCAGGAGAGGGAGGATAAGATGGCAGACATTGATAATACAAAATTGGCTGAGGTGGGAATGAGCATGTGCATAGATCAATATCTTAAAATTATTTTTTTATATGATTTACCATGACTTAGTATTGTATCTCTGATTTGAAATCATGTCAGATCATGAATATGTTTGGATACATGTGTACTACTTCATGAATACATACTTGGCTGTATGTTTTCCACAGTGTGCTTGGTTTTCTCTACAGCTTTTCGCTATGGGTAATCTTGTTTCCATTGCACATTCTTGCAACATATAAGAAGTCTCTCAAGGATGGCTACTGTTCTGCAGGTATAGTGCTGTGTAATGGTGATGGGATTGTGTGATTGATGGTTGTGAGAGCTTTGTTTTCCCCATGGAGTCTCTCTCTGTCTTCTCTGGGGTTAAATAGCATTCAATCTTAGCTTCACTCATACAGTATGCAGAGACATGTAGATTGACCCCTACTACACAAAAGATTTATTGAACCTTTTTTTTTTTCATTTATGCTTGTTCCAGCTGTTCCTTTAAGCCAAAGGAACAGCTACATTTGATCAATCATCCTTCAAGGTAGAAGCAAGATGTGAATCAAGAGTTTTCTCTGTGATTGTACCCAGATGGTGGAATGCACTCTTTATCATCAGATAAAGAGGGAAAAGCTACCTCTTTCTAAGCACTTAGCAGGGGAAACCTTTATTTTGTGTTTTACTGGTGTTTACATTGTACTAACTTGTGTCCAAAAGAATTTTAAATTAATAGTATTATGCTTTGTGTCATTCTAATGTTGGCATCATTTGGGTCAGCCAAGCAAAAATTTTATCCAGCAAGTTTGTGTGAAATATAAAATGCAAAGATGTGCACAACGTCATCTATTCTGAACAACAAAGGTTAGAGCAATTAGTGAAAACATCTGCCTACTGAGCAGTGGTGGAGCAAGTAATAGTGGAGAGAGAATCACAGCCGTCAGCCACAGAAAGTGTTTCAGCATGGACCGCTGGTGACCAGCAGACCAGTGAGTGTGTGAAGTGGTAAAAGTAGTGCAGTTGGCTTACTGGATAACACCAGAGATCCTTAGGTAGAGCTGTGGTTAATGTAAATGTTAATAAATGTTCCTGACTGAGTACTAAAATGTTAGATTTTTTTACCAATATACCCTTATTTATTGCATTATTTATTACTCGGTGAAAATTGCACTATGCTCAATTTCAATTGCACAACTTTTCATATTTGCACTCAGATATTGCACATTACTTTTTCATATCTGCACAGTTTTTCATTTGCACAGTTTTTTACATTTGCACCTTTGCACTTTTTGCAATCTGTCTATCTAGATGGAGCACTGGGGCTTGTGAGATTGGTGCCTGACTGCCAAAGAGACCTAAAAGTGGTATTCTGACCCATTCAAAGAGGAGAAATGCAGACATTTGTGCTGCTTTAGATGTTATAACAAAATGTAAAATGAAAAAAGTTTTTAAAGTTAGTAAAGTTAATTACAACATTTTTAATGCAGTATATTTGACAAAAGTAAAACCTAACAAAGTATTTGTGCTAACTGACACAAAGTTAAGCATTTTTAAAATGTTATGTGAATATGAATGGGAAAAATTGTAACTTAAATTTAAACAATCAAATAATCATTATTTTAACCAGGTTTAATCGAATTGTTGCACTGAATCTCTGCACAACCCAGCTGATTACACTGAAAACATATATTTTTTTGTGTGTGAATGTGAATATTTCTTTATAAATGCAATTAAAAGCAGAATTGTAAAGCAAACAATGAATGTGCTGTTAAAAGGGCTATTTCTGAAAGGTTATACAGTAGAGGTGCCTCAGGAGTTTTCAGACAATAAAGAGTATTCTCTAGCAGTCCAAGAGAGTTTAGAGTGTAGAGTACTATTAAATATAGCTCTAAGGCAGACCTGATCTAAGACTCACCTCTTTAAAAACATCACAAACTAAACCACTGGTCCATCCCTTTCCATAACACAAACAACCTGAAGAAACTGTGTGTGGGTGGGTGAGGCTGTTCAACTCAGTAATCTTGGATTATACAAATGCATGAATTATTATTTTGCAGGTAGTTCTATTTATTGTGTGTATATTGCTGCCCAGAAGCTATTTCTAATAGTAGCAGTAGCTTTTCAAGAGTACTTGGGTTCTGATGAATGTTAGCTAATATTAGGTGTCAACTGCAGCTTTAGGCACCATTTATCATGTGTTTAAAGGGCATGCTCATGAGGATATTAACAAGAGCATTACTACTGTTTATAACAGAAGTCTTTAAGTATAATAGAGCAATGCTTTTGTGTGATGTAAAAGGTTGTGGGAGTACATAGTTCAATAAACTTAACAGTGAATGCATTGTCATGTGCTCTAAATATAAAATGATATGTACAATCAGGCCAAAAACCAAAAGGAAATGGTTGAAAGAAGAAAATTTCAGGTGATTTCTGACAAGTTTATTCTCAGTCTTTCCTGTAATACTTAAGAAAATCTATAATTCATTATAGACTGGTATCCAGCTTCCTTTAGGAAAGCATTCCTCAGCCCATAGGACAGAGGGTATTTAGCTATTTAAAAACATAAACTGGGGGACAGGACATTTGGCAGCATCTGTCCAGCTGGGGGTGTCAACACAGCAGCAGCTTAGTAGCAGGTGTGTACTGGATACAATACCAGTGCAAAGCCCAAGGAAGTGGAAGGACATTGGGTGGTGTGTTCCTGTCTGCTGGCTGAGGGTTCAAAAGTGTAGGTCACCAGGATAAAAATGCTTTATTTACATCCCTATATTCAGTCTTTAAATAGAACAGAAGAACTGTACAGAATTTGATAAATCCCCCCAGCACTAAGTTTGGCCTTCACTGCCCTTCATATTTCACTGTTCAACACTTAGTAATCAACACACTACAAATACAGATTGTGCGCTTAATCACCTTTCACTCTATTATTCAAGCAAAATCATATGTGTGACACATGAATATGTAAATGTTGTTTGTTTATAATCAGCATGCAGAAGTTATTCTGATAAGGAAGGCTCATGAGATTGAGCGACATCTCTCATCACAGCAAGAACACCTCCTGGACTTTGTTCACAGGGAAACATGCTGAGAGTTTTCCTCCTTATACAGACACCTGTATTTGTGTTTCAGCTTCCTTCCTTGCTTTCTTTCCAAATTAAGTAATGTATTTTCTTCCTGCCTTCCTTCTTTCATTTGTTAACAGCTTTACACAGCTGAAAGTCTCCAGAAAATAATACTGTTGGTTCGATCTATTCATCGATTCTCATCCTAAATGCATACTGTATTTGACCCATATCTCTTGTGATACATAGAATCATGTTAGGGCAGTAGGGCTAGAAACTCAGGAAAGGCAAGCAGGATATTACAGGTGTGACACAGAGCCTGTGGAGTGTTGCTGGGCATGAGCAGATGGATCAGACGTGATTACAGCATGGAGATGGAGGAACCATCTGTCTCTCTGACTGCTTATAATGGTGAATCATTAACATGTGCAGCAGAGATGAAGCCTACTCAGCTTTTCTACTTCAGTGTCCGCAGGAAATATCTGTTCAGAACTGCTGCATTTGGACATTTACAGTAAGCTATTTTAAGTGCTCCTGTTACCATGTCAATGAAATGCATTGTAATGCATATGCTGAATATGCCATTTTAAAAACATAATAACCATGTTAAAATGTGAATAGGTGAAGCTGAACATGCAGTCAAGCCTTCTTTTCAACTCTGGAGTATTTCTCACTACCATCATCAAATCCAACTTCAAAGATTTCCTACTAGATGACATGAAGGCAATACCCTAGATGATACAATGCCATGAGTTTTTGGTTGTCGATCCCATGTTTTTGCATGCTTAAGCTTAGATTTTCCATCAGCTGCACAGATGGCGATGAAATGTCACCATAAACAATTATCATTATTTGTACATACTTCCATCTACACTGTCCACACAACATTAAACCAAACCTGTCGTTAGGGTTAGCACTGTGTTCCAGGTCATACTTCATACTGGCATCTGACATCACATTAATCATAACGTAATGCAAATAAACAGAATATATACATTTGCTTTTTAAAAAATGTACTTATATTTACTGACAGAGAAGTCTCAAATAGTGTGTAATCATGGAATCACACTCATGAGCAATTTGAAGAAAATAACAGCATGCTTATTAATCACTATGAAGAATAAAAACACAGATACATAAAACACAGTGATTACATTGTTTTTAACTTAGCAGTGTTTCTTAACTCAGCGTTAAACATCAGCAAATAAAAAAAATGTTTGTTTCACTTCCAGCTTAACTGAAAACTCAACTGAAAAAATTACATTGGGGAGCCTATTTAATATACATATATTCTTCCACAAACAGCTTCCAGTGTGCAGAGCTATAGTGGCCTCTCTAAAAGGACATCTGCAACAGAGGTCAATTACAAACCTTTCTTTTGAGACTGAATGGTAGGGGAAAAAAAATGCATGCTAGTGGTACCAACAGACGGACCAATTTCCAGCGGCCCTGCATGGGAAAAAGCAAGTGTGTGTGTGTGTGTGTGTGTGTGTGAGAGAGAGAGAGAGAGAGAGAGAGAGAGAGAGAAATCCTGTAGGATGCCACAGAGTGAGAGTGCATTCAACCACAAGGGCATTAGTAAGGTCAGGCAGTGACTGATGTTGTGTAGACATGGTGTGTAGTTGATCTTCTGCTTCAATCCAAAGGTGGTCACTGGAGTTTAGGTCTGTTCTCTGTGCAACCTGTTTAAGGTTTTAACGTTTACTGCAACCTTGGCAGACCATGTCTTTATTTAGATTGCTTTTTCATGCTGGAACACGCCGCATTTTTTAAGGTACAACCCAAATAATGGTGTGATGATCAGTCTTCCACATATTTTTGGTTATTTGTCTATAATGTTCACAAAAACCTGTCCACAATTTACCTAAGTCTAATACCCTATTACCTAGTCCTTTTTAAATGATTCTTCACCCCATTGTTAGTAAAGACTTACAATTATATGATAGCTGAACACCAGCTGCAAACCTTTGGGCTATGTATATTGAGCAAATCCTCTTTATCAGCCCCTATAGATAGTTCATGCTTTAATATGCAGTTTTTATCATATCTGTTAGCCTCTGAATATAGTAGTTATTTAGTTCTAAATTCATAAAATAATCATGAAATTGTGACACACACTTTACACATATGTATATGGTCAGACTGTAGGAAATAATATGTCCATAGCACTTAATGTGAAATTTGAGTCTGTGTATGGAAACATTATTAAATATTTAAAACATAATTCTGAGATGTTTAAATTGCAATATTGTCAAATCATTGAGAATCATTTGTCCAATTACTTTATTTATAAAATTATATTGAGCAGATGACATATAAATTAATTACAGACTGTACAACACATGATGATTGGGGTCATTAATCTGACTGTTATTAAGGTGCTGGAGTGTGTATTACTCTTTGAGCTACAAAAAAGCAGATTACTAAATCACTGCATTAAATAATAAATTATTAATGCTTACTTAATCCATGGCAGATGTGTTAAATGAAGTAAAGCATTCATGTCTTTTCTTCAGAAAGGTGCTGTCAGGTCAAAAAGGCTTATCTTTGAAATTCATTAGCAAACTATCCAACCTTAACATATTGCTCATGAAGGTTATAAAGGATACACTGCAGAGGCATCTCTTGGAATTGCAATTAGGTACCTTGAGTGAAAAAGTGAAGGGTAATAAGCAACTTTTAATGTAGACCCTGAAAAAGAAAACTTCACAATTCCTATTAATTGGATGCTGATGTTGGTTCACTGGTTTGGTGTTTTACTGCAGGCATCCCAAGCTACATATAAAACTATCTGTACCCAAGGATCACTTCCTCTAAGAGCCATTTGAAATTTTCTCTCTGCTTTTGTATAGCGTAAAAGACTTTTCTACCACACCATTTGGGAAATTAATTCATTCAGCTGAAGTGTCTTAATAATTACAATGACATCAAGGTTAATTGCCTAATCTGTATTGCCATAGAGGCATCCTGTTGAAATCCCCACACAATCTGTTTTAAAATGAGGGCCAGAAGACACCCACAACAGTGGGAGGCTTTGACCTACATAAAGTCTTCAACAAATACATAATGATCCTAAAATATATACAAAATAGTGGAATGGTGATTAAAAAATATTGGCTTCTGTGATATACAGAGACATACATTTTAGAACTAACACCTGTAGCATCATTCTGTGGTTCAGCATTTTCAAGCTCAGGATTGAAAGGCAGTTAATGACATTTCAGAGCCTTTCTAAGCATGTCATTATAATACTATTTTTCCAGCTCATGCTCATCATCCATATCTTTGCTGACATTTCATTACTTTTACTGGGGCACATGACAAAGAGGGTGTCAACCCCATCAAAATCAGACCTATTGGAGGATAACTCTTCTTCATGATGCAAGGAACAGTGCAACTGTTGAGTTTGTTTCTCTGAAATGGGCATTTATTTTTATATTTAATTGTCAGTCGTACTGCTATTGGAATGGAAATGATTTATAAAATTGTTATTAATAAACAATTAATAAATTGTTACTGTTTAGCACTTTGTATAACACCCAGATGTGCATGTGCATACAGTAGCCTGCATAAGTATTCATCTCCCATGAACTTTTCCACATTTTGTAATGTAACACTGAAATGGACTTAACATGGATTAGCTTGGATTTACACACAAGAACTTATAATATTGATGTTGGAAAATAAGAAATAAATTACACACACACACACACACACACACACACACACACACACACACACACATATATATATATATATATATATAT
>JAOVVF010000010.1:13292736-13305101 GCA_028565595.1 Duopalatinus emarginatus | reverse complement strand
ATTATTATAATTTTATTATAATTTTATGAGTATTCTATGAGTATTGTTGGGATGTAACTGTTGTGTTTTATATATGCAATTAAAAAAAAGTATACCACCTTTATAAGAAAATAAAAGTTTTAATTAATTAGGAGTCCAACTATGAGAAGACTAATCCAAGGGCACTCCAAATGACTAAGGCCAGTCAGTCTCAAGTGGCCAGCCCCTTGAAAGACAGACTGTGTCCAAGTCTGAAACTCATCAGTGGATAAAGAAAGAAGATAAAAGCGATGGCAGCATCAGTGTGATAGTCTTCCTTATCTGCACGCTGCAAAGTTTTAATTGATCCACCTCAGCGAGTGACTGTCTGTCAGCACACTTCTGTCAAACGTTGCAATTCCACTTGACAGCAAGACCATTGATCTGACTGCACAACCCAGGTATTGGCACCATAAGGTCTGTGTGTCCTTTCTTAAATTAAATAAACACAGCAGTTAGAAAAGGAAGGAGCATATGCAGATGGGTGACCGGTAAAACACCAGTGATGGCATATTTATATAGACAGCATTCTGCAACTTTAAAACTACAGTGTGAAGAGACATATTAATAGACAAGATTTTATTATAATTTAATTGGATCTATAAGGAACGATGCTGTAGAATGAATCCATTTTTCTATGAATCCTAATATTGAAAACATAAAAAAAAAAAAAAAAAAAAAAAAGACTGTGCTTTTAAAATATACTGATAATGTCGATTGCACATTTTTGTGCTGAATTAGCTTGTTGTAGTTGGCTAGTTTTGTATCCAAGATGTCACTAATATGACTGACTGTAATAAAGTGGTACTTTAAATCCCTTTTAATAAACTGTGATACAGATAGTGGTTAAGCTGTTTGTGTACACTTTGATCAAACTGTGTTGCCTTATACTTCTCAGTCAATTATTGCGACAAAACGCTTTGCCAGAGATTCTCTCAATGCTCCCTCTTATCATCAATCAGAACATTGACCGAGTGTCCTTTTGTTTTGTTTTAATTCAAACAGTGACTCTGATATCAGCCCAAATATCTGCAGTTTGTGAGAGGAATAGAAAATGCATTACTGATGACTGGTGCTTGGTCAGGTAAATGTATAACAAACTCAGTTTAAAAAGGTTCATTAAAGGCAGGGAAAGAGAGAAAAACAACTAATTTGATCATACTGCATATTAATTTCAGCTGTCTAAGGACATATTATGAATTAGAGAACAGTCACATTAGCTTTCTGTCCATATTAAAAGGCCAAGTGTCATTCAGAAGATGCTCACCAGTTTGGCAAACCTTCTATTAATGCCAAGTCCACTGTTTATTGTGCACAGCTGTTAGCTAATTGCAATGACATGTGTTTTCATTGTAAACCAGTAATTAACCTGCAATTATTCCTCTTTGAGGCCTTTCACTGGAAAGACCAACAACAGAGTAGCATTAACATAAAAAACACCAGTGTTAAAATTCATTAGACCCTAGAAACAGAGCAAAGACATATAAAAACTGGTGAAGAATACAATCACATTTGCAGAAAATTTAGATGCATTTAGGGCATGGAGGTGGTTGATGGAGAAAGTGTGGGGAAATGGTTCCCACTATTGGGAATATTATTAAATAGTGGAGGGTGCACTTGGAGGAAAGAATTGTGCTCATGCCCTTCCTTCAGAAAACACCTTCATACCTACAAGGCAGTGATACTGAAGCCACTTGACAAGGTTAGGGTATTATGGTTAACAGACCACTCCAGTGTTACACTGCAAACTGGCACAAAACATTTAGACTGGCACACTGGGATGCTGGTCTCTGAAAAAAGGACCTGAGAATAAGATCCAGTAATTAGAGAAAAGTGTATGAAAAGAGAAAACTCCAAACAGAAGCTAAACCTAGAATTTAGTAGGAACAAAGTGGGTTCCATGCAGGCCATAGAATAGTGTAGAACCTCTTTACCTAGCACAGGATTGTGAGGGGTCATGGCAGATGATCTTCTTTTGGTACCATTCAGACTAGACACATTCTTGAACATTTTTGTGAAAGGAAGAGATCCTCCTACTAGTGGAAGAGTTTATATATATATTGGGATTTTTTCTTTTGCTTCAGTTCAGCAAGAACAAGTATTACGGTCTCTGCAGTGGTCTGTAACGAGTTTAGTTTTGGACAACAAAAAAAAAAGTCACAAGTACAAGCATCAGAAAGTATGTAAGTATACATATCAGGCCTATAGGTACTGTGACAACAATATATTCCAAGTACAATTATATAGCAATTTAGTACAAATTAGTGTGGCCAAAAGTGTTACATAAATTAAAATATAATAAATATTTACAACTAGTCTGTAGCTCCATCTGCTGGCAAGACTCATGACAGAAAAGGGGCACACAACTTTAGGCCTGGATGCCCCCTGTCCAGCATAGTTTGGAGGCTTCTTTACTCTCACACATGACTGCACTTAACTCCCAATTGGCAGGGTTAATGGTGTGTATTTAAGTAGAGAAACCTCAAAGCTGTGCTGGACAGCAGCTCTCCAAGACTGTGAACCCCTGCAGTAAAACATGTACTAAATACAGTCTTGTACAAAATGTCACTGGTAGAGGGAACACAGTAGCATCTTGAATTTAGGAAACAGTTCTTGCGAAATTATTATTTTTACTAAGAACTACATGTTGCTGTTATTGCAGTTTACCATTTTGCTACATTGTGTTTGTCCTGTATGTAAATTTGAATTGAGATTTATGTAAAATAGAGGCACAGCATCAGCATTTAGATTCACAATATAGACAAATTTCCAGCAAAAAAAAAAAAAAAAAATCCAAAAGTAGGACATCTAATTTATGTTTAATGCCCTGAAGATTTGTGTTTAAGGGGTAAGAAATGAAATCTGACGGGGCCTGTTGTCAGTTACAAACTCACCGGAAAAGTTAACACCGGTACAGCTGCACATTCAATAGTTAATAGTTAAATTAATAAACCCCACTGTAGCCACAGAAACTTTGTTCTTGACTGACAATAGGTTTCATGTGTTGTGCTTTCTGAAACGCTTTTTCCTATAAACAGTTGTACACTGGTTACTTAAGCACCATTCACTCAAAAACACAGACAATCTATATATAAAAATAAGATATGATAGAATGTTTGGACTTCCAATCTATAAATCAGGCAATTTTTCATCTGTATTTTTTTTTTTATTTTCAGTGTATTTAAAATAAAAAAAAATACTGGAGCTTGCCAGCATTTACTACCATTGGCTATGATGCGATCCTCCCAGAGAAAAGAATACAGAACAACACTCACAATAAGTATGTGACAGTTATATAAAACAAAATCCATTAAAAAAAAAAAAAATAATAAAAAAAATAAACTCTTGCTACCCAAAACCTTTATGAACAAAGACAAAAGTTCAACTGTCACAACAGATGGTTATGATAAAAACAACAACTAAAAAAAAAAAAAAAACACGCTAAAATAAAGAAACCACAGCATTCACCAAACTGTCTTAACCCACTCTTGGCTATAAAGTTTTGCATACCTTTTTGATCTAATACAAGTCATTTGTACAGGCACATTCTCTTTAATCTAGCACAAGTCCCAATACAGTGAAAAAATACGCAACAAGTTGGAAAATCTCTCAACTATCTTTTGTACAGTACACACAGACACACCCTCACAATTAACAACTATTCATGTAAATTAAAAATTTAAAAAAAAAAAAAAAAGGGCAGCACTTTTTGGTTTTGTGTGACTGATGCACTTCTGGTTTTTCATCACTACTTTTTACTTTGTCCAAAAAAAGAATCTGATTTACATATACAGTATAGAATTTCATAGCTTTACATAAATATTTACAAACAGCATGTAGTTGTAAGAATATTTTTTTTTCATTCATTATATATAAAAAATGGATAACATTAATGCCAAGTAGGACAAACTTGCATTGGTAACTTACAATAACTTAACTGCTAAAAAGGAATTTAGTTTGATACAGTAAGTGCAAAAGCCTCAGCTGGTGTCTTTAGACAGGAGGAAAAACAGTGAGGCTTTGCTTGCAATGTAGCACCAACAGGGTCTGCACCTCAGTGCTCTGTTCACCTTGCAGTACAAACCTTCCATGAGGTAATGTGTGGTACCAACTGAAGCATAATAAATTAGTGTTGGATAACATACAGCAATCTTGAATATACAGGCAAGGTTGGCTGCATGGCCTTTCTAAAGGATGGTGATGGCAGTAAGTATTCACAGCAGTGCTACAGCACATTAATGAAGATCTTCTCACAGTCATCCATAAAGAAGCTCATTCGGCTCCTGATGGAAGGCCAGAAAAAAGGAGCCTATACACGTAAACACGGCCAGCCATATATATGTGTAATAGTGGGCAAGTGTGGGATGACAAACCCTGATGTAGCCATCGAGTAAAGTTTAGTCACCATTGCTGAAGTCCTGGACTAAGCTCAAGTGTTTCATGGCACGGGTGAAGGCGCTTTGCACAGCTTTCCGTGTGCTTGAGGTGCGAGCCTCCAACATTTTTATTTTATCTAATGTCTTGTCAACCCCCAAGGGTACCATTTTGGTCTTAGGAAGCCATTGCCTAAAACAAAAATTTACGAAGTTGTGTGTTGAAAAGCGTTCAAATAATTTAACACAAATACAGTAAGTACAAATACATGTAAGTATTAATTTTACTCACCTTTCACTAAATCTTAATAAAGCTGATAATCCAGTAATTACTCTAATACTACAAAAAGATAAACAAGTTGCTTGTATGGTATAAAACATCTGCCACATTTTAACAGGTGAACCAAGGTACACCTTATGTATGATTTTCCACAAAGCTTTGGAGATGACACTAAATATATAAAAATCTATATAATATAGGAAAAATGTAGCTCAGATGTCCTACACACAAATAAAGACCTTTTTCTTAAAGTAGTTTCTTTAAGTCAAACACAGCTATGCAAAAATAAGCATAAGTCATCTGTACACAAACATATATTTACTGAACATCTACATATATATGCATATCATAAGTACACAGTGCCACTGCACTTTTCACATCTTACTGTGAAGTCTCTTACCAGTTGTGCTTGCTGTCGAAGAAGCGGACGAGGAAGAGTTTCTCCTCTGACCTGTACTGCATCAGCTCGCCGACTCTGAGCACGTCCCGTGGTGGAGTGGGTATGAACACGCCGTTGCGACAGAAACCCGCTCGAGGCATCTGTGGATCTATGATCTAGACAAACAAGTGAGAAGCAGTTAGTTAACGTCCATGTTCCGAAAAAAATGACACCACATGGCGTAGCTTGTGAATGGAAAGGGTCACCACTAAACAGACACACACATCCACATTCTTACTTTGTCTCTACACCACTGATCTGTGAAGTAGTGTGATACTTGAGCCATCATTACTACTCCACAGGATGGGCTGAAGGCAGATGCATGGGATGATAGAGAAAAAGAAGTCTCTTTCTGGCATGCACACATGCACACTCACCAAAGCTGGGTAGGAGGGATATCCACTAAGTTTTGCCCAGACTAGTTTAAAGGGTTCCAGAGTTAGTGTGGTAGTATTAGGGGAGATCCATATAGTGCTGTTGTCAAGCTCTATGGAAGTAGGAATAATGGTACATTATAAAAGGTTCACCTGAAGACATGAGGCATAAGACCTCAAGAGCAAGTGCCATGGCTGTGTAGCTTGGGGCTTGAAGCAAAGGCTGCATATTGTCCTGCTTAATCTACTATTCAAACACTTGACAATTCCACCCAAAAACATGGCCGGACCCATCACTATCTTTAAAAATGCCAAACATTGTCATTATTACACAGTTTAAAATGTTGGTTTGAAAGTGTTTAAAGTGTTTCTATTATTGCTAAAGTAAGAATAAAGTGATACTGTGATACAGTGCTCTGAAGATATACTGGCACCTGAAAATAAAAATGTAACTGCGATAGACAATTTTGAGCTAAAAATATTTTTTTCAAAATTGGGTACCACTCTATTTGTGGTGAACACACCTTTCTTTCTTCATGTTCAACCAGCTTTTTATAAATATTGCACTTACCACTCGATTTCAAAACACGACAACAAGAACCACCAATCAAACTGTGCAATTCCAAAACTGGTCTTTGGGCTCCTCCTAACCTCTTTCGCTATTCTTCTCACAGTGTGGGGAAACAGTGTGCTCATCGGTTCAGTTTCTGGCTGTTTAAAATATTTGTGTAAAACCTATTCGGATGAACAACCATCTGACAGTGTGTTAAAAGCTCAAAAATATTCCCTTAGGGGCCCAGAAATATATGAGAATAACAAAAAGCATTCAAAAACTAAAAAAAATTTTGGTAGAAATTCTTTTGGTTGGGTACCAGTTTAATATGAAACCTTTTTGGTTGGGAGAATAGAGCATCATTTAAATGAATATATTTAATTTGATAGTAAATATTTTGAGTGGAATTGTAGTTTTAATTTGTTAGCAGACAAACATGAAAAACATAACTTGCTGCAATGAAGGTAATTATAAGACAGATGTACTTGAAGTTGAACTTATTCATGCAGACAGTGTAGCAAAAATAGTGTACACTTATAGACATGTAGCAAAGAAAGATGGGACAACAAGTTTCTGAAAATTCACACTGGTACATGACAATACATGTATTAGTTCTTGTAATACATGAAACTATTTCCAACAGACTCACAATACTGATAACATTTTCTTAAATATAGGCAACTCACCAGAGGCCAACTTGCTTGCTTTAGAAAGATTCCCCGTTTCCATGCATGTGATAAGTTCATTTCGGTCATCTGTTGTATTTCGCCGGGCCATTGCCTGCTTCCCCTTGCCACTTTTTGGCTGACTGACCACACTAAGCAAGTTATGGACACAAACCATCAAATAAAATATATATACACACACATACACACAAAATGCATTTGGAATGTGTTTTTTTTTTCTCCACATGAGGTTATGTTGTGGCCTTATGCCCCCCACCCTCCTCCCCATTATATTACACATAAGAATTTTATTGACATTTTTTGTAGCCTTCTCTAGATCAATGCCACCACACAATCTCGTCTTAGAGCTCTACAGGCAGTTCTTTCCTTCTCAAGGCTTAGTTTCTGCTCTGATAAGCATTGCCAGCTATGAAACCATATACAGACAGCATGAGTCTTTCCAAAATCATGTCTAATCAACTATATTTACCACATGTGGACTCCAATCAAGATGTAGAAACATCTTAAAGACAAAGGGGAGGCACCCCCAGACCTAAATTTCAAGTGCAAAGGGTCTGAATACTTATGTCCATGTGATGTTTTAGTTTTTCCTTTTTAATAAATTTGCTAAAGTCTCAATTTCTGTTTTCACTTTTTTAGTGTGGTGTTTAGTGCAAAATAATGGGGATTTTTTTTATTTAAGCACAAGACCTTAACATAAAATGTGAAAAATTGAATGTGTGGGTAGGAGTGTTGTTTTTGTTCCTATTCCTACCTGGTGCTGTCCAGCAGACTAGTGCTGCCACTTGAGGAAATGCTTGATTCCGAGGCACAACGACGGCGAGGTTCTAGGACTCTGCTGCTCAACTGTTTTTTCTGCTCCAGTATTATACAACCATTAGAGAAACCTGCACACATGGAACAATTCCCTTCAGCCAAACTACCTTCATATTTACTTATTTAGAAGACACTCTAGAGCAAGTGTCAAAACCTTTTCACACCATTTACTAGCAATTACACCGCAATGTTTCAGTATAGTGCAGCATAACAATAAAGCACTCCACTGATTTCAGAAATAATATTTTAAATGCTGTTCAATTCTCAATTCTAATTGGCCATAAAGTGTTCATTTACAACTGACAGCTGTGGCAGCTGCAAAACAAAGCACAGGTGTATATTAGTGTGTTTTATTTTAATATGTTATTGTCTCATATGGAACAAGGTATTCATAAGAACTTCTATAGTGGGCATTTTGCAATCTAATAACCATTTATATGATGAAGCATTACGTAAGTAGACGTTTCTTTTACATTTAGTCTTGACTGTTTGTTGAAACGATAACAATAATTATAGCGATATAACATTTCCTCTATAAAAGTATAAGACAGTCAATAACATCAATAGAATTGGTTCCATTTATGTTTTGACAGACACCACGGATAGCCAATAAGAATGAGACTAGTGCCGCTGAACTAGAGTTACAGCCATTTCAGGTTTGGTTGACAAACACAGCACAGAGCGTAGACAGAGCAATAGTACATTTCTCAAGTTCTGATGGAAAATAAATTAAATTTAAACCAGAATTTGCCTCCACCTTTCATTTGGAGTAAAAAAGAACCTTCAATAATTCACAGAATTGTGATACAAGATGAAAAAAAAAAAATACTCCATGGCACATGCTGTGTCTTTTCATTTTATTTACCTCCATCAAAGCGCTTGACTGGGCATTCCTCCTCTTCTCCATCCTGGCTGTCCCCACTGTGAGCTCTCTTTCTGTGATGAAGCAGTGTCTCAAGGCGTGGAATAACAACGGACAGGAATGTTTTGGAACCGAGCTGAGGGCAGTCCACTGAGGCTTCTCCCGTTTTTACTGGTTTCTGCGGGCTCAGACTCTTAGACTTCTGAAAGAGCACGGCAGTCCTTCTATTAATTGTGCCTGCTGGTTCTGTGAGAGTGGATGTAGCTACCACAACGTTATTTTCAGAGGGTTGCAAATCGGAGGAAAGTCCATTTAATAGTGAGGTAGAAAGCATCTTGCCATCAAGTGTGATCATTCTCTGGCATTTCTCAGGGCTGAGGTCCACAGGTTTCAGTGCAGGAGGCTCTGAGATATTATCTGAATTTGTGACAAGTGTAGCAAAAGCTGGTGGCTCTAGTTTGGGAGGTAATGTGTCAACTGTAAAATAAGAAAAGCCATGAAGAAATACAGTTAAAATGTTTTTACACCTTTTAAACTTAAGTAATTTAAAGTAATACAAACGTGTCTACCTTCTTCCAAATACTCTGGAACAGGAAGTGGTGCGTTTTCATGGGGCTGACTCTCGTCAGATGGAGAACAGGTAGTCTTCTGGCTCATTTCAAACCGCACATCGCTGATGGTCTTTTTGAGCAGTTTAAGGCGCTTGCTCCGTGATGGGCTAGATTTCATTGCACTTGTTAAATCAAGCATCTCTAGCAGCGCGTTGAGCTGTACTTCCAAGGTCATGTGCAGTCGATTAGCGGGATTTAGCAACCGGTCCACTGTAACAATCAATGACATAAAACTGTCAGTTATTCTGTTTATTATTTCTATTCACACAACCATCTCCACAGAGCACTGAACATTTAAAAGTTTTTTTTATTTTTAAAAGGCACAAGGCTCATACCCTCTTCCCATGTCAGCAATGGTTGAGGTTCCATTTTAGGTGGCTCAGGTAAATGCATCCCACTGGCGTAGTCAAACCCTATTCTCTCTGCGTCTCGTCGAGTCTTCCTGAGAATAGCACCTCCGTGGTCCCGCAGACGCACAGCAGCACGGTAAAAGAAGGTCTCCTTGGCATTATATGTCATGCAATTATTGATGATGAGATTGAAGTCATCCTCAAACTCATCCATGCTTTTGTATTCATGTGCATCAATGCGCTTCCTCATGGTAGAGAAGTCCATTGGATGCTTGATATGATCAAGATAGTCTGGAACCTTATAGACAAGAAAGTTCCAAAGAGATTTGTAACATAAATCAACAATGGAAACAAATTTAAGAGCTAGACATTAAAAGATGAACATAATATAAGTTTGTTCACCATTATCATTTACAGAAATAAAATAACTACTACAAATAAGAATAGATAAAGCAGTTAACATTTACCTCCTTAATGCTAACAGGCTGGGCAAAAATCTTGGTCTGGTCCTTCTCCTGCAGCTGGCTCAACACAGCTCGAAGCATAATGTTAAATGGGGTGAGCTGCATCTCCAGCACTGACTGCTGAAATTTCATCTAAATACAGAGAGTAAGATAAATAAACAAAATTAATATGTGCAAAACAATTACATATAACATGAGCCCTGCACGATTATTGAGGTTTTTTGCAATCCCAACATGTGGTGCTTAGGTTACAGCTCTGGTCTGACCTGCTCTCTCTTGAGTTTCTCTCTCTTTCGAATGAGTTCTAGTAGCAAACGTGTCCTTTCCAGGTCATGGCGTAAACGATGCAAATCTTTCAGCTGCTCCTTTAATGTCTGGCAATCCTCCTCACTGTGACCCTGTATTCACCAATATACAGACACAAGTCATTTTTGCAAATCCATCTGGATTTTTTTTTGTGGATGAACAACTGTCTTTAACCATCGCAAATAATGGTAATGTACGCAGCAGGTCATATTTTTAAATGTTATGACGCATGTAACAGGAGAAAAACGCTACAGAAGTTATGTACTGTGTTAGAACATCCATTATTCTATAGTGCTTACCAGTTGTGGTACTTTTGGAGACTGGGCGGTAGTTTGCAGGCGCCGGATAAGGGGGACGCCATTTCTTGATTGCCTCTTCAACATCCAGTAACTGAGAACACGCTCCACAAACTGTCTTTTCTTCTGAACTGAGACTTGGTTGAGGATAGTGTTGAAGCTGGAAGACAACAGTTTTAAATACATGACGTGGATAGTAGCCTACCACTGGCAAAGATGATCACCCAAACAGAGCAAGCTAAAAATGTGAAAACAAACAAACAAAAAAAAGTTACATCTAGTTTCTATTAATTAAGCAAAAAGAGAGATACCTTTTAGGTGTCATACTAGGCACTGAAACAGATGGAACCAGTGGAACTGACTGTGTCTCTACTTTCTTATTTTTCTTCTTCTGGCATCCTTTTGCTTTTGCCCTTCGACTTTTTTGCTTGCCCTTTTGACAGAGATTGTTTTTGGGTTTATCTTCATCATAAATGCTGAGGGGTCTTCTGGTACATCCATTAGGAGTATGAGAACAACAATACGCTGTCTTCTTCACTGAAAATGTGGTGGATCCAGTATCAGTGACCTCTTTGATTGGCTCCATCTTCATGTACAAGCCCGCCTTCTGAGCACAGCTCACATGAAAGGCAGTGTAACAATTGGCCTTGCTGCACTGAATGCAGGCTCCGACCCCTCTCTCTTTACAGAGGTAACAGGTCAGTTTCCAGCGAGCTGGTGGAATATTAGCTACACCATCGATAGGCTCAATAAAAACAGTGTTAGTAAACCCAACTTCGGGAACCCAAATAGCACAGACTACATGACCCCAACGATCATCATCAGTCCTCTTAAGTGCTCCACCCTTATTAGGACAAAAAATACACTCTGCAGGTTGGGAGGCTGACTGTGAACAGTGCCGGCACAACCACTGGCCCTCGGGAATGTGGGGCACTCCATAACATTCCTGATGCACTGCTAGGTTACACATGTCACAAAACAGAATAGCGTTACTGTTCTGGCACTCACCATCCATGCAGATGCAGCATACTGCATCCTCATCAATGAAAGACTGCGGATCTCCCTGACCTGGGTTCTCAACAAACGACTCTTTCTCAAAGCGGTCCATTAGGAACTCAAAAACATTCTGGGAAACCTGACTGAAACCCTCACTCTTCCTTTTCTCATTAATCAGCTCCAGCCATGCATAATCTTCTTCATCCATATCATACTCCACCTCCTCATCCATCTCATCTAAGGTCTTCTCCACATGAGAGTAATAAGTAGAGGGTCTTCTGGGCACAGCTGGAAGATTATATTCAATCATACGAAATTTTGGCTCTGGTAGCCTGCCCTGAGCTGGGGGACCCTGCCCTGTGCTCAGCGCAGCACTCTTCTTCTGCTGATTGTTTTTGAGACGCACAGAGCGCACCAAAACCTGCTGGGGTTCCTCTGTGTTCTCCTTGTTACTGTTGCATTCACTGATCTCCTGAGCCAAAGGATCATCGCTGCTGATTACATCAAGCTTGTCATAGATGCTGAGTCTGTGAACACGTCCATCTGTTTCCAACTCAACCATCCGCTGGGCCTCGGCATAGGTCAGAGTCTCGCGGTTTCTTGAGGGTTTGATGGGCGATGGGGGCCTCTGTGGTGTAGCCACACGATGATGTCTCCCTTTCTTCTTCATTTTTACCACCTAGAGATACAACACATGAGTAATAGTACTTTAAAAAGTATATATGCACATGTCAGCTGCTGACACAACCTTTTCCTGTTTTAGGCTGTGACCTTACATGAAGTTATCAGTCTAGTTTGTCTTCCACTTTTCTTAAACCACTTCAGATTAAATCCATTTACATTTACATTTACATTTACGGCATGTGGCAGACGCCCTTATCCAGAGCGACTTACAAAAGTGCTTAGTTAAATTCTTGGAGTATCTGAAACTAGTAAGGGTA
>JAOVVF010000010.1:13261904-13279799 GCA_028565595.1 Duopalatinus emarginatus | reverse complement strand
GGGGGATGTTTATCTGTCTATATACTTTTAAGGAGAGGGTCATTAATGACACACTGCTAAGAGCAAACAAGAAGTTACATTATAAACATTGGCAGTAAATGTAGTATGCAAAGTTACATACCAAAGAAAAGAGTCAATTTTTACCAAATAGTCTTACACTTTAAAGTGTCCTGTGTATAAAGATCTAAATATTTCTTGAGCATTAACTGGATTAAAGTGTTTTATGCAAGTAAGCAACTTTCTGTGCAGGAAGAGGACATAAACACACACACACACACACACACACACACACACACACACACACACACACACAGATAGATAGATAGATAAATGGATTTCTATTTTCTAACCTTCAGTTAAAGAGGCTTCAAATGATAGGTCTCGAGTTTCAGGTAACAATGTGAGAATAATTAATAGATCACAATGCTGATTCATGCTGACCATAAACGCAAAATTTGTTGTGCCATTGGAAACACCACCACAACAATTATTGCCAAAGGTTTCCTGTCCATGGTCCATTTGTGCAGTGTTAAAATTAGGAACAGTTGTGTTTATGCTGTTGCCATGTAAAGAGTGGGTTTATCAGCTAGCCATCATCCTTCACCACCTGTAAAAATGTAGGAGATCAAAGGCTCCTCTTCACCCACAGGCCTCTGGAATACCTCCACCCACCCGAGTGAAAACTCCTAACCTTATATTAGTGTTTTGTCTAAGAGCTGAGATCACGTGGATGCAGCAGTGTTATGACTGGGGGACTGTGGAATCTAGGTCACAGAGAGCTCTCCTTCTGTTTTCCAGAAGAATAAAACATTGCCCTTTAACCACTCTGCTTCTCTGTGACCGGAGTTCTCATTCCTCATCACATAAATGCATTTTAGTGCTGACTGGTTACTGCGATTACCTGAACGTGCCATTTTATAATAGTTATTCATTGTCACACTCAGAGACACAAACCTGATTCTGATTCATTGATTGATTTGTTTGACTGATTGATTAATCATCATACTTAGGATTTACATTTCCTAGAAGTAAACTCCTACTTTTAGAGAAAAGAAATGGTGAAAGTTTTAATCTTTTAATCTTCAAATAAGAGTCTAAGAATCTTGGGTCTACAAGTCTAAGATATTTATTTTTAGAAGTAATTCCCAGAAACGTTATATCTACATACATGTGTTATCTAACTAGCAGAACTGTAGCATTGTTCAATGGCAAAGTGTAGCATGAGATTTTATAACAACCATGTTACACAATGGACTTCCGCCATAGAAAGCTCTCTTACTGGGTCAGTGTGACTCAGCAAGTGCACAGTCCCGTCTGAAAGAGTTACCTTAGCCCTCTATGTGACCCAAACAAACAGTCACATGATCTTTTACTTCATCATGACTCATGCTCTGTCTAAGCACTTTATGGTGTTTTAATGACCTTTTACATAGTTTTTTTTTATTTGTCAGAAGCATCGTGCCTTTAAGGTCCTGCTGTGGACAGGAAATGTAATGTCTGTTATTAGAATTTCTTCTTAAAGTGTTATTCTTTTGTACACTCTTTTAAAAGGCAGCAAATGCAGTGTCAAATGCAGCTGCAAACCTTCAAACCTAATCTGCCTTCTTGATATGATAAAGAAACTGTGGGAAAAGCTACTTAGATAAAACAGTACAGGCTGCACAGAAGCTCCTATTCCATATAACATATAGTGTAATTAAAAGCGTGTTGGCTATCATATATCTAATAGATGTTTAACTTCATCTTAGACCTATACCAGAACTTGTTCTTTGTATGTGAATTGCTTAGTTAAGTAAATTGGACTGTTGATGATTTGACAGTAGTTGGGCTTGTTTCCAAGGCAACAAACCCATAAGTTTATTCAGTGCAAATAAGACAAGACGGTGCATTTAGAAGCATTATTAAATATGGATTTCCCCCCCCCCCATGGTTTTATGTCATTAATTGATGAATGAGCATATTTCTGATTATGTTTATACTGGCAGTGAATTTCAAAAAAAGACCTGAAATGATTGCCCCTACAAATAGTGGTCAAGAAATATCACTGCTTATACATTTATATCTATTATAGTATATATGTAAATATAAAGTGGCCTGCTATATCTGTAGCTGCCAACTGTAATACAGTGAATGACTGCCTGTAAGCTAGGAATATGCTTCAAAAAGAAAAAGAAAATGCTAATTAGAACCAACAGAGATTTTGTTAATAATATACTTAGTTGCCACTTTACTATGACCATGTACCTTAATTAGTCACTGGCCATTTGATCAGGTACATTCAAATGTGAGACTTTGTATGTGTAGGTGTTTTCCTATCAGTGACAAAGAACTGCCATATGATCAGTAATATCCATATATTCGCATGGTGGACTACTTTCAGCGAAGCAGTGCCAAAGACAAAGTAGTGTGTCTGGTATGAGTATATCAGCAACAGCATGTTAAGGTTTTTAAAGACCACAAAATTTCTGCTGGATTTAAAACATTTTGCCAACCAAAAATGTCTAGCCAACAGCAGTCCTTTGGTCAGAAACTGACCGCTAATTAATGGTTTGAAGACAATTAATATAAATTCTGTATGGAGGAAAAGGGTATGGTAATCCATTCTATACAATTTTACCTGTTAACATAGGGTATCTGAAAAACACTAAAAATATCTCATTTGTTGATTTAAAATATGGTAAAAGCACAGAATACCTGAAGTGAGCAGAGCTGATGATCAAGATTTTAATGGAGTTTGTAAAGACTTGGTAAGTGTTCAGTCACACCTATGCATCAAAACATTTGTCATCAATTTTAGCAGAAATGTCTTGGGGCACCAGCTGACCACAGCTGACAAAAATCAGCGACACAGGCATATAGACTAGATAGATAAAATAACAGCCTGAACACAGAGAAATGACAAGTAGTAACTTATTTACTTATTTCCTCAAATATTTATTATATTTTGGGAAAAAAATGCTTTGGGCCTCCTGCACAGTCAATATTTAATCTGAAAAATTATAATTCTTACAATTGCTCAATTTAGTTTTTAGCCTGTCAAACTGATATTTTTGGTATTTATTTACTAATAATTTTATACCTAAATTTGAACAATAAAGGAACAATACATTTTTGAAATGTGCAGAAAATGTTATTTTGGTTTTCATAGTAATAATATTGAATACGGTAACTAATCAGCAGTACAAATTGCCGTTTCCTGTTTGCAGCCTCGTAATACTCATAGCCTTATATGTAAACCTTAATTGCATTAATTATGTGCATAATTTTAGTAGACATGTAGACATAGTAGATGTGTAGACATAGCTAACAGGTGGTGTTGACCAGTTTTTAGGTGCATGCACCGTTAATGTAAATATAAATAACTTCATACAGGAGATTTTAAATGGCAAACTTTTTATATGGACGTCCAGATGCAGTTAACATTCTTTTGATTTGCTATCACATTAGTTTCCTATTTGGGCAGGAAAAGCTTTGGTTAAAAAGCATTGTCATCCTTCCCAAACATGCACATCTGCCCTTGAGAGAGATAAATGAACAGCACATGTGTTTATACAGAAGTACGAGTGTGTGCATGTCTGTCTGTCATGACAGTCTTTCCAGCCAGAGCCCAGATGCAGCAGATAACACAAGCAAACTCATATCAGGCATATGGAAAACAGGAAGAAATGTTGGACAGCAGAGGGGATTTAAAGTCTTGCTTTCCCAACAGGAAATGGGGGTGACTGGGATGATGGGGTTGTTGAGTGTTTGCAAAATGGGTCATCAAGTTCAGTTTGCCCAGTGTCCTTTTGCGGAATGAATATTCCAACTGTCAGAGATCTAGATATCTCGAGATAAGCAATTATTCAAATTCTGATATTGATATGATTGTTAACATGTGGACGATTGATAAGAACTTTGCTCATGTTAAGGATTTGGTCCAACCTGTTGGGTGTAGCTGCCAAGTCAGCTGCCGCACAAGGGTATGGATTCACTTTGTGTACATTTTGAGCTAGTAGAGGAGAACTGATGTTTACTACCATAAAATAAATCTACTTGCTGCGTTAATGATGATATATTGAAGTTGCAAAGAGGATAAGTCTCACTAACTAGACTGTCTTTCCAAGTGCTACAATGAGACTTCTCAGCCACAAAGGAACATCCAAAAATCACATCAGATAATTGCAGATGTTACCACTATAAACTTTAGGGATTAGTAAAATAATCTGGAATGGTATCTGAGACCTCCTTTTGGTAATTAATACTATACATTGTAAAGCAGATAGTGGAGAGTTAGTGGAGGGGCATTTGTGCCAGCCCTTCAGGAGCTGTGAGTGTGCAAAGAGAGGGTGCTTGTCTGACTCAGCCTAGCACCACATGGCACAGAGTGACAATGATTTACTGCTGTGTACTTCCTCACTCGTCTGCAACTCCATTCATCTGCATCCTGGAGACAGAAGCTGCAATCCACTGCTCCCAATTCTAGTAAAGGCTTTATCCATCATCTATATGGCTTACATAGACAGATACACAAATATATTTTAAATATTTCTGCTCAATGTTGTGTCTCTTAAATTGTAATGTTGTAATGCATAATGAAACCACTTGCAATTAGCACATCCTGCAATCCGAATGTTCTCTTTTCTGCAATAACATTAGTTATTGTTTTATTGTTATGACATTAAATTCTCTAAAGAACAGCTAAAGCGTTCATAAAATGAATTCACTACTGGTTTCTATTCTGTGAAACTGCACCTGACTTGGTACAGACATTTATTAAAGTTCATAATTAAAGAAAATAATCAAACAGCACAGCTTTAATAATACTTCATTATATTGATCAAAATTAAAATCAGTTTAAATGTTTTATCCCTTTGCCCATTTTGCACATTTTCTTATGGCACAAGCAAAGAGACTTCTTTAGTACACTGTGGAGTGATGCTTACATACCATATATGGGGTCTGTGCATGTAATGCATGTAAAAGTAAAAAAAAGTGAAGTGAAAGTGAACAAATTGCCTACTGTGCTTGCATACAGAGGAATGTGACCTCCATATTTAACCCATCCGTGCAGTGAAACATACACACCAGTGAACACTAGGGTGGCAGTGAACACACTGGGGCAGCCTCATGTGTGCAGTGGCTAAGAACATGTGGTATTCATTAAGCATAAATGTATGACCAGGAAACAGATTTGACAATAACAGTTTTATTGTATGTACAATGTTTTGGAAATTTATGTGGTTTTTTAGGATCTGCGTATTTTAGGGCCTGGGTAAATCAAATGATGCTGGGAATTTATTAAAACACACACACACACACACACACACACACACACACCCAGAGAGAGAGAGACTTTCTGCCATTTCAAACCACCAGTTCAAAAATCCCCAGTTCATGACCTCAGTGACTTCTTTTCCTCTACTCACCAGCACAATGATCTCATGCCGGAAGCCCAGCACTCTACCTCCCCTTAGAAAGAAGGCCCTTTGTTCCTGAACACACAGGGCCCCTTAAAAAAATAGTTGGGAGATTTTCTCATCTAGCCAAGCAACGACAGAGAGAGCAAGAGGAATGAATAAATGGAGCGAGAGTGAGGAAATGGAAGTGAGACCGAGAGATAAAGCATAAGCTGCCTAGTACTGTTGTTAGGCAACATCATTTGTCTCTAATTCGCATCTGGTAGGCTGATGCTCATTTTGCCAAGTTAGTGTGACTTGCATGTCTTAAGATCACTATCCATTCATCTAAATCAGACTGTTTGAGATTGAGGTGAGAAAGCTGGTTCCCATAAGTGAAACAAAGGTTGCACTGAAGGAACAGCAATGACCTCACTTCTTATCTCATTGGTGCCAAAACGTTTGAGAAAGGGCAATATAGAAATACGACCCTCATCCATCAGGTTTGCTTGTGTCTTGAGCAGCTTTATACAAAAGATGTGTTTTTCACAAGTGCACTTCTCAATCGGAAACCTTTTTTTAAAGATTGCTCTGGGGTTGTTAAAAATGTCACTGGCAAACAGACCTCAATTAATCTGGCATTAATATTCTGCATTGTGTTTTTCATCCACCTCTCAAAGATGAGGAGAAAGGTTAGAAAAAGAAACATAGATAAGCAGTTTCCTTCATGACTCCTGAGAGCAGATCATTTGGCATGCTAATAGTGAATCTCTCTGACAATGCTATTTTTACCTCATAGTTCTGGTATAGCCACACTTTTTTTTAGCAAAATGCATGCAAACAAATGTTTTTGTGCTACAGAAACCAAAAATCACATAGTAATACAAGCCAGGTCATGATATTCATGCAAATACCATGACATAATGCCTGAGGAATCTAAGTTCATAGTGCACAATGCATATTCTGGGTGCAAGCCATAGTTAAATAGCAGGCTCAGGATTCATATTCCCCTGTTCACCATTTGAACCTAATGGCAGCACAGCTACAGTAAAGCTTTGAAACAGATAAAACCTTCATTTTACATGTGCTGCCTTTTTTTAAGCTTCAAATCAGTAGTTTGCTTTACAGAAGAAGTATATATACAAAAAAAATCACATTATGCAAACTGAGTATTAGCAAATACAGCTAAATAATTCAGCACTGTCATATATTAATGTTTCACAGAAAAGAGTCTAAATCATTTCTATTTTTATTTCTTTTTAAATTAACTTGGTATTCATTAACTAGGATATGCAGGTCAAATGCAAGTTTACATGAATACAGTGAATACCAGTGAACTGTTACTACGAGTACAGTAGGTAATACTGTCACAGCTCATTTTAATAACAGTTCCAAATCCCTGATTGCATATTATTTATGAAACCTTTTGGGATTTATGATTTATGATAATTTTATGACAGGCAGTAAGAATACAATAAAGACATGTTGGGAAAGCCAGTGGTTGTGTCCTATGTTTGTTGTACATTTGTGTAAAGAAACTGGATAAAGATTGGGCCTAGAGAAATTATAGTATTCAAAACTGCAGGCATAACCTTACTCAATATAAATAGGAAATACCTGGCACATCCCCAGTTTCTCTCTGAAATGTTCAAGTAGCTAAAAGTCAAATGATTGAATGGATCCGGGCATGCAAGTTTTACACTGTGCACATGTCATTCCCCTCTCCAGTGTCCCAGCAGGTAGCACAAACTAGTCAGTATTAGTCTGAGGAACAGATTCTGCTCATAAGCAAATTGCAACTTTCAGAAATACATTTGTTACATTGACACAATTCCATTCTCCAACAAAGTGTGATAAGCCATGTTGTATTCATTAACACTCAGACTCTGTTAGTCTTTTACAGAATTTGAGCCTAAGCCAAAATGTGCTTGCAATTAACACTAATTACCTTTATAGGTGATTCATTGTATTATTAGACCAGCCAGATGATCCCACTCTTATAGTGTTAAAAAACTTGTACACACAATTTACACACAGTTGCACCACTGTTAAGAATATTACTAACATATGCATTTATTTATTTTAGATAGAAAAATTCTACACACCACTATTATAAAGGAAGGGTGTTGATGGTACAGGCTTCAGGGCAAAAATTGTTTCAGATCTATAAAATTGTTAAGGGATCTTCTGTGCACAGCCTTGCTTGGGTCATTCCACAGGTGTCAGTGCTCCTGTGCTGCCACAGAGCAGCTTAGCTCCTGTCTCCCAGGTCCTCCAGCAGCCACACAAGATGGCCGCACACAATACCCACCTATTCTCTTTCACCTGATTCTAGTGTTTAGTGTTTTCCCCATGTAGGTCATCATGTTTAGTGTGTTTCACCTGTTTTGAGGTTGCACTTATCCTAGAGTTTGTTATTGTCTGTCTGTCTGAGCCCTGTTTTCGGGAATTTTTACGGTATTATTGAGTTTTGACATTGTGCCCGATTTTTGACCCTGATTCTTGTCTCTGCCTGTATGTGCCTGTTTGCTAATTGTCTGACATTTGCTGTCTCTGACTATGCTCTTTAACTGTTTTTAAAATCTGCTTGTTTAATTCAATTTTGGGCATTAGACACCTGCACCTGTGTCCATTGTGCAGTGGCAAGTCACATTACAACAGTTTATCAATTGGATTTAGATCTGGGCTCTGGCAGTATCACTGCAAAATTTTTCTTTCCTGAAGCCATGATTCTTTCTTGACTAGAGCTCGGTTCCAGTTGAAGAGAAGCAGCCTATAGCATGATGCTGCCATCTTCATGTTTTACCACCGGCAATGGTTTCTTTGGGTGAAAAGCAGTCTTGTTTTATCAGGGTCACAATGAATGGTTGGTTCAGAAATGCTTTATTGAAAAAAAAGATTAGTTTTAATTATATTGATTTTTTAAATTATGTTGCCAAATGTTAAGCCAGATAAGTATTATGTCTTCTGTAACTGAATTGTTAGGACAGGAGCACTGTGTACTGCTGACTATCTGACACTAAATGAAAACCTCCCATCTACCCCTGAACGTGCTAGGCAATGACTAAAGATTACTCACTAATTTAATACAGGACAACAACAAGAAGAAAAGTGGAATGACTATATACATATTTCTTCTGCTATATCATGCTCCAAATGTTAATAATCCCTTTAGCTTTGTTCTTCAAACGTCAGCCATGTCAAAACTTCAGACTTTGTCTTTGAAGCAGGTGAGTAATAGAGAAGCTGCTTTCTTTTCTCAGCATTTGTGCGTTTATAGTTTATAATTAAAGGGGTGAGACATTTTACTGTCATAGAATGCAGCATAGTGCAATGTCTGTCTCCCTCTGTCTATATTTCTCTCTTCACTTCTCTCTGTCTCTCTCCTCTTGTGCTGACCCAGTGCCAGTGTGTCCTCAGTTCACCTATGTGCTGTAGTGCACCACTCACTGTTAAATGATCACTGCACGTCTGGCTTTGTGTTCCTCAAGATGCTTTTCAAATACAGTCACGCTCTCCTACAACAGACAGCCATGCTCCCTGCCACCCACACACTTTAGTAGTAGCTTTGTCTTCAATTATAGCATGGCTGTTATAAGAAGCAGCCAATGAATCTGTGTGGATATTTTTTAGTGCAGGTTATTAATCTAAATTGTGTGCACTGAATATGTATATAATGACTGCCTCTTATTTTGTCAGGTAGGTGTACCTTCAATGTGCATTATATGACAAGATAAATCATTCAGCAATAAACACCTTAGCCTTATTTAGCTAAGATAACATTTTAAAAGGGTGAGAGTATACTCTGGTATTTCTTAAAATTAATAATAATAATTTATTCATCTTTTTGTCTCAATGCAATGTCCCTGAGGGAAGGCAAATTTTCTGTGTGTGTGTGTGTGTGTGTGTGTGTGTGAAGGCTGTGGAATGAGTTAAGAGAGTGCCTGGGTGGCGCTGCAGGAACTGCATTCCCCATCATCATAATGCACTCACTGACCCACTCTTTGCCGCTCCTTCTTTCCAGACACTCATACACATACTGCAGAGGTCCCCTGCTGGGCAGATGTGGAGATATGTTTATCTATTCTTTTTTTTTTTTTTTTTTTTTTTTTTTGCAGACTTATTTGCTTTGTAAAATGATAGTTTCATAGTATGTGATCTTTCCTAAATTCCTTTCAATGGCTGCTGAACTGATCTCACAGGCAGCAATACTTTTCCGTTTCTTTATCCACATGTTCAGTAATTGCTGACATAACTTATTTTAACTTGGAAAATTCCAGATTGCACATGTCTGGGATTATTTTCTTCCTTTATAGTAGAACCTGCGACCTGCAGAATGTAAAGAGCCAGATTGTTTATTAGCTTAAATTTGCACAAAACTTTCAAGGTAATTAGTGTATAGTGCAATTAGTGTACGCATCTGTCACTATGCTCATAGTCAGCCATCTGTGGTTGCAGTGACAGTGTAATGTAAGTGTTGAGAATAATCCATCAATCAATATCATCCAGTTAGCAGTGGTTCTGTGATGGGATGCCAACACTGACAAAGCATTAAAGATGCATGATTAACACAATTTGTGCATGAAAGAATGGTCTAGTCTTTAACTGTACACATACATAGTGCAGATATGTGCAGCATCTGCAACCTGACCTGGATCTGAAAATTCCACATCTGTACAATGTCAGTGCTGTCCATAGCTTCTGTGTTGCTCCTGTTGAAGATAAATGATTTTCAGTTCATTTGATTTTACTGTATTGAGAATAAGAATGAAACTTAACAATTCTTACTAGATTTACAAAAAAATGCTGATTTTCTTCATACCTGTGCATTTAGAAGTATGCCACCCTACCAGGCATGATCACAACATAGGTGATTTGCATTTGGGGATGCCCACAACATTCTAAGCTTATGGTAAAACTAATGACACTAAAACAACGAGTATATGCCAAAAAAGACTTTTTTACAGAAAGAAGTTATTTTGAGACACACTTATACTAATAACAACAACATGACTGGCAGGCAAGTACAGATGCCTCTTGTACGGATTGCTTGGTGGTCCACATAATTTTTTTCCCCATAAATCAAGCCTGGGGTACCAGAAAGATCACACTTTGACCGCTGAGCAGATATTTTTCACTGTTACCTGCCAGAATGTGGGAGAACCTAAAAGCTACTTTCCCTCACCATTATGCACATATTGAACACATAGGGCATTTGACTAGCTTTATCAGTAGACTGTAGTGTAACAACATATGTGACTGCACAAATCCAGTGATTAGACTCTACACTGATAAATCTGAACATATATTTCACATATGTGTATATATTTATATGCCCTGCTCGAAAATGACAGTACTGTCTATTTTAATGCTGTGCATGTACCCTTCCCCTCTCTTCCTTGCAAGGCTAGACACACAACAGAGAAAAGGATGCTGCTTTAATCCTAACACTATGTGCATGTGTGGTAGTAGTATTGGTCTGTATCGTTAACAGTCAGATAATCTAGTCGGATGTAATTCTAGTCAGAGCATTAATCACAGGTCCATAGTGAAGGGGTTGCCGATTGCAAAGCAGTGTACAGCAAGTGTCTGGCAAAGAACTGCTTGTTTTGCTCTAACAGGTTATATCATGATTATTTAAATATTAATAACAACCTGTGGTTGTATAAGTATATCCCTGGTTGTATGTCTGGCTTCTACTCTTCACCTAAGCTTATCATTCACCTTTCTGACATATAACATCACAATATTTTTTTTTTAAATAGGCTTTCACTTTGCTAGTGGTATGATGGCTTAATGCATATGCTGTAGTCCACTACTGCATTATTTTAGCAGGTTCTACAAACAGAGTTCCCCCTATTGGCTCTTGGGAGACACTGCCCCCTCAGAACTCATTAGAAAAAGTGGGCACACACTAGCAGACCCACAAGCATCTCCATGGCAACAGCTGGATCTTATTTTGCTCTTGAATCCCGGATGGATGAGCTGAAATATTCACACGCTTCAAAACAGGAGGAAAATCTTTGTCACAGATATCTTACTGGTGTTGTCCATCTGGGCAGACATGCACTGCCCCCCCACCCACACACACACACACACAGCACCACCACCACCACACACACAGGCACATTACAAATACAATTTGACATCTGCATGTTTTATTCACAAATGCATGTCATATGTATAACTGATATTACACAGCTCCTAGCATATGAATGATTATCATTATAACAAATTTTAACAAATGTAATGTAATGTAACCATTGTAACCATGTTCTGCATAATGTACTGCACATGGACAATAATTGATGTGAAAGCTAAAATATCATCTTGAATACCCTCATAACCTAAATGCAGCCTGTCACGATGGCAGTAAAATCTTTCATTTCTCTTGCTCCTGTTTTCATCCTCTCCTGCATTCCATCATACTTAGTCACAAGATCTGCAAGATCTCTCTCTCAGAAGAGCCTAATGCTTAACCAGCATCTACCCTAACATTAATGTGTGCAACCACATGTTCAGCTCCTTACAACCCTAAAATGGTAATGTGTCCTCTCTCTGTGCCCCAAACAGAGATGGTACACATTGGCTTGTGCTGGAGCAGCCAGTGTGAAGCAACAGCTGACCATGTAGGGATTTGGCATGATAAGGCTGCCCACCCACTGCCAGATGTTGCAGGTGTGACTTATCACAATCTGTGGATATTATATTAGCCTCCCAAGTCATTCACACACAACAAACAGACTCAGTCTGTCCAAGCACATCTTGGGTGGCTGTGGATGCTTTAACATTTCCCCGAAAGGCAGACACCATTGAGTCAAGAACAGCTGGGCTGTAGTGTTCACAGCCATATGTGCTAATAATAATGTAAATAGTAATGGGGCCATTTGCTTTCATTTAAAGTAGACATACTTGAATTTATAACCTGAGATCATGAATAACCTTGTATAAGCAAAGGTGGCAGTGGACCAGAAGGAATGGCATAGTCTCAAACAAAATTACGTTTAGAGTTTATCAGAATGTGGCAGATTGCTGTTATAAGTATTATTTAGAATAATGATGCACTCTGCTATGATGACACTGATTCACCTTTAATTATTTTAGGCAGGCATACATCTATACTCAACATTCTCCTCACTTTTTCCCTAACTGAAGAGGCTTTGCCCGGGACCATGTGACCTCAGATATCTGAAGGGAAGCCCCAAAATTTCCCCTTCCTAGGAAATTCTCTGTGGAGACTCCATGTCCTAGAATTGTTTACTCTCATTTGGCATTTTCTAAGCAATGGCCTCTCTTTAACTGCGCTGTGTCTCTCTGGAATACTGATCAACTTTCATGATATATAATTATATAATCACAATATATAATATATATAATATATAATATATATTATATAATATATATAAGCTCAAAAACAAAGCAATAACGTATGCAGCAATGCATAAATTTAATAACATTTGTGTATTAAATATGCAGCACACATTTAGTCTACAATAGCAAAGCCAAACGCAGGCACATCTCCATATAAATTCTCAAAGCAGAGATGCTGTTTGGGAGAAAGCTAAGCACACTATACTTTCTTTGCCAGTGGCAACAGGTGTTCCTTCTATTGTCCAATTAGTTTAGAAATTAGACACCGGCTGATCACAATGAATGGTTAAACAGTGCTATGAATGGGGTCATGAATATTTGAGATACCTTAAATGGCTCCTGACATGGATTCTCTATAACACATCTATTTCAAATGTGTTTAATGTATTTATTACTGCGTTAACTCATCTGTTTATTCTGTGCTAAAATAAATTGTGTAAATCAATACAGAAATAACATCTGTGATGCATTCAATATTTTGAAATGTAGGTATTTAGATTCTAAAAGATGTTCAGATTTCTAAATTAACTAGCTATCAAACTACTAGATTGAATTATTTACTTTTTTTCTTATTAGTTGTACATTTTTGGTGAGCCTGAAGTCACTGTAGCTACATATTCCTGTTTTTGGCTAGCAGGAGTGGAGCCTGAAGTAGGCTTCTGATGATGATCTGCTTCAAGGTTTGGCATGTTATCTCTTCTGAGATGTTTTTCTGCTTACCCTGTTAATTATTTGAATTACCATAGATTCTATTATTCTATCAACTTAAAGAAGGCTGGCCAAATCAAATCAAATCAAACACAGGTGACTTATTATAAACCTGAAACAGAAGTGCAGTAAAACATTTAGTGACATTAAGCTTCACTCTCCAGTACCCAAGGATCAGCCGTCATTAGCAACCGCAGGCTCTTCTGGGAGTACTGACTCACTTTATAGGAAATTCTCTGTGGAGACTCCATGTCCTAGAATTGTTTACTCTCATTTGGCATTTTCTAAGCAATGGCCTCTCTTTAACTGCGCTGTGTCTCTCTGGAATACTGATCAACTTTCATAATATATAATTATATAATCATAATATATAATATATATAATATATAATATATATTATATAATATATATAATCATAATATATAATAATAATAATAATACGATATCATATCATATTATTTCACAAGGCTTTTGTTGTTGTTTAGTGACTATTCATTCTGTGTTATCCTATGCCCTTTAATTTTTTATCCAAGGGCTTAAGTGATAAAACATTTACAATTACACATTCTCACTTCTCAAAATATATCAGAAGAGTAATCAATAATAAGTATAGCTAATCTTGATGACAAATGGACTGTATGAAGTATATGACGAATTTGCTACTATTTAAAAAATCAGAAAATGCCTAGAACAATTCAGGTTTAACATTCTCCATCCCGGTAGTAGAAACTGACAACAAAATGCTGTAACAAAGTACAACCACAATAATCCTGTGCACACAGATTTTGTCCATTTTACAATGGACTGAGATGTGTCTGACCTTTACCCATCAACACAGATGGCCACTGTCCTCTCCACCCAGAAGGTTAAAGGATGGCAGATGGGGAAGTCCAGACATTTAGCCTTTAGTGGACAGGTTGATGTGTCTGCAGGTGGTATATTGTAGGTCTCCAAATTGGGTAGTAGTGGCAATTGCAGAAGGCATTATTAAGGTTCAGAAAGTACAACAGTTTGAAATGAATCATTTGAAATGTTAGTGTTTGGGTCAGCAGGCACCTCACTGCCTATTGTGAAGGAGGTGTGTGGAAGGCGTGTAGAGCAGAGGCATGAAAAAGCATTGAGGAAAACCTCTGCCTCACAGCTGAATTCTAAAGAAAGTGAGGTAATTTGTTGAATTACTAATAATAAATTTGGCGCATTTTCATGGAGCCTACCACACCCATTAAACTTAATTCATATCTTACACACACTTTACACACTCTATGCCTATGCTTCACAAACTAATGAAACATATATTGTAATCTATGAATTTTACTGTAAAATTTTTTTTTTTTAATACAGACATTTTAACATAAGCAGAACCGCACACCTTCTGAATGTACTGCTAAGCAGAATGGAACAAACATACCCAAGCTCACTAAATTATTTTAGTCCTTTCTGTGTCTGCATGACATTTCTGTTTTGAGTGTCATTGTGTGGCTTTGACTCCATCTTCCAGGAATGTTTCCATCAGCAGAGTCATGACCATAACTAGCTACGAGGACACAGAGGCCTGGACCTTAGTAGTTTTGGGAAGGTTTTGTTTTTAAGACCTCTCATGTAGCATCTCCATCTGTCAAATTCTGTATGGAAATGTTGACATCCAGATAATGTGGTGGCAGAATGCAGCCTACAGTGTGGAAAGATTTTCACATTCCAAAACCCGTCCAGCCATGATCACTAGCTCCCAAATTTATACAGAGAGGCTGAGGAGGACACTTAAGGTATGTCAGTAGACTTATTTGTCCATTATCTTTAGCATGGCATTAAAACTTCTATTAACACAAGCCTTCAGCCAAAAACAATTAAAAGAACAATGAATAAAAATATGACATATGCATCCACATCCATAAGTAGCCACCCAATTTTGACTGAGCTTTAGTTATAACAGTTGATACACTTTACCAAGCACATAAACAATACTGTAATAAATGCCCAGCAGGTATACTCCACCACTGCCCCTGTTGTGCTCTCGCTGCGATTTTTGCAAATTAGAAAAAATACAATAGATATGAAAAAAAAAACTTAATCCTGTACATGTTGATAATTTTATGTACAAAATACACATTTTATATACTTTATATATTTTATATACTTTACATATTTACATACCAAAATTAACTCACAGACCTAAGTGTTTCTTGCCTAAAAACTACATAGTCCTATTTTTAAACTATATTATCCATAAATGTTTCTTTATATTTAACTAATTAAAAATAACCTCCATTAAAGCCAGTCCAAGACAAATAGTCTTTAGGTCCTCCTCAATAGTCTTTTCTTACAGGCAAACTGTAAAAGCCAATAGCCTGAGGGCAGAAAGTGCACAAAAGCCAGTTTATCTGTAAGATGTAATACATTACTTTACTAATTAGAGAGATTCACTCATTACAGAAAAAAAATGGCCCTCTGGCTGAATGAGCTTTAAGCTCATGTTTGGCATGAATAAGTTATATGTTATATATTATCAGGGATTGACACCACTAACTTAAAAAAATGTGTCTGGCATTAAGTTCTTTTTTTTTCTTTAAATGGACATTGTTGTTTATTAATGAAAACACTAAGCACTATTAGCCACTTGCCGAACAGATAGATCCTCTTAATCTCAATATTCTATTCGAATCAAGCTTACACTCCATGTATTTTCTTCCATTCACTTCCTAGGGGACAGTATGAGTTTTTCCCTTACTTTAAATTCAGCCATATTAAAATCTTTTAAACCTCTCAATTTTACAGATATCTGCAACATACATCTAGTTTATTTGCTCAATGCCACTATATATTTATTTTTTTATTGTTGTTGTTTTTGTTATTTATTATTTCATTTTTGCTGTTGTCATTTGGTAGCTGTAGAGGTATTTTAACTGATTGATTTCATTCACAGAAGAAGAAGAAAAGAAGAAGAATAATTTTACACTAATTTTGTGTGTAGTTGAACCACAAAACCATTTTTAACTTACTTCAACCTCAAGGTAACAGTGCCATCTAGTGTAGTTCTATTTGTAGTTCACAGAGCACCAAAACTCCAGGTCCATAAACAGATTACACAAGTAACAGGCTACTACAGTAACGGATGTAGGGTGCACTGAAGATCCAATTATAATGATAACATACTTTTTTAATGTTTGGTTAAATGTTAGGTTTGCATATAATGGTGTGGGCAACAATCAGTCTTCAGCCATCTTTAGCTAACAGGTCCAGGTAAAAGACTGTAACGAATTCTAGGATATAATGACTGAATGAGTGTGTTAATGAGTGAGTGAGTGAGTGAGTGAGTAAATATGGGTAGAATAGAGTGACTGATAGTCCTAGCCAGGTTCACAGCAAACATGTTGGACCACATCAGAGCACAATACAGGATGGGTGTAAAAAAAAAAGCCTGAAAAGATCAAGATAAATTTGGGGTCCAACATGTTTGGCATGAACCTACCAGTAAATGAATAGTCCCTACACTGAAGCATGGAGGTGGGAGTGTGATGATATAGGGCTGCATGAGTGCAAAAGGTGTTGGGGAGATGACATTTATAAATGGCATCATGAATGCCTGTGGATATACCTAAATACTGGCTGACAACATGACTCTCGGTCTCAAGAAGCTTGGTAAAAAAGGGATATTCCGGCATAATAACAATAACAATAGCACACTACCAAAGCCATGAACGTTTCTAAATGAAATCCAAGTGTTCTGGCCAAGTATTTCATCTGACTTGAATCCAGTAAAACATTGGGACATTTTAAAACAGAAAGCTAGAGCAACACAACTCTTCCAGCAAAGAGCAGCTAAAAATTCTCTCTGAAGAAAATCTCCAGAAATTTGTTCACCACTGCTATCTTCTATACTGAGTAGGATTGAGTCGGTCAACAAAAACAAAGATGGGCACACAAGTATTGAAAAAATAAAAGATTTGGATCTCAGTAATAAAATGTTTTGACTTTTGTTGCATGTAGTTCCAAGTGTGGGGCCTGTACTTAATATAGCAAATCTAAACGGTTAGTTTTTTTGTTATTTTACATAAGAGCAAATACCTACTGCTCAACCTAGAAATAATACGATTACTGTAAGGTGATACAATTTTGAATTAATTGACAATTAAGCGATGTGGCACAGGGGATTAATTTTTGTTGTATACTGTTTATGATATAGTGATTGAGTGAGTAAATGTGTGATTGAGTGAAAGTAAGTATTTGTATGATATAGTGACTGAGTGAGTAAATGTGTGATTGAGTGAAAGTAAGTATTTGTATGATATAGTGATTGAGTGAGTAAATGTGTGATTGAGTGAAAGTAAGTATTTGTATGATATAGTGACTGAGTGAGTAAATGCGTGATTGAGTGAAAATAAGTATTTATATGATATAGTGACTGAGTGAGTAAATGTGTGATTGAGTGAAAGTAAGTATT
>JAOVVF010000010.1:13242023-13259229 GCA_028565595.1 Duopalatinus emarginatus | reverse complement strand
GTATTTATATGATATAATGATTGAGTGAGTAAATGAGTGATTGAGTAAGTATTTATATGATATAATGATTGAGTGAGTAAATGAGTGATTGAGTAAGTATTTATATGATATAATGATTGAGTGAGTAAATGTGTGATTGAGTGAGTGGGTGAGTAAGTAAAGATTAATAGGATATGGTTAGTGATTGTGTGGATACTATGAACCACAGTAGAGACCACATAGGTTAACTCAGAGTAGAGGTTTACAAGAAACACACACGCACTTATTCTCACAGTTTACACTAATGGTATTTTAATTCTCTGTACTCCTACAATTAAACCAGTCGATATTAGACAAGGTTCTTCTCACTCCACCCCCTCTTTTGTCACTCTGTGCAAAAACAGACGCACTATCTCAGAGCGGTGCTAGTTGTTAGCTAGCTTGCTAGCTGCTCGCCCGCTTCCCGTGCGGCCTGGCTGGAGATGAGTGGAAGATGTCCGTATCGGGGCTTAAGGCCGAATTAAAGTTCCTGGAGTCAATTTTTGACCCGAATCACGAGCGATTCAGAATCATCGACTGGAAACCAGACGAGCTTAGCTGTCAGTTTAATGTGACTGGTGAACAGCTACTGATCATCCATTGCAATATTACGGTAAGGGCAGATATCGAAAGACGCACGTAGCTAAGCTAGCTAGTTAGCCTAATGGTTCAACTGCTGTTAGCTTGTTGGCTAAAATAATCAGAGAAAGCTTGGTGAAATTTGTTTTTAAGAACATAGTTGCTCGCTAAACGAGCTCTGGTAAATGCTTTGTTGTAACCTATTTTATTTTCACCCTGTCCCCAATCTAATATGTTCTAGCTACATAACTAGCTAAAGAAGCTAGCTAGGTTAATTCGGTTAGTTCTGTGTTAAACAAGTTATAACAACTCATTAAAGTTGGTCTATTGTTTACTTGGTTGTCATTGCTAGCTGACTACTTTACTAATCTGTCTAAAAAATATACAGAAAGGTTGTTGGTTATATCTGTAAAGTTTGCCAGTAAGTGATTTGTAAATGCGTTGCAGCTCATCTGTTTATCTGGCTAATACACTGCTACAAGTTAGCTGGCGTCGTTGGCTTGTAGTGAGCTATTAGCAATAGCAGTCAGCGCATCAAGTTAAACATTCGGTTGGGTTAGCTGACATGTAATTGACAGTTAATAATGTCAGCCGAGTTAATGCTCTGCTAGGGCCCGAGGGTTTCTGGCTATGGTACTGTTAAACCATGATGGTATGTGACACTAGCTATGTAGCTCACTAACTATCAAATTGGTCATTGGTTGCCTAGGTAGGCTAGGTTAGCTAGTTTCTCTTTATAGAATAATGTAATGCTAGCTAGCCAGGTAACCTAAGTAGGAAGGTGATTTAGTAAGTGAAAGACAATTGCTAGTCACTCTGGATTTCAAAAGGATTGATGAGGACCCACTTGAAATGCCCAGCTTAGCAACAATCCAAACCCGAGCATCTGTGGTGTTAGTAACATGTGTACATGGTATCTTCAAGGCTGTGAGGAAAACAGTCAAAGGACCTGGTCTAGATAGACTCACTGAACAGTTTATTAGGAAGACTACACTAATACTGGGCGAGGCCTCCCTGCCTCTTTTTGCCCTCGAAACAGCCTCCGTTCTTTGTGTCCTGGATTCCACAGGATGTTGGAAGAGTTCCTGTGAGATAGTGGTCCATTTTGGCATGATGGCATCACACAGTTATTGCAGATTTTTCAGGTGTACTGTGCAACCACAGCTGTCTTGTGACCAGAAGGTCCCGGGTTCGATCTCTACAACAAACAAGACACGACTGAAGTACCCTTAACCCCAAGGCAAGGCATAAGGCACTTAAGCCCCTAACTGCTCTCCGAGTGCCATGTTTTTTAGGCTGCCCCCTGCTTCGGGCAAGTCTGTTCACAGCCCCCTAGTGGATCCATGCTGGTGGTGCCAAATTCTGACCCTTCCATCTGCATGTTTTTGCAGAAATCTAGATTCATTAGACTAGGTGACATTGTAAAGTTAAAGTCTTCACCTGTCCAGTTTTGGTGAGTCTATGCCCACTGCACCCTTAGATCTCAGTTAGAAGCTGAAAGAACTGGACCTTGGTGCTGTATTTCACTTGTAGACCATATGCCTCAAGGATCACTATGTTGTGCCATCTGACTTGCTTTTCTGCTCACCACAATTATACTGAGTGGTTTTCTGAGTTACTGTAGCCCTTTTGTCAACTCAACCCAGTCTGGCCATTCTGCATTGACTTATCATCAACTTTTGTTTTGTAGTTATTTACAAATAGAAACACTAAATAACCCAAAGGTAACCCTTAGCATGACACATACTATTACCAACTTGCTTCACTGTGAGGGTGATGTTCGCAGGGTGATGTTGGGATTTATAATCAGGGTTTTGGGATTCAGTAATAAATTTGATGGTTCTTTTTGGTTAATATATTTACCAAACACTGATCTATACTTTCCTCAAATCACATTTTAGACTTGCTTTGAAAGCTCTATAGTCTTTATGATGTGCTTTCTTTAGATATATTTTCTGTCAGACTTTGGTGTCTTCTAGGCATAGGTGTATGTATATTGAGATATTATGGCACTTTTTAGTTGTTTCATACAAAAGGAATTGCATGTATAACATTTAAGTTTTTCATCTGTGGATAAATCAGCTAATTATATAGTTTTTCTCCTAAGTTTGTTATTGAGACTCAATGATGGTGATTTTTGTATGGAATTAGACCACTAGGGGGCACTGGATATCTGGACTTGTGAGCTGTTGATCCCAACCAGCAATTATTTCCACTTGTAGGTGGGGAAGATTTGGTTGGTGCTAACTTAGTAGTTATTTTTTTAAGTCTACCCTGCCCTGGTTGCATCACAGCCACATCTTGGATAACCTACCTAGCTTTGGGCCTTTATTTGTTTAATCACAACAGACTGATGGTTTTACTTACGACCTAAAGGCAAAACCTAAATGTTTATTGTAACATCCTCTTTTGTATTTAGGAGTCTTACCCTTCGACACCTCCTTTATGGTTTGTGGAATCAGATGATCCAAGTCTTACTGAGGTGTTTGAGCGCCTTGAGGATGTCAGGAAAGGCAGTACCTTGGTAAGAAAGTTTGATCTTGTTTCTCATTTCACAGTGTGTCTAATGGCACCAGTCTAATGTAATATGCTATTGGAGAATTTGATTTTGTAGAATTATTTTTTTTTCCTCTCTTAGCTTCTCCAGCAGTTAAAAAGACTTCTCTGTGATCTTTGTCGACTGTATAACCTGCCCCAGCACCCTGATGTGGAGATGCTGGACCAGCCTCTTCCTGCTGGACCCATCAGTCATGAGAGAAAGGTTAATAAAATCAGTCCTTTTCTGTATACTAGTGAAAAAGAAACATATCTAATTTTTTTTTTTTTCGGTTATTTGTCAATAGCATGTAACAACAGATGAAGTAACATCTGATGAAGAGGAGGAGGAAGAAATGCCTGAGGTTGAAATGCTTAAAATACAAACTGTTTTGTCTATTGTACAGGTGCCTTGTATATTTTGTAACGCACTGCATGATATATGTGCATTAGCAGGACATTGAAGAGCTTGACCACTATGAGATGAAAGAGGAGGAACCTGTAGATGGCAAGAAGTCAGAAGATGATGGGATAGAAAAGGAGAACCTTGCTATACTAGAAAAAATCCGCAAGAACCAAAGGCAGGACCACTTGAATGTAGGTGTCAGTTGAACTCTGAAACTTGATTATGAAGTTGATTGAATCATTGAATATGTTCACTCACCCATTCTATATATCTCATTGCTCACATTGTTTTTATATATTTAAACCCTTTTGTATTCTTTTATTTAGTATTTTATTTATTGAAACAATCCTTTGTTTGAACCAGGGCTGCACCATTATTAAAATTGACTAATATTACTGATGTTACTGAATTTGAGATCCCCTTATGTATTTCAGTACCAGCTCACAGAAATGTCTGTGATTTGTTATAGTGCTGGACCACTTCACTGAGCAGGAACATCTAAAATTGGTCAGCATTCACACTGCACATTTCTGTAGCAATGTTGATTTTGATACAGAAGTGTACTGCTGCAAGAAGTATATTACTGGTCACCACATTGTTCTACAATCTCAAATTTTACATGTAAAGATTAATGAATTTTCCTGAAAAGTCCATGTTTCATGTTCTTTAGGGTGCAGTATCTGGCTCTGTTCAGGCCTCCGACCGTCTTATGAAGGAACTCAGGGAGATCTATAGGTCACAGAGTTACAAGACCGGTCTGTATGCATATATTTTTTTTATTTTTTTTTATTAATAACTAGGGTTATTTTGGGAAATATGCATTTGAATTTATTGAAATGTCTTAATTTTCTTAGGTATCTATTCAGTGGAGCTAGTCAGTGACAGTCTTTATGAATGGCATGTCAAGTTGAGGACGTGAGTACAGTCATTTTATCATTAATGTTTCATAGACCCAGGCTGCATCCAAAATGGCAACATTTTTGTGCAGTATGTGAGCAATCTCAGACATACATCTGCCAGCTTACTATCATTATTTTCCACAAACATTGTCATAATGTTGTACATAATCATAGCATTTTTATGGGTCTGAGCACACTTTTTTTTTTTTTGTTCTGATTTTTATTATCATGTTATTATTATTTTTCTGCCATAAAACGAATCGCACAAACCAAACTGTAAGGCCTAGAGACACGAAACTTGGTCAACTGGTAGTAGTTCCTCCCACTACTCAGGCGCAAAAAATCAGGCTGATCTGTGGCGCTATAGGAAAGGCAAACGTTTTTACCTGATTCCTTGGCTTATGCCAAACAAAAAAAACTCATTGAACCATATAGCTCCACTTACTTAGATTTTGCACATAATTGCGGAATATGCGACGCCTACTTTTGTAAACTAGTCCTAGGATTTATGCCCAAAAAATCTGGAAAAATGCTCAAAAAATTCACAAGACACTCAAAGTAAATAATTATCAACAAAAGTTTGACTTTTCTCAACAAAATGGCGAACAGTAGCTAATTAAAAATCAAAAATTTATATTTAATTAAAAAATCAATAACTTCTGAACGCTTTGTCAAAAAATGTACAATTTCAGCCATATGTTCGATTTTGAGGTAGCCTATCAGGTTTGGTTCACCTGTCGTTAGGGGGTGCTGTAATTCATGAATAACCTGTTCCTGTTGAGATTCTTAGCAAATTCTTTGAAAAAGTTTGAGCCTGATTGGCCAAAGAGAAATCTTGCAGTGCCAAATGAACTACTTTGCATATCAGTACAGGCATTAAATTTTCAAGCCTAAATGGACACAACTCAGGAAATTTGCGTCAAATCAAGACAAAAATGTACTGACATACATATAATCACAGTAAGATATGGTATGCCAAAATTCAGCCTTTGTAAGGCTCTACACAATCAGCTACCTTGTATATGACCATCAGTTTTATGTTTTTAAACCTAAATGGGCATAACTCTGGAAAAGAAGGTCAAATCGACACATAAATTGACTGACCTAAATATCATCACAGTAAGCCAACTTTGGGCGCCATTAGAGATTAGGGGGCTCTACAGTACACATTTGCATCGTTGCATAAAATCACAGGCAGTGTGCTTTAAAATTTGAATGCAGACACGGACTGGACAATAGGGGTCAGTGTAGGCTGAAAAATTACATTAGGTCTTTATAATGCTTCAGGTCTCTGGCATGAGCTGCAAGGACCCCATAATCACCGCTTGTGGCTATATTTAATTCTTATTCTGCTTGTAATCTGCCGACACCCACTGTCTGCCATCTTTTTTTGCAAACATTCAGACACACACTACCCATTCTCATGTACTGCTTTCACATACTGTTCAGTATGAAAGTATGCAGTTTTGGATGGAGCCTCATTTCTGCTTTGTCCATGTAAATGCTAATGAGTTAATTACAAATTCATTACAAATCTTTTTTTCAGTAAATTTTTCTTGTATTGGATTTCTTGTATTTACACATGAACAAATTTACAGGGTAGATCCAGATAGTCCGTTACATAGTGACCTGCAGGTCTTGAAAGAAAAAGAAGGGGTCGACTATATTCTGCTCAACTTCTCTTATAAAGTGAGTTTGTTTCCTAAGTGACCATATCATTCAGGTGTTCCATGAGTCCAACTGCTGGCAAGGTTTAAAAGTTTTTAAACTTTTGTCTTGCAGGATAACTTTCCTTTTGATCCACCCTTTGTCCGAGTAGTGTCTCCTGTACTCTCTGGAGGGTCAGTACAAGAACTTTTCTCATATTTTAGTACATGTCTGTTTGTAGTATTATAGTTCAGGTATATCTGTCTTATTATTTAGCCCAAAGTCTCAATCCATTACTATCAAAAGGCTCCCTATTTACAGAAAGTTATTAGAAACGCTTGCCCTGTGCAGTTAATCTATAATTGGATATGCTTTACTGGGGAGTCAATCATATAGATCTTACAGACCATTTTTAATTTTAATTAATTCAAACGGTGTATATTTCTTCTAGTTATGTTCTTGGAGGAGGGGCCTTGTGTATGGAACTACTAACCAAACAGGTTAGAATGTTTAATGTTTTTGTGCCACTTTGACGCATGTCTCTGATTGTGTGTGTGTGTGCATTTTAATCAATGTTTATGTGTATGTGTCTCATGCACCCTCAGGGCTGGAGCAGTGCCTACTCCATAGAGTCTGTCATTATGCAAATCAATGCCACCCTAGTCAAAGGGAAAGCTAGAGTACAGTTTGGGGCTAATAAGGTGTGTTCCAAGCCTCTTGGCCCTTTCATTGTAAATATTTTGCCAACTGTAACTTGCAACTTGATTTTTGCTTTTTCATAACAGAACCAGTACAATCTTGCCAGAGCACAACAGTCATATAAGTCTTTGGTCCAGATCCATGAAAAGAACGGTAGGATTTGTTGGTATTATTAAGTCTTGATAAATTGCTGTTTCGTATTGGGTTTTTTTGTTTTTGTTTTTTTTTTGGTATGTTACACCAAAGATGTCAGTTATTTTTAGGTGGTGGGCCAAACTGTACTTTATACAATATGCTTCACATTATAGTTCAGAAAATGCCTTGTGACCAATACCACATAAATACTTCCTTCTAAATGTGTTTGTGTATTCTTAATGCACAAATGAATCAAACATCGAACCTACAAAACACATGAACAGAATGTAATTCATTAAAAAAATGCATTGTTTTACCATATACATGTCCACAGTGACTTGGATAAGTAATAGCCAAAAAATATTAAAGTGTGGGATATATATGTAGTCTGATATACTGTGAAACTATATGAAGTATTTAGCACTGTCTCTATCAAGCCACTAAACTGAACAGAAACAAGGTTACAGAATCAAATTTGTTGGTATATGGGCATGGCGCAACTCATCAAAAGTGTTAAGTGGTCTCTGTCCTTAATTTTTTTCCTCTGTAGGCTGGTACACACCTCCTAAAGAAGATGGTTAAAAAAAAAGAAGACATCATCTTGAACACTGGGAATATGGGATTTGTGATCATTTTGCATTTAAATTGCTCTAAAATCCTTCTAAATTTCCTCTGCTGGAGTGCAAGGTCCCACTGGTCTCGTTCCCCTTATTTCGCTCTGTCTCCTCTTGTCTATCTTCTTTTCTTGCTGTCACTTGTGGGATGGGTGAGAGGCACACAGCTGTGGTACTAAAGTGTGTCTTGCACAGAAGAATTTTTACATGCTACCAGATTCTTGGTGTTTTGTCTGGAGCAACTTGTGGCTTTGTTGGATAACAACTGAAAGGAATAACATGTTTTCGGAGTTTTTCCCCCCCATGCTTTTCTTTTAACATAAGTTATTATGGCTATTGAATAAGACTTTTGGCAGAGATTTATTGAACTTCAATAAGAAATGGCTGCAATAAGAGACTATATGAAGATTTGCCACTTCTTTCATACCTGCTGGCGCTGCTCTCTTATTTATCCTTTGTGTTCTATTTTAACATGTGCTGGTACATTTAATGCTGATAGGTTTTTTAAATCATATTCTTTAATCCTAAAAGTGAGATTAAGGTAAAGAATGGGGCTTCTGTTCTCAACTTTTTGATGAATACCACTCTATGTTCTGTTTACTGCTCTTAGCCTGTGGTTAATCTGAGCAGTATTTAGCAAACCCAGGCATTAAAACAGACAAATAAGAAAATGTCTTTGTTCTGTTGTTGGACTGAAACCTGCTTGTGTGTCTGAAAATGGATATGTGGTGCGAGTCATTTTTAATTGTGCTTTTGATGTGAAGTCTTGAAGATGAGGAAAATGAGACGGACCTAAACCTGTGTTTAGTTCAGGGGTTTTAAAACATTCATCTTCTAATTATCAAGGTGTCAGGTTATCATTCCTTTATCTGTTTTTAAAGGTTGTCCTCCATTTAATCCTGATACTATTTCTCCAGTTTATGTTTTTGTTTTTCTGGGTTCTTTTCTATTTTTCAATTGGACACAATCAGGACATACTATAAAACAGTCACTGATGAGAAGGACTAGTTCTCTTTGTTTATTTATCCCCACAATGATGCATTAACATGGTAATTTTGCTTTTTATTTTGTCCTTATCCAGGTAACCTTTAGAAAATCTGTTAAACTTATTATTGCTGTCGTTCCTATGCTAAAACCAATTGGTTTAGTATTTTCCATGCCAACAAAATGTTGTATTTTAAGCATTGTCTAGACATAAGCTGATTTAATTGAAAGCATATACTGTCTATAGACATTACAGCCTGGCAGTACATGTTGGCTTACACTAATGAAGAATGTCTCTGTTGATTTGTTTTATTTTTTTTAACCAAAGTGCTCATCACTTTTCAGCATGTTTTATAGTCAAATTATAGTGTCTATTCAGGGGTGATAATAGCAAGAATCATGACTTCATTGTGTTTTCTGTTATAGTTTACTCACAATTTCATCACATCTTCGAGCATGTTAATTTCTGTTTAGGAAATGGACCAGGATGTAACTGCTTGCCACTTTTTGCACAGAGTATTAAAAATGTGCCTCATGAATGTCCAGACTTTTAAGCCAATCACAATCACAGAAAAGCCATATCTAACACTGGCTTGCTGATCCATGAAACTGTGGCATAGAGTAACCTGTCATATGTAAATGTAGGTCAACAGATGTATTAAGTAAGGTGTATTAAATCATATGATGGTGTTTGCACTCTAGGAGTGTCACAGCTGAGTACAGTTCAGTCTTTAAATTGATACTGTTCTCCAGGTTTTAGTGTTCACTGCACTTTAGTCACTCTGTTTAATTTTAATTAAGTCTAGAACTGAAAACATCTGCACCTTTTAATCAGTATGCACCTAGTTTAATGTAGTCTTCTTTTGGTAACATTATGTCCATTGTGCTACTAAGTATGACTGGATGGTGATAGCTAATTTTCCATGAAATACTTACCTCAGCTTAACAAATGACGGTGTTTTTTTTTTTGTGCCATCTCATGGTGAAATCCTTCTTTTGGCATGTATTCAGGTTGTTCTTTTCCATTGCAAGAGAACTTTGATCATGTACAGTAAACTTTGTAAACTTGCATCAAGTTTATGAATAAACAATTTTACAAAGGTTTTTGTGTGTGAATGGATTGCAGTATTGTGTACTAGTATGTCTTAAAAAATGTAAATATGGAGAAAGGTTGTTCATTACACATCAAGAAACATATTTTCCAGTATCTCCATTCATTCAGTTTCAAGTGAAAGTAAATTTTGCATTGTTTAAAAAAACTCAAGCCTAGTGTCTGGAGGATGAGTGGAGATGCACAGAATCCAAAGTGTGAGGTTCTCAGTCTGTGATGGTTTGGGTTGTCTGTATCTGCTGGTGTTGGCCCACTGTGATTTAAGTCAAAGGCAATTCAGTCATCTACCAGGAAATTTTAAAGCACCTCATGCATCCATCTGCCGACAATCTTGGAGATGCTGATTTCCCTTTCCAGCAGGATGTAACACCTGCCCACAGTGTCCACTACCAATGGTTTATTGACCATGATATTACTGTGCTCAACTGGGCAGCCAACTCTCTGAACCTGAACCCTATAGGGAATCTATTAGCGTATTGTCAAGAGGAAGATAAGCAACGCCTGACCAAGCAAGATAGAGCAAATACGAAGCACCCTGGGCTTCAATAACATCTCAGCAGTGCCACAAGCTGATTACCTCCATTCCATGCCTTAGTGATACAGTAATTCATGGTAAAGGAGCCAAAACTAAGTGTTACGTGTGTAAACAAAAAAACAGACATCTCAGACATTTTAGAATTGTATTTAATTTTCTGTTGGAGCTGGAGAAACTGGATTTCTCATCTTTGAGCTATAAGCCATACTGATCAAAGTAAAACAAAAAATATACATTAATAAATATATTAATACTAAATAAATGTATTACCATATATAATGTTTAATATAAAATAAATGACAGCTTACCTTTCTGAATGAAATGAACATGAACTTTGAGCAGTGAAACTCCAGATTTGTGCAGTTATACAATCAGACAATCACTTGACAGCAGCACTATCCATAAAATCATGTTCACAGGTCAGGAGCCTGTGGATAATGTTTACCTTAAACATCAGAATGTGTAAAAAGTGTGATCTCTATGCCTTTAACCATGATAACCATTGTGTAAAATTTGAGGAGGTAAGCAGATTCTGAAATACCCAAACTAGCTCATCAAGTACCAACATCCATGTCGTGATAAAGACAGATTTTATTCATCCTGATTTTTTATGTGAATCTTACCTGAGGCTCTTGACCTTTATCTGCATGTTTTTTGTTGTTGTTTTTGCATTCCACTGCTGCCATATAATTAGATAAATGTAAAAATGCACAGGTGTTCCTAATAAAGTGGGTGTATGATGAGTGTATATTGATACCAAAAAGAAATAAAATAAATTTATTTGAGCAGGAAATAAAATGCTTTTGCTTATCATGAAGCATGAAATATGTGCAGAGTTAGAAGTCCCCAAGGGGGTATTCCAGAAAGTGGGTTTAACAAACTCCAAACTTAACCCAGAACTCTGAGTTGACTTACCCTGGTCTTCCATACCCAGACTTTTCGGTTCTGAGTTGATTGGAGCTGATCAGAGTTAAAGTAGTCTAAATCAGTGAACTCTGAGTAGGTTGACCCGGGCAGAATTGCGTTCACAGTTAACTATAAAAGACATTCTCAATGGAGCACCGATAAAAGGATTCACTATGGATGTTAATAAGAAAAAGAATAGAGCATCGTATTTTACACCACTAAAGAAAATACTACTACTACTATTACTACTACTACTACATAATGTTCTTTATTGTTTCCTACATAGGCATGGCTCAGTAGGAGTAGGAGTAGGAAAAGACTCATAACACAGGCCACGACCATCAGCACCTTTTACACAGGCAGAGGAGCTGGCTCTATAGCTGATCAGTGATTGCCCTATAACATAGAATTCCCAGAAGAAGCTTATCAGAGCCAACAACCTCCCAAATGCCTGCCAATTTAATTTACATGAACACTTTTCTACTTCATAAACTGTAGTCTAATTCCTCCACTGTCTGAACAATGATATAATGCCATTTCTCTATGATTGGTGGTGGTGTTTCAGTAACTGAGCATCCTGCAGTTTTAAGTAATTAATGTCTTTAAATCTGTCTATATTTTTATTTACAGGAAATAAAAAAAGAACAGCAAGTTCCAGTACATTTTTTAATGCTACATTTAAAAATAAATAGGAACATTTTTCTTAAAGGTCACGAACTGTACATTAATGCTATGGACAGATTTTATGTTAACATCATCTCCTCTTCTGAATGTTTAATTATTATGTGGGTCAGACAATGGCCATATGAAATACTGAAAGTATTGTATTTGTTATTAATATGTTTAATTATTCCGATATGTTTTATCATCCACTACGCTGTAAACTTACATTAAAAAAAACACCAAGTGTAATATTTAAAAATTGAGTTACTGTAGATAACTGATAAAGATATAAAACAGTAATGTTGATGGAGATATTAATGGTAAATCAGATTCTAACGACACAGTTCTCTCCGTCCACTGGATTCTGGAGTAAAGGACACGCCCTGTTCTCATGAGTAATGTGTTTGTAACTCTGGGTTAGGGGTCAGTAAACCTGCCATAAAGCAGGTTAGCTTCAGAGCTTAAGTTGCTATAGCAACTGACACCGAGTCTCTTTAATCCTGGTCTGCGACTAGTGTCTTATAAATTATTGCATAAGAATGATCATTGCTCTACATTTCTGAGGTCATGGTTTACTGTTATCTACCTGCCCTTGCAGTTATCCCACAAGCTGCACAAAATGTTTAATTATTTCAAAATTACCTTCATGAGATTAGTAATCAAGAGAAAGAGGAGGTCAAAATACTTTAAAATACTTTGGTTTGGTAATAATCCCTATTAAACCCCCAAGAATTAAAGCATGAATGTAATTTTAAAATTGAATTTACACTTTGTATTAAACCACTTGTTCTCCATTATATCTGAGAGCACCACTTATTTTCCCATGCCAATCTGGAATGTGGTTGATGTGGGTAGGATTTTTTTTTCTATGTAACTTGAGGTCACAGTTTTGAAAGGCTTACATGCCACTAGGTAGGTTGGTGGTAGTGTTTTTTTTTTACTGGCATCATCATATAATCATAGTTTGAATGTTTAAACAAATAATGCTTAAATTAATCAAATTAATGCTTTGAATTAATGTTGTGTAGATAGATAAACTTTTAGAAATACATAATCAATTTTTATAGCAGAGTTACTTGAATAGCTTTATATCTATAGAGCTTATTACAAGTGGAAGGTGGTATAACAAATGCATGCAACATGATCTTTGGACAGTATGTTCAGATCATTGTGTTCACTGGTACTGTGTATGCTTCTTTTCAAGGTCTAATTGTTGCTGATAGGCTCTCACACGGCATGGGCTTTTTACCTACATACACATTCAAACAGCTTGCGCTTTATTCATTTCTTGTTTGATTTGCACATAATACTGCAATTCTCAACAACCAACAAGATTTGCTTTTACTCAGGTGAGTATCTATAACTTTCTTAATAGTTCTCTCTAAGGTATCTACAAATATAGTTAATTTGTACCGTATAATAATGATGAAGTAAAAGTCATGGTGGATTGTCTTTTAGTTTATAGCATGTCTAGATTGTCCAGTCAATATCATTATGTAATAATTGTAATATGTATTGAATGTAATGAATATTGACAAAAAAATCTACATTGCTGAACAAAATTATAATTGGCTGTCACTAAAAACATTGTAGGTATATTAATATTGTAATAGATTTTGCATTTTGGTACTGTTTACTATATTTAAGTATATTTTTATATGTAGAATGATTTAATTCTTATTACTTTTAAAAGACATCTCTGCTTTATTCCATTTCTCTGCATGAGTATAGAACTTACAAATGATATTTTCCTTCTACATATGCTATGATTAAATCAAACTTATATTTTATTCTGTTCATAGGTTGGGAAAGAACATGAATCACTTAGCCCTTCTTACAATTTTGTTCCTCATATCTGTCCCATGTGCGGTCTATTCTGGTCAAATTTTGGTGTATCCAGTTGACGGAAGCCACTGGATTAATATGAAAGTTCTCATCGTGGAATTACATTCTAAAGGCCACAACATTACAGTGATTCGAGCTTCAAACACTATGTATATTGAGGAGAAGTCACCCTACTACAGTTCCATCACTGTTGATGTGAGAACATATGATAATGACTTTTCAAACAATTTTGTGGCTCATTTGTTGCAAGCTCGAAGACATAAACAATCCTATTGGGGTGAGACCATGTTTGCAATTGAGATCATGCAAAAGTTTAGTTATATCAATGAACAGATTTGCAACATGACTGCCATGATGTTTGAAAATGAGACGTTGATGACATCTTTGCTGCAGGCTAAATTTGATTTAGTTTTAGCTGACCCTGCTATGGGAGGTGGTGGGCTACTAGCATACAAACTTGGCCTCCCTCTTGTTTTCAATGTTCGTTGGACTCTTTATGGAGAGGCTCACTTCGCCATTGCTCCCTCCCCTCTGTCTTATGTACCTATTCCTGGAGCACAGCTAACAGACAAAATGACTTTTTTACAAAGAGTTACAAATGTGTTGCTTTACTTTCTTATGTTTTATCAGCAACCGAAATATTTTGCTCAACCTTACATAGCTTTTTGTAACAAATACTTTGGACCTGATGTAGATTGCACTTTCCTTCTTCACAATGCAGACATCTGGCTCATGAGAAATGATTTTACTTTTGAATTTCCACGACCCACAATGCCAAATGTGGTGTATATGGGTGGATTCCAGTGCAAGCCCTCCAAACCACTTCCTGATGATCTAGAAAGGTTTGTCCAGAGTTCAGGGGAACATGGGGTGATCATAATGTCTTTGGGATCTATTTTTGGAGAACTTCTTGGTGACATTACAGATGAAATTGCAGCTGCTTTTGCCCAACTGCCTCAGAAAGTGATCTGGAGACACACAGGACCTCAACCTTCTACTCTTGGCAATAACACATTACTAGTGAACTGGATGCCACAGAATGACCTACTTGGACACACCAAGACTAAGGTCTTTGTAGCCCATGGAGGAACCAATGGAATTCAGGAGGCAATTTATCATGGCGTTCCCATTTTAGGTCTACCTATCGCATTTGATCAACCTGATAACCTGTCAAGGATGAGACAAAAGGGAACAGCTAAAGTCCTGGATATTTCTACATTGGACAAGTCAGTATTTTTAGAGGCATTGAAGGAAGTGTTGTATAATCCATCTTACAGAGAGAACATGCAGAAGCTGTCTCGACTGCATCATGACCAGCCCATAAAACCGCTTGATAATGCAGTCTTCTGGATTGAATATGTTATAAGACATAAGGGTGCTGCTCATTTGCATGCACAGTCTTTCAGGATGTCATGGTTTACCTACCACTCCATAGATGTTATCCTCACATTGATGGGGGTTGTGTTGATTAGTGTCTGGCTAACCTTTTTGGTTATCAGATGGCTTTGTATTACAGTAATATGTCGTACGAAAGTGTGAATAATATATTTTGCTTATCATTTATAGGCAGCAGATTGACGCTATTTACCAATTATGCACCATTTATACCAGTTAAAATTAGTATAAACTATCCACTAAGTTTTGAACTCTTTTTAGATGTTGATTAATCAAATTAATTAACATTCACACAAATTAGAAGGAAATGCAAATGAATTTGTGTCAAAATTCATTGTATATCTTGTCATTTCCATTCAAAGTGCTGGGAAACCAACATAAATGTGTTAAGGTGTGAGTGAGTATTGTTTTGTTAATAATGAAAATTTCTGATTTAAATATCCTATGCTGTCTGTTGGTTTACATAATTTGCCTCTTATGATGACATACAAGCTTGTAAAAAATGTATAATATAATGATTCATTCTTCATTAACGGCAACTGCTTTTTCTGGTCATGATTGAAGTGTAGTATCTCGGGAATACTGGGTGAAGCTTAGCATACAATTAGTGTAGCCAGTCCACCCACTGGCATGTTACTGGAAAGAAAGCAGAAAACCTCTAAGGAAAAAAAAAATACCCACACAGTATTCTAAGCTGAGGCTCAGAAAGGTTACCTGCTGCACCACCATGTCACTCCACAAGTATGAATGATGTCATTGTATATCAAATCATTTGTATCATGACATAACTGTTGTGTAACATAACTGTGTGTAATTGTCTAATGTATGTAAAGCATACATTACAAGCTTTTTTACAAGCTAATCATGAAATCATGAACATATTGAAAATATTACAGCATATTGAAATATTAAATCATTGGTTAACTGTTATGTTTATGTAGCAAAAGCATGATGTATACATGGTTAAGGCTACTTAGACTCGACTGTGAGTCAACAAAGTAGTCACTTTGTCCTTGTATATTTATGTATGGAGATTGAGAAACCCCCTCTACTGGATAAGAACATATAGTGCATTATATACCCAAACCTAATAAAAAAATTTTTTACTAACATTTGCCCCAATTTTTTTTTTAAATAAATATTTGCTTTTCAATTTTGGGAAATATGAAGTGATAAATCTAAAAAAAGGGGTGTGGCTTAGTAGACTGGAAGTGAGGAGAAGCCTAGTCTAGTGTTTCCCTCAAAATTAACATGACGTTTTTCATTAGTATATATTTGTGGCTTTATAAAAAGTCGGTATCATGACTTTTAGACTCATGAGTGTTAAGCCATTAACCTAAATTACCTGAAATGTATTTAAAGGTTATAGGTTGTTAAAGGTTGCGACTGTCCAACACTGAGCCCTTTTTGGTTTCCATATAAAACGTCTCCAGTGGTCAGCAGGTGGCAGTATAAAGTTTTTAGAAAGAAGACCTTGAGTTCTCCTTGCCTTAATACATCCAGAGTCGAGTCACATAGAGAGAGTATGAACAGCCCCATGGTTTATAATGCTTAGTAATGTATGTAGTATTTTTACTTTTCTGAACTCTGTCTCTTACTGTTAGCTATCATTAAATGTTGTTAATATATAAAAGGCTAATATTGTGCTGTACTGTAAACTAGAAATATAGGTCAACAATAATATAAAAAAAAATACAATAACACACTGGTATAAAATAAATATATTATATATAGAATATATTAGGCTAAATATAAATTAATAAAATACATCTATTTAATGTTAGCCCAATAGTGTACCTTTTATAGCATCCGATTTAAGTTCAGTGGCCTATTTGATGATTTTGTGTTAATTTATTATCGTTCTGATTAATATTCATATGAATGGTTTATCTTCTATTTATTTGACAGTCGGAGGTGGAGGGGGGGGGGTGACTGTCAAGTAGTGATGGAAGGCTGTGTATGTGTGATGGCACCAGAGGCAAATAAACTGAATGCAAATATTTTTTTGTTTCTTAGTGTTTTAGGGCAATTTACAAAAAGAACTTGACCTCAACCCCTCCAACACCACTGGGATGAATTAGGATGAAGAATGCCAGCCAGTTGAATTAAATGACCTTAATGGTGATATTCTAATTTGTTAAGATGCACTGGGAGAAGTTTACTGAACATTAAAAGGTTAAAGGTTAAAGGTTGATTTGGGAATGATGTAGAAAGATGTAGAAAAATAATACATAT
>JAOVVF010000010.1:13227421-13240291 GCA_028565595.1 Duopalatinus emarginatus | reverse complement strand
TATATAACAGAAGCGTATATACATATATATATATATATATATATAACAGAAGCGTATATACATATATATATATATAACAGAAGCGTAGACATTAGTAGTCAGACGGTGTTGAGTTTAAAGTTACAAAGGGGTGTGGAAATTAAAAGCCAATAAGAATTTCCCTCTCAATCTAAAGAAGTGGTTATAGGAGAAAGCTCAGAGGGAAGTGCTCCTCAGTTACTTCCAGGGACAAGTCGGTTTACTGTGTTGAACATGTCCAACCTATAAACCCTGGGAAAATATTTCATGTATGCCTTCAACTGATTGAGTATTGACTGAAACACCAGTGATCTTTTCTTCGGACTCCAGGAGAACAACAGCAAAAAAAAACAAAACTGTACCCAGTCCACGCGAGAAAGTATCGCGGGATTTCTCCAGAGCACGCTCCGGTGCACTGCTGCCCTCTCGTGTTTCACAGCGGATGGATGGAGCAGGTGCTCTCTGCTTACCGCGCGCTATTGCTAGGAGACCAGCGTGCTCAGTGACCCGCTTCAGGCTCCGCCGAGGCTTGCGCTGTCACTCTAACGGAACCAGTTTTTATCCAGGCTAAACGCGACGCAGACAGACCAACACACACATAGTGTTAGATAGCCTACCTGGCGAGTCAGAAGATGTCGGGTCTGGGGAATGGAGTGACGCTGGTGTTCGGGGTGGCCGTGCTGCATGCGGTGTCTGCTCTGATCGGTAACGATGGTTTATGATCTGTGTATATTATTTGTGGATGTCAGGTGATGTGTTTTTGCTCACGTTATCATCCTTATGATGATGAAAATGATGGTGATGGTGGTGATGATGAAAATGATGGTGAAGGTGATGATGAAACCGGCGAGCTTTTCCTACAAGGTGTGTGTGTGTGTGTGTGTGTGTGTGTGTGTGTGTGTGTGTGTGTGAAACCTAAATGCCAAATAAAAGGCAAAGCAATATGAATCCATTAATATAAAGCTATTTTATTAAATATATATATGTTAATATATATAGAACACACCTTTTTAAGATTAAGATAGTCAAACATCTTGTAGGCTTTGTCTCATTTCATAAGAAATTGTTTAGGTGCCCATGATATGAACTGACACACCAACACAGACCTGTATGACTGTTACAGACCGGATATGCGCTATTTCCACCCAGGCTTAAGAATAGACCTCTCTCTGATGGCCTGAATATTAAAAATGAAATTGACGTTAAGCTGAGATAAATACTTGTGCCCAGGCACCCTGCAGCACTGAAAATAGCAGCTCGATCTGCTGCATGATGCTATTTATAGAGAGGTGCTGCAGCAGTTGGAGCATCCTCCTGGTGGTCCTCTTACAGCCTCCTGAGTGGATTATGCATAAAGAAACATCACCAGCACTTTGCTTTTGTCAAACAAGCTGTAAATTAACCAGCGAATGCATTCATTGGTGTAATCTGTAACGTGTGTCTAGCCGATGAGGCATCTGGTGTTAAACCTGAGGAATGTGCTTAGCTGGGCCATTCAGACACTGATCGGGGGCCAACGCCACCTCTTCTAGTCATCCTCAGAAAGAAAGCTTGTAGACTGGGTTTCAGATCAGTGGAAAAACAGCTTGCACCATCACCCCAGAACATGGCTGCACAGTGTGAATGCATCATATAGCTGTAGCATCAGAGAGAGACTGACAAGGGCAATATAGCTGATTTTTTTTCCCAGCTTTGATGCTATGAGAACTATGAGACTATGAGAATAACCCTCATGATAATTAAATATGATTCTTTTTTTTTTTTTTGTAAAAATGATGGATTATATATATCTGGATAAAGAATTTCCTTTTGAGACTTTGAACAGCTATAAAGTGATTAAGATGTTTGCAGCTTTTCTGTTGGCTTTTTCTGTTGACCTCATTTACACAACCTAATGCCGTCAGACATTTTCCATAGGATCAGGTTGCAACGTCGGAATAGACTGTTAGCACCTCCCCTTAGATACTTGTTTCTTCCATCTTCTCACACACAATTAGGCACAAATACATCGACCTATTTAGCCTCGGAACAAGGCTTTCTTCCCACCCTGAAGGCAACTGTGTTACAGAATTCAGTTCCTTACAAGCTGACTCCACTCATGTGTATCTGTTAGACCTTCTGCATGAAAATTTTCCCACACATACAGCTGACCTCTTCACTCTATAGATCTGTATCACATAATTTCACAACTAAAGAACAGTATTTAAGCCTTTGAACAGATAAAACCATTTGTTAAAGACACAGCAAAAGGGTGGTGCAGTGGGTAGCACTGTCTCCTCATAGCAAGAAATACTATTCCTAGGCTGAGTGGCAAGGGTCCTTTCTGTGTGGAGTTTGCAGTTTTTTCCTGTATCTGCCTTTAGGACCTCCGGTTTCCTACCACAGTCCAAAGATATGCAGTCAGGTGAATTAGAGATGCTAAATTAATTAATACAATTCTGGATTCCTCAAACACATGCTGACTTATTTTAACCCAGCGTAGCTTTTTTTGCATAATTTGACCTGCTATCGTTGTTCTCTCTGAGCTCTTGGAAGCTCTCTTGGGAGCTATGTGCCTTGCTTAAGGACACTTCACTTGTGTCATATCTGTAGCAGAGATCGAACTGGTGACCATTCCATTCCATAAAGAGCAACTGAACAAACAGTCCGTTCTCAAAGTTGATGTGTTGGAAGCAAGAAATTCATGCATGTGTAAGCATTTGAGTGACTTTGACAAAGGCTAAATTGCTAGCTAATCATCTCTAAAACATCAGGTCTTGTATAGTGTTTTTATCATGCGGTGGTTAACACCTACTAAATGTGGTAATATGTATATATATGAAAAAGTGCTGTGTATAAAGAAACCCAAGTGCTGGGTAAAAAAAGCATTTCAAATAAGAACACATTTTGTATAGGCTGTCAATTACCTTTGTGTTCTTTTTTTTTTGGATACACCATGGAAATATATGTGTTTTTAGCTATTCAATTACCCTTAAGCTACCCCTAAACATGATAAAGCCCATCCAGCATCTTGCATTAAATAATCATTTCTGAATGGCAGTCACCGAAAAAAATGCTACCATGAGGAATTTAAGTAAATATGTTATTTACAGAGTTTTTTTATTTATATTTTAGCGAGGAGATAGGGAGGTGGTCAATGTAGAACTTTTGCTAAACGAAAAAAACTGAGATGGGAATTTATAGTATGTTAACTAGGAAGAAGTCTGGGGTGCCAGAATTCTGTTATTTTCATAACTACATATAGTGTTGATGCATTTGACTTGACTTCAGTTCTCCAAATGCAACAAAGCAAAGCACAAGTCTGATCACTCAATTAATTTCATTACTAGAGAAAATTATTAAAGGATATGACTTTAATATCTTCAGAGCTGTAGTGTATATGTCCTTTGAGGGTCTTTGTGTATCATCAACAACAGCTCCATATAAAATGCTAAAGGTTAAGCTTCTGATCCCTAATCACAAATACACTGATTGGTACTTGAGTCCTGCTTAATTTGCAAGCTATATAAATGCACTAAGACACCTTCTTTTAAAACAGTGAGTGAGTAAACTCTATTTCACTATGAAATATTGAGATATTAATTAGGGCTGGTAGATGTGTGTGGAAAGTGTGTGGCTCTTATCCCTCCCTCCCCTGATGACATGCATCCTACCTGCTCTGTTGCTGTCAGGTGCTACTATGGAAACACAGTTCATCTTTCAGAGCACACCCACACAAGGGTAGGTACATGTCTCAATGAAACTTGGTACAGCACAGCTGTCTAGATGCAGAAGCATAGATCACTATGCTTAATCTGTAGACCTAAAATAAAGGTCCCTGTATTTAGAAATGTTGAGTTTCCCTTCGGCTAAACCTTTGCCTTATTCAGATTTTATTTATGATTTTTAATATTAAATTTAATATAATCTAATTGATCTATTTAATTAATTTAAATTCACAAAAAAGACTGCTGTAGATTCTGTTCTAACTATCTAATCTAACTATATCATCCTCTGAAAATCTCATTGTGTCACAATTTTGTAAAAGATCCTAAAGCTGGTACCTAAAAGTGTCTACAAAAGATATCAGATGCCTTGACTCAGGCAGGGTTAATGATGAAATTGCTGGTCATCATGCAATTCAGTGCAGAGGGTTCTGGGATTCTGGAAAAGTTACTATATAATTACTATTTAGGCATATCACTTACACTGCATTACGCAGTGTAAAATCACAATATGTTTTATATGAAATATAAGCCATGAGTCTCAGCCATGAGTTCTGTCTCTCATTTAGAATTCTGCACACTAAATGGTCTCCTGAAAACGGTGATGTTTTGGTGTGTGTATGTCCATCAGCACAATGGTTTTTACTTAGGTCAGTGTCAGTCAAGTCAAGTTTTCACTGGAGTCAATGAAGCTGATAGATGATTTTGAGGAATTGGTTACACTTATTGAGCATTTTGTTTAGAGATTTGCAAAAAGTCCAAGTTCTAAAGAAGTATCAAGCACAGGGTCAAAATAATAGAAATGGTCCACTGTAGAAATGTAAAGGGCAATTACAGGAAAGCAGATAAATGTTTGAATTAACATAACCAACCACTGGGCTATAAAACCGTATGGCAGAGTGCTAGACAAAACTGGGATGAGAAGGATATTGGGATGTGCTCTAAAAACAAACAGTGCAGTTGTTTAAATGGATAGCATAAATGGTTTAATATCAAATAGTTTGTCCCTGAGCTTTTGTAGGTGCCCCATATTTTTGTGAGTGATTTTTACCAGTCATACAACATAAACTAATGCACGCAAAAAATTAATAACACAAAAGGAGATACATTTACATAGTTAGAAGGGTAGGTCTGTCTTCTCAGGACTATTTGGTTCCACTGTGGTTCACAAGAAGAAAGGACCATATGCTGAATAGAAGCAGCATTCAATTGGCTTCTCTGCTTTCTCTTAATCTGAAACAGAGAATACCACTTAATAAATATATGTTGCACAGGCTATAAGCAACAAAACACTTTCTTTTCTTTTGAAAAAAAATAAGTTAATCTATCTAGCTCCCCTATTAAATTAGATGGGGCAGAGGGCACATAGGCCTAGGATCTCAGTTACTGGTGGAATAGTTAACAAATCCAAATGTTATGAATTTATCCTTACAGAGCCTAGCTCCTGTTACTGGTTTTTCTTCCCTGCCTCAAAAGCAACCCTGACTGCTGTCTTCTCTTGTGTTTCCTCCTGCTTGCTCTAAAGGATGTCAAATGTTTTCCGTTGCTTGTGGAGCTGCTGGCTTTCAATGCATTTCTGTGCCACCAGCTACTGTTTTTAGCATAGATTTTTAGTTAGTTAGAGAGTATGCAAGGTTAGTTAAGGTTAGTTAAAAGAGTATGCAATAGTTTGAGTGGGAGAATTTGACTTGCCTACACTGTCTACACTGAGCCCTGACCTTAACTCTACTAAACACCTCTAGGATTAACTGGGCTGCTGACCCCACACATCCTTACCCAACATCAATATTTACCTAACCTGATTAATGCTTGATTAAACAGCTTTGGGATTATCTGGACCATGTTATATGCATTTAATTATAGCCACACTTAGTTCTTTATTGTTGCTGGCATTCAGAATTGACAGTGAATTTATTGATGCCGCTAACCACAAACTAGTTAATGTCAGACTTCCCAGACAGAGTTTGTACAAGCACTTTGTGTTTTAAGTGACACAATATGAGTCACACGGTAATGGATTGAGCATTTGATGGCAAAGATTGTAACCATGGTGTTTGGACAATTACAAAATTTGTTCATAACATATCTCAAGATCTCAAAATCCTGACACAAAACTCATGCAAGCAACTGGTTTTAACATTAATTAAGGAGGGAGTGGACAGAGGAAATGCTTATGGGACCATGAAATTCCACATTTATGGATATTGATGCATAGTGGAAATAATGTGGTGCTTGTGATGCATTTAGTACGATCATTTATTAATCATCAGTGAATGCATTATCCTGGTCAGTGCTGCTGTGGTTTCAATTAATAATTTATATTTTGGAAAAGAGAAGCAACTAAGTTCATTAGATAAGATCATGGGCACAAAACAGAAATTGCATAGCCAAAAAACAAAAATAATACCTGCGGCAGAAGGCAGAATTATGACGTGGGGGTGTCAAGTATCAGTCATACATCAGCAGCTAGATTTAGGTGCACTTGATTGTCAAACATTTGAACACCTCATCAGACACATGTGTAGGCCTTCTCCCAAACTGCCACAAATATGGAAACACACAGTTGTATGTTTCCAATATGTGTTTGATTTACAATCTTGGCACTTATGGTTAAGGCCTAACAATGTTCCAACATGACAAACCCCTGTGCATAATGAAATGGTTTGCTTATGTTGGAGCAAACAAACCGGATTGGCCTACACAAAGCTCTGACCTCAACCCTACTGAACAACGTGTAGGCGAACCAGAAGGCTAACTGAACCATGTACCTCCTTTACCTGACATCAGTGCCTGACTTCATTAATGCACCATGAGCAAATTGAACACTCACAAATATTCAAGAAGTGGAAAACTTTCCCAGATGTTTGGGACTTTTTGGAATAGGAAAATAGTTTTGAAGAATCTATTTGATATGCGATTTGCAGAAGATCTGCAAAATTTGTTAACATGGTTATCTCAGTCTGATTTCTACTGTCTTACATTTGTTTTCAGAGCCATCGATCAATACGTCAGACCACATCATCCTACCAACCTACCCTGGGCCATCAGTCACGCTGCAGTGTAACCTGACTAGCTCCCAGTTTAGCCCAAGTGAGAGCTACTGGTTGAAGAATGGAGAAGAGATCCAAGGGACAATGATAGATATGAGGATCATTGAGTACACGTAGGCACTGCATACTATGACATAAATCATGACAGCATATTTTATGATTGGTGTATTTTGAGGAAAAAAAAGAAATTATGATCCTAAATACAATGTCCTACATTAGTTAATTTATTGTACAAATTTCAGTTAGATGCATACCAGGTTGATGCTAGGACTGGAGAGCTATTAGTGTACTTTAAACACAAACTTGCAAATCTATTATAATATTGAAACAGGAAAACTAGACAAACTAAAATATATTATGCATATAATATAAGAAATAATCTATGACTCCTAAATGAATTGCTAATAAAAACTAGAGTAATATTTCTGAATTGCTAAATTTTTTTTTAGAGACAACTCATTCTAGAAGATTCTCATAGAGAACTCCAGATCCTTTGAGTACTCTTGGGTTTAAATTTTAAAATATCCATTATAACCTATTATAACCTGGTGCACATAGCAAGCAGGTCTATTCTTAAAATTCTGAAGCGAACTTGTAATTTTTTATAACAGTTAACAGTTGTGACACTGTTGTTGGCTCTACTTCTAATTATAGTATAATAATAAATGTATTTTTTTAACATACAGAATCAATAAACCAAGGGCAGATGATGCAGGCGAGTATATGTGTGTGTTCACATTTGATGAGGGTTCTCCTGCCAATGCCACCATTGAAGTGAAAGGTAAGATTTTCTCAAGTTATCTTTACTAAGGTTGCTTGTATATACCCTTTTTGAACCACAAGTGCATTTACTGATACATTTACAGTATACATCTGTCTTTGCCAATACATACTGGTTTTCCTCTGTACGTTTTCTCCAAGGCTATCAATAGCCTTATTAAAAATTAATAATTGTAATATTCGTTTACGTGTTTTAAAAGGGTATTTTTAAAATGGGGCGTTCTGAGTCAACAATCCCGATGTCCAGTTTACCACTGGATTTGCAACCTGGCACTTAAATATAATTAGGGTTAGTAATCACCTTAATCGCTGTATGGCCTACAGGCAACAGTCTAGAACATCAGCCGAAAATCATGTGACTTATGTCAGTGTGCTGAGACTGAAGGACGAAGTCGTGAAACAAGGTGATTAAAATGGAGGCCAGGATGACTGTGCAGGATTGTTTCTCTCTCTCTCTCTCTTTCTTTTTGTCTGTCTCTCTCTCTCTCTGTTCTCTACACTACACTATCTCAGTTGCTTTGATGCTATAGAATTTGGTTGACTTAAACCATATTAAGTGGAAATGTGAATCTGTCTGTGCAAAAAAACATCATACAGACAAGATGGCTGTGCATGAAAGGTATGAGCATGTGAGGAAATAGAGTTTGTGGTGTTTATGTTGTTTGCTCAGCTCTCTCACACACACACACACATACACACACACACACACTGTAGCTTTGAATGAGCGTAATATGTGTACTTTCTATACATAAGAACACATTAAGAGGAATCCAGGAAGTAACTGCAGCATATGTCGATACAGACAGTGAATGTAGTCACAGTTGAACATAGTATGCAGTTAGGCTGCCTTAAATATTTCATTTTCCTTGAAAAGTATGCAGTGTGATATTATCTGCAGTATGATCATGGTATATATCCGTTGGCTTTGGCTTTTAAATCTGTAGTTCATTACAGAGCTAAACTGAATGACACTGCTAAAATGTTTCATGCCTTAAAAAAGCAAATGTAAAAAAGATATATTTATTATAAATGTATGTCATTTATATGCTTCTGTCTTTCTCCTTCAGGTGCTCCAGACATCACAGGACACAAGCGCAGTGAGAATAAGAATGAGGGAGAACGCGCTGTCCTCTACTGCAAGTCCGTTGGCTACCCTCATCCTATCTGGACCTGGCGCAAGTTAGACAGCGGTGTTTTTTCTGTATGTTTCACTGTTATTCCAGCATATTGGCTCTTTTTTTGGTCATCTCATAATAGCATTAATTCTTGCATACCTCAGAATTATATCCAATTAACCCTGTTACTGAAAAGCAAAAAACAACTATGCATTGTTTTTTTAATTGCATGGAAATTTCATTACATAAATTATAAATTATATAGCTTCAATTTGGAATAATAATCATCACTTTTTAAAATTGCCTCAGAAAAAATAAGTTAGTTGCTGCTACCCTATTGAGAGAAATGCTTTTTTTCTGTGAAATTAGACACCAGGGTAACTACAGTAACTAGAACATCAATTTTACAACACAGGCCATTGCTTACTGTCAACCAAAAATGCTGAAATCTTTGTTAGTGATAAGCACAATGACATAGTTTTAGGTACGTTTTTTAGTCTTTATGGTCTGGTGGTTACATTATTATGAAAAATGTTGTTCAGATGTCTAAAACAGGGCAGACTTTGTTTTTATGGGTTCTAGTAAAATAAATCAATGAATCTAAGTGGTTTACAAATTAGCATAGTCTTGGTATGATTGGTCTGTCTGAATGTGACATGCGAGATTAAGCCATAATTGCTGACTTAACCCAGTAACTACCTTCTGAAATCACATTGCTGTTAATCATCCTCTTAAATCACATTGCAGACTATTGAGAACTCTACTGGACGCTTTTTTATCAGCAACAAGGACAACTACACAGAGCTGTCAATCATTAACCTGGACATGAATTCTGATCCTGGAGAATATGAGTGCAACGCCACTAATATTATTGGAACTGCTCGCATGACGTCGGTGCTTCGTGTGCGGAGTCACCTGGCTCCCCTTTGGCCATTCCTGGGCGTTGTTGCTGAAGTTCTCATTTTGGCTCTTATCATTGTCATTTACGAGAAACGCAAGAAGCCTGACGACGTTCCAGACGGTGAGTGAATATGTGAAATTAGGCTAAGAGTCTTTGCACTCTTTGCACATTATGTTCTACTAGATGAACTTTAACTTTTGGATATAAGGTTAGGAATTATAAGCAACTTGATATTTTAATAATAAGACATTCTTGTGGCTTAGACATGTGATTATAATCACACCATTGTGTTGTCCTTACAGCCTTTAAGAGTAACCACTGTGGAGCTGATATGGATACACTCTCACACTTAATAATTTAGTTAAGGAGGACCAGCACACACACATGCGCGCGCACACACACACACACACACACACGCACGCACACAGAGAGAGAGAGAGCAAGAGAGAGAGAGAAATGAGGTCACTCAAGTGGCTTTAGTCCAATAGGGGATATGTCTAGATCGTATCATTTATTCTAAAAAAAACAATTTACACTTTAGCTTTCTAAATAATACTTTCTATAATTATTTAGCACAGTTAGTTTTTTGAAGTCATAAAAAACAAGGGCAGCTTTACCTTTGTTTTGACAGGATTTGCTTGGGTCTTGTTGCAGTTTCGAATTGTGCTGCTCAGTGGTGTCCTGTTGAATCCTGCCATCTACTGGCTAAAATCTTATTTTTATTAAATAATCTGTTGCAATTATAAAGTAGTAGTATCCTTAAAGTTTATAGTGTTTTATACTATAACACACTTTCTCTCCCTTATTTGCATAACCTAAAACACTGGGTGGTAAGTGAGAGAACCTGCATGGTGTTTGAGTTTGCTGTCCATTCAGACATCTTCCACTATGCTGCATTCTTTTTCATGGCTTTTTATCTACTGGCTTTTGCTAGTTTAAACTGATATCATGGATAATTTCTTTTACTCACTTACATGGTCAAATGTCATATTTCAATTGACATAAGCATGACATTGTTACATGCTTTACATCAGGCCATCAACATTCAATATATGTGTTTGTAAGAGAGCCAAAGAAAATAATTCACTCAAACCATTAATGCAAATTGATCATTGCTGTCATACCTTGGAAAGCATTGATTGAATAATCTAACAGAAAGAAAGAAAAGAAAACTCAGTGTTTGTTTTTGTCTATCATCCTAAACATATAATGACTGAGATTGTGCATGATCAAGTGCAATGCATTAGAACATACATGACATGCTCTAATGCCCCCAAATGTGTCAAAGCCTTTGCTTTTAAGACTTGTTAACATTGCTAAAGATCCTTGTCTAACACTGCTAATGTTTTTCTCCTAATTTGCTAAAGATGATGAATCAGCTGGGCCAATGTAAGTATCAGACCACCTATTTTCTCTTATATAATAATAATAACTACCATAATTGATAGCAGGTACTTAATACTTCTGAAACTATGTAACACAAGATCCACTGGGTTTTCTGTTGTTTTGAGTATGCATTCTCAAAATAAATACTGTTTGACATACTGATTCATGCTATGATGTCTTCCAGGAAAACTAACTCAACTAACAATCACAAAGACAAAAACGTACGTCAAAGGAATACAAACTAAACCAACCACTAGTACAGTAAGTGAAATATTTTCATATTAACTATAAAAACAAAGTTATTTTTCAAACATTCAAATTAATAGAAATAATGGTAACATTATTATAAGCTGCTGATCTCATATTTGTGACCATCTATTCTTTTTTGTTTGGTTTAGATGAAGACATTCATATCATGACCATATGAACGTAACACAAAGAAGTGCATTGTTTGAGATATATTGGTGTTAAGAAAGTATTGGTGAGATTAAATATACAACTTAAGGCATGCCTTATGAATGTGTTGGTAAGTGGATGTCTGATGAGAAACATTACTAATAACACTGTAAATATTATGAACATTTTATTGCATGATTGTGTTGCTTTAAATATTTACCTTTTATTCACAATGCCTTTTCGTTTCCATGTCAGAAAATATAGATATGCATGCAATATATCAACCTGTTGTTTGAGAAAGATAGGAGGTTTTGTTTGTGTATTTCAGAGTGACACCATGTAGATAATATTTATATTTCTTCAACTTTGCATTGTAAGCGAATCTATCGCCATGTTTGTGGTATGACAGTTTTTGTACGGTTTATCATTCTGCTGCATACCTTTTGGTATGGCAGCTTTTCATTTTATCAGTTATCACATCATAGGTTATAATAATGGATAAGGGCTTTACAATGTCCTGTAATGTTTCATTTTTACATATAATTTACATCAGTTTATTTATGTATGTGTAATGCTCTTAGAGATATCCATAGTAATCCGAATGTTTCCATTATGATGCAAGAAGTATTCAGATGAGTTTTGAATAGGTAATGTTATTTTCGAAGGCTAACCTTATCTATCTGTGACTCAGCTTTTTACATATGTATTCAATACAGCATGGCTTTTATCCTATGCAATATTTGTTCATAAATATATAAATATATATATATAGTTTTTTTTTTTTACTATAGGCTTTTGGTTGTGTTAAAGCTTTAATATGATAGCTTTGGCGTGGATAGCAAAGTGCACTGTTCAGACTAAGAATGAGCCCTTGAAATATCCAGCTTCACACAGCACCATTCCATCTGCAAGAGCTCCCTGCCTGTGCAGAGGCCCAACTCCACAGACAAAAGAAAGTCACGCAAAGTGGATGGTCATAAGGCACTTCCATATCATTTTTAACAATTAAACATTCTAATGTAATCTTTCTGTGTTTGTGGGGTTTTTCCTTCTTTACCCAAGTCTTCAGTGTTTTGATTTAAAGGGTAACAAGCCTAGAATGTTAACACACTGTTATAGAAATTAAACTAAACATGGGAGTGTGAGCAGACTTGATTCTGTAATTTAAGAAGTTGTTTTTTGTCTTTAGATGTGTATATATACATAGCACAAAATGTCAGGAAATTTTCCCCACTTTTTAACGATCCAACTGTTTGTTAAATTAATACATTGTTAAATTGCCAATATGACTTTTTTTTTTTTTAAACTTCAATCATGCAGTCTACAAAACACCCAAAGAGTCAATGGCAAAATAAGCTGTTTGGCAATGGCAGAGAAGATTTGGCAAATTTTTTATGGGCACAACCCACATACTCAGCTCTGCTACTCATCCCACAAATGCTTACAAGTGTGGCACCATTTAAAATGGAAATTAACAGCCTCTCCAACAATATATATTCCCTTACTTTTTGTGCTATATA
>JAOVVF010000010.1:13194702-13226130 GCA_028565595.1 Duopalatinus emarginatus | reverse complement strand
CCTGTTTACCTTCACGTCACATGTTTTACATGGTGCACTATTATCTTGACATACAGAATAGTACATACACAAGAGATGGGAATAACAGTATTACTTCAGAAATATGCTAATCCACATGTACACTGTGCACCTAAGATATACTACTAGGCATATAGTAAGACATAAGTAAGTAATTAAAACAGTGTGACTACATAATTAATATAACTACCCAGATGTCAAAAATGATACCTCAATTGTTCATTAGTTTGTTATTTAAATACAGACCTATATGTTGTTGTGATCATAAATGTTTCATCACTACATTTGCACCCTTTAAACCAGCAGCATCTCAGGAGCAGTAAGTATAGTACCATAACAGAGGGAGGCGTCACAGGCTGCTCCAGTCATGTGTGTTGACTGACCCCTACTGTCTGTTAACTAGTGTGTGTATGTATCTATTTCACTGCACAGGTGGGTTAAATGTGGGGATCAAAGTCTTTGTGTGCAAGCACAGTGGTCAATTAGTGGTTCAGTTTTTTTCACCTTAAAAGGAATCTGAGTGAATGTTTGAGTCAGATTATTTATTTTTTAAAATTATTCAGTGTATAATTATTTATAATTATTAAATTATTTCATTAATGTAATAATAATAATTCATTATTATCTATTAAGATTAAACATGTAAACTGAATGCTGTACCACTGGAAACTAAAGCTTTTTCCACACACACACACACACATACATACATACATACATACATACATATTGGCCAGCCATAACATAAACACTACCTACCAAAACAGTTCTGACATGTTCATACCTCTGAAGGTGTGCTGGGGTATCTGGAACCAAGATGTTAGCAACAGATCTGTCTGTAGATATTCTGTATTCTGGCTGCCCATGATCCTGTTGACAGTTCACTGGTTGTCCTTTCTTGGATTCTAGTAGGTACTAATCACTGTATACCAGAAGCACCCAACAAGACGTGCTGTTTTGTACCTCTATCCATCACAGTTTTTTATTTATGAGGTGAATTTTAAAGTTGATGTGTTTGAAGGCAGGAAAATGGACATGCGTAAGGATCTGGGCCCTTTTCACAATAACCAAATTGTGCATATGAGAATATTATATAATATATAAGAGCAGAAGAACCACCAGAATGTCTGTTAACACCTCAACACCAGACACAGTGCCTCAATTTAGCTAGATAGCTTGATAGATTACTAACTGGACCCTAGAGAACTGGCAACATATGTTGTGGTCAGATTAGTCACAGTCTCAATTGTTTCAGGTTGAGAGTAGGGTTTGTGTGTGGCTCAGATCTCATGAAGCCATGGACCCCAATTGTCAATAAGACACTGTGCAGGCTGATATTGATTCCATACTGGTGTAAGGTGTGTTTATGTCATCAGTTGGGGCCACTTATCTGTCTAAACACATCACTGATATGTTTCACTGCATGTTGACCATTTGCAGCCCTTAGAGCCCTTAGGGGATTTATGTACTTCTGCAATGATAAAATAGTCCAGCAGTATAATGTACCATGCCATTGGGCCCAAGTTGTCAATAATTGTTTCAAGTAGCATTCTGGAATTTTTTCGAAAATGATGTGCATGTTCCCTATGACATGAGCCCAGTCAAGCATTTATAGGATGTGGTGGAGAGGCCCATTGACATCAAGATCCTTTACTTAGAAAATACCGCTGAGCTATGGGTGGATATCCAGACTACATGGATGAACGTTCATCCAGACATCTTCCGTCCATTGAGGAATCTATGCCATGTTGAGTACTGCACTTTGCCTATAGGGGGACAGACCTGATACTAGCTCCTGTCCTTCAGTTAATATTCTCGTCAAACATAGGAACAAGGAGAGATCTGAGTAGAACAACCAGAATGGTTTCAGCTGAGCTAAAGTCTATAACAACTCAAATAACCATTTTTAAGAAGAAAAGCATCTCAGAATGCACAACACATCAAACATAAAGGTGGTGTGCTACAATAGCAGAAGACCACATCAGGTTCCACTTCAGTCAACCAAGAACAAGAATCTGAGGCTATCATGGGCACAGCCTCAACCAAACTGGACAGCTGATGACTGGACCAGGTAATTTATTTTCTTCATTTGTTCTGTTTGGATGAGCTTGATGCGTGATAAACTTGTAAGTGTGATATGCTCACCATTTTACCATAAGTATATATGAATATATAAAAATATATAAAAATCTATTTCAAATGACTTAAATAATTAAGTAAAATATTTTCAGTTTAAAAGTGCAAGCTATATGCCTTCCGGGAAGTCTTTGTTTTCATGTATGTACTGTATATTTGATCATTCAGTGATATATCGATGTTCACATAAGATTGAATGACAGTTCATCACAGACTAGCATGCTTAAACATTCACATACTCATTCACACTTAGGGGGAAATTTAGTGTAACTGATCTTCCTATCTATGTTTTAGAGTACAGACATGGAGAAAATAGGCAAAACTCTGCCCATACAGTAACTCGACCTCTGGATAGACTTTGGGGACTGGATCTTCAGTGCTATGTGCTGCCCCACAATGCTGCCCCGTTATTTCACATATTTCACTCAACTTTTCACATTCACACATTAGTGTAATAAACTGTACTTCTCCTTATCATTGGATGTGACGCAGAAATGTGAACTTCTTTCAACAATCCAGCTCTTTGTCAGTCATAGTCTGTCATTAAATGCTGTATTATATCAAAGTAGAGAGTAGAGATTTATAATGCAGTTGTAATACATTTGATATTAGATAGACATTCATACACCCTTGGTGGTTTATATGCTTGTTAGATCATGTGACTGCTGTGATTCATCAAAACCCTAACAGAAAGTGGGGCGTCTGAGATTGGTCAGAATCACAGGCGTCACTGCAGGGCAGAATAGTGAAACTGACTATCCGGGGCCCCTTAGTGGAGGGGGGACTTTAAGACTATAAGACTTTAAGACTAAAAAAGTTTGCATTGTTAGGTAAAGGAAGGGAGAGCAGATAAACCACATGTGCACTCACAAATCTGATCTTGCCTTTGTCTGAATGTTAACAGCACACGCAGTCTTCTGTGACCGCAAAGGTCAAAACTACCATAAGGACTAACCAGTAACACATTGCGCATCCCTAATGGAGACCTTTATCTTTTTTCCCCAAACCTGTTGTGATCGCCTAATGAATGGCATACAGTGTGTATAATTTCATGTTCCCACCATGTGTATTATGCCATAATCCCAGTCGAACATCAGCAAATGAATAGCCTACACGAGTCTGTTTTTGTAACACCCCCTCCTCCCCTGTTTGGTTTAGGTGGTTCGAGCTTATTTGCTGTGGCAACGTGACAGATTTTTGTCCTCGTGTACGTTCACACAACAAAAGAAAGGAGACTCTATTTGGATTGGCGATGGCGTTTGATCGCGTGTGCGTTTCTGCGCCTGAAACCTGCCCTTTACGGAACGCTTGGGAACACGTTTGTCATTGAAACGCTCGTCAGATTGTTTCCTCGTCGCTCCGATACGTCAGTGCTCCAGCATCCCGACATCTCCCTGGGAGCGCGTCCATCCTGCTCTCTTATACCCACTACTCGGGAATGCTACGTGAATATACAGCTGCGGCGGGATGCGCTTGTTCTAATACTTGTGACCAGCTGCCTCTATCGCACAAAAACGCGTCTGTCGTCGGAAACTTAAGGGCTATGCACACGTTTGCCCTTATCTAACTCTGACCCGTGAATCGTTCTCTAGCTCGTGTCCAACGTCGCTTCGTGCGCTAAACCAAAATGGACAGGTTGCATTCTTCCATGCGCAAGCGTCTCTACAGCCTGCCCCATCAAATCGGACATAAATCGGACGAGGGCGACGCGGACGCGCGAAGGAAAAGCGTACGCATGAAGTCGCTGGCGCTCTCGGTCTCTCCTGAGGCCGCGAGCGGCGACCCAGACGCGCTCAGTGCGCTCAGAGGCAACGCGAACGGCGATTGTCGGAGGTTTAAAGGGAGTCTATCGTCAGTCACCAGCCGACACGGAGCAGACGCTGAAGCGCACGAGCAGAAGCGCCTGATCGCTGAAGAAGACGACGACGACGGCGGTGGCGGAGACGGAGGTCCTGAGGAAGATGGAGCGGCCGAGGAGGGCGCGCACGGCGGCGGTGCTGGTGGTGGCGCGGAGAGCCAGCGCTCGGCCTCCGACGAACACACGACTTTCATCAAGTTGGAGGGCGTCGAGCAGATAACGCCCGAAGACGAGCGCCTCTACCAGGCGGGCTTTGTGCACCGGCAGCTGGGCGCCATGCTGCAGCCCGGAGTCAACAAGTTCTCTCTACGCATGTTCGGTAGCGAGAAGGCGGTGGAGCGCGAGCAGGAGCGGGTCAAATCGGCTGGGTCGTGGATCATTCACCCGTACAGCGACTTCAGGTAAGGTTTCACCACTTAACCACCAGTAGCCTGTCTGTCTGTTCCTGTAGAAATCACCATGACCAGTACTGTCGACAGATGTGCAGTACTGATGTTCCAGATGTCTACATGTGTGCAACTTCTTATGGTTGTCTTATTTTGTCTTATACCACACAGGTTATCACTTTTTACTCCTGTCCATGGTGATGGTTTGTTTTGGTCTGAATTTGTGCTGAAAATTTGAAGCTTTCAGACATAACCCTCAGTGTGATTAGTAATTATTTCCTGCATAAATGATTGACATGCTACTTGTCCTTCATGGCTGTGAACCCTAGAAGCAGTGTAATCAAAATAAGTTAGCACAACCACAGGTATTATAAGGGGCAAACATCCAAAGAGATTATGATAGCACAATTTGTTTAATGGACCTGTCCTTGTGTGGATGGGGTAATTGTAACAGTCAGGTGATTGAAATGGACCCCATGGTCTAAGCATGGTTTTAACTGACAACCCGTACTTGGTCATCCGACATACTATGATTAATACACTGTGTGTGAATGTTTTATTTTTGTGGATATTTCATGTATATTAATATAATATATAAGGCCAGACATATGCTGATGGATAAAGAGGTCAATTGAAATAGATTGAATCCAGTCATTTTTCTGACATCTGTACAAAAGGGCTCAAGTTGTCAATGTATTTTTATAGTTTCTTTTATAAACCTGCAGGAACATTCCTGTTCCTATTTACATTTCAAATACTCTTCCTTACTGTGTCTTCCTAATGTAACCTTTCAATCTTGACTGGGATACATTGAGTGGGATAGATGTGCTTTGTGAAGGAAGGTCCATTTACTGATTTCATTAACTGGTTCATGCACAAAATGCCCAATGGCAAGTATAGACTGATGACAGGTTGAAGCTACTAGCATATTTATTCAGTGTGAACAGGTTGTCGGATTTCAGCCGTGTGCTAAACATGTGGTTGACAGAGCTGATGACTGGTGCTGGCAACAAGCAATGACAGTTTCCCAAGAGAGCTCATCTCTTGTGCTGGCATGGGGATTGGCAAAGACAATTAGGACCCATAAAATTCTCAGGCGTACCAGATCAAATTGGAGAATGAGAGTGCATTTTTGGCAAATGAACAAGAGAAAGCTGATTATAAAAGGCTTTAGAGTTGGGTTCATGGTCTAGGATTTATAGGGCTTTTTTTCTACACATATCCTTAATAGTCTTTAAATGTTGCCTATATTAGTATCTATGTATTCTAGTATGTTTCTATTTTGATGAAATGATATTTAGATCTATTTTGTAAAGACATAAGATACAAGACTATTTTGAACTGTAAATTTAAAAAGGTGTGCATAAGTGACCTCTAAGGCATAATGCAGTGATGCAGGCTTTTATGTGATGATATTTCTGATGTTGTACTTGAAGAAAATTCAGCTTTTTGCCATTTTCTTTCAGGCATTGTGAGCTAACATAACATGTGTAGAATGATTCAGTGATACGTTTTCTGTGGATACTGAATATGTGAGTATGAATATGTATAATTGTCTCTGACAGGTGAACGTTATGTGTGCCTCTTTTCTGATGACTTACACCTGTTCATGTCCTGCATTCATTCTGATGGGGTTGGCCTCTTCCAAACGGACAATGATCTTTTAGTCACGTCTATAGATGTATAATGTAATATCAGGAGGCTTCTTTTCTCCAGTCATGCATCAGAAATTATTATGGCAAGTAATATTGTTTTAAAATGTTTTGTATTTGTTTAAATGTCCAGATTGTGTTGGTGAGCTTGTGCAAAAGTGCATATTTGCATAGCCTGAGGAGGTGATGAAGGAGTTAAGAGAAAATAAAAGATCATAGCTAGGAATCATGCGTGTTCTCTAACAGATACAACATTAATCAAAGTGATGGTTCATCAGATGATTCACACAGGGGCAGAGGGGGGGTCTGAATCACAGACGCTTGCTTTCAAGACTGTGTGAGAAACATGGCTTCCCCTAAAATATGACTGCAAAAAAATGCTGCAGTGAAATGTTTAATATCTTGGGTGTATTGCATCACTCATGCAATTTGTAATTCTAGTGAATAAAAATGAAAGACACTTGCATCATCACACTTGAGGGCATCAATAGTTTTTTCTAAAGTAGAGAACATATCTATTTCTATAGAACAGTAGTTTATTTTTGGAGGCCATCTATTCGACATGATGTCTGGGTGACCTCTCAAATGGGTTGGTCCTTGTAAAAGCTTCCAGAATTCAAATATGTAATGCAAACATAGAAGCACGTTTTCTCGATAAATAACAGGAATCAAACAAAATATACAAAGGTTAAAGTAAATTCTGTTTGCAGTTAAATACATTACAAATGATGAGTAAAAATGTTATCTTACTGATAACGAATTGCAGTTAAATAAAATTAGTTTAAAGTATTTGAGAAATAAGATGAAGAAAATGGGCTAAGAAAAAATGACTGCTAAGAAAAATATATATTTATTTATATTTATTAAGGTATGCATATTTAATGTGGCTAACGTACCTTCTATTGATAGCTGAGGCTTAGTTGGTGTTCCAGTTCATGCCAGAGGTGTTGAGGTTGAGTTCAGGGCTCTGTTCAGGCAACTTGATTTCTTCCAACCCTCACCTTGGTACACCATATCTCCATGGACCTCACATTGTACACAGGGACACTGTTATGCTGGAAAAGGTTTTGGCCTAGGTTCTAGTGACAAGAGATTGAAATTCTACTGCATGCTGTACAAACCATTATGTGCTTCTAACAGTTTGGGGAAAGCCTGCATATCAGTGTGATGGTCAAGTGTACAGAAAGCTTTGGCCATAACGTGTCTATACACATTTGTCTGTATTTAAATTGTGCTGCAGGACGAAGGTGGTAGGATTGACAATAATTCTGTGCATACCATATGTGAAAAGGACTGGCATATTCAATGTACACTTGTATAAATGTAAGATATTTTCCATAGAATTTGCCTGTGCAGTTACTATTTAAGATGGTCACTTTATATTTATATTTATATATTTTTATCTTATTTTATTTAGAAATGCTAAATGTTTGAAAATGAACATAGTAATAATAAAAGATAAATAACAAATGTAATGTCCCAGTATAAACAGATTTGTACATTCCTTGTGAACAAAAAGCGATATTATTATGCTTTAAATGACTGTATGTACTAACCATATCCATATTATAGTATTATGACCATATTATGTTTGCAAAACTGTTAGAAATTTGACTTAAGTGAATTAAAAAACTCCTCAAAAGTCAGGAATCATTCTGTACCATATCATCCATATGTATGATTAGTGCATGCTTACATGCACTACAATATTACATTACATTACAACAATATGCCACTGGAATGAAATTTATTATATGAATGTATCAACATGTGGAACATCATGCCGAATATGAGAAGGTTAAAACTTAAAAACTTGTGTATGTAAAGAATAAATAACACTCTTCTTAATTATTATACAACAAAATATTATAAAACATATTTGTTTTTTACTGTTATTTGTGACTTAGAGGACAATGAACAAGCTGGTGGATAATATAGACATGAAATGTAGTCTTGGGATGTTTTTTCGCTTTATGACTTATGAACTGAGGAGACCAAATAGCTTAAAATATTGCAGGGCTGTGTGCTAATTAAAGCTGGGAACTGCAATTATACTGTCTTCTGTGTAACAGTTTTACCCTGCAGCAGATGTTTTAATGATAAAAGGTCAGCCTTGCATGTGGAGTCGTGTTCGACATAAATATTCTTCATTTATATACGCATCAAATATAGATCCAATTACAGATTGGATCTTTACATTACTTTTATAAACAATTATGTGTTAATTACTTGTTTAGAAAATGTCAGCAGTATTTTAGTGTATAACACATTGGAGTCCTTTGTGTTAATGATTCTGCATCTGCCCTTATTTTGGTGTATGTTTAATAATTTGTGCTCCTTTGTCCAAAACAGGTTCTACTGGGACCTCATAATGCTGCTTTTGATGGTGGGAAATCTGATTATCATCCCAGTGGGCATCACGTTCTTCAAAGATGAACATACACCAGCCTGGATTGTTTTCAATGTAGTCTCTGATACCTTCTTTTTAGTGGATCTAGTCCTGAACTTCCGGACTGGCATTGTGAAGGAGGACAGCACAGAGATCATCCTGGACCCACAGCAGATAAAAGTGAAGTACCTGCGCAGCTGGTTTGCCGTGGATTTCATCTCCTCCATCCCTGTGGATTACATCTTTCTCATTGTTGAGACACGGATTGATTCAGACTTCTATAAGACAGCCAGAGCTTTAAGAATTGTTCGCTTTACTAAGATTCTGAGTTTGCTTAGGCTGCTACGACTGTCCCGGCTCATCAGATACATTCATCAGTGGGAGGAGGTATGTCTAATCTACTGGCACACTAATTGCATGAATGCTGTGTTATGAACAAAGAAAGTCAGAAGACCAATATTCTGTATGGAGTCCCTCTAGTAGGTCAATGCTACTACGATGATCTGCAGAGGGACTAGTAGAAACCATTGAAAAGCTAAAAACTATTAACCAACCAAAGATTCCTTCAAAAACCCTCAATCACTTATCATTGTTTATCCTACTACTGGGTCATGGGGTGCTGAAGCCTATCCTTACTGGGCAGAAACACCCTAGCCTGTCTATCACAGGACAGACAATCTCATACACAGGAGCACCTGACTGTGGAAAGAGGCTCATACAAACATGGGTAAAACATGGCCAAAACTCCAACAGAAAGGACCAGGCCCTTCTCACTATGCTATACATTCAGAAATGCTTATTTTTCTATATGTCTGAAGATTTTCTTCTAGGAAGGTTCTATGTTTAAACCCCATTGTTTCTGAGCTGCTATTAATGCAAATCTTTGTAGTATCTGGTATTACTGCAGTTGCAGTGTTCTAATATTAGCTTCCATGCTTGGATATCAAAATGAAAAACAACTAATCACATAAAGAAATATTTTTTCAGTCTCACTGCTATCTGTGGTAATTCACGTAAAGGATTCAAGAAGGAAGACACTGCATTACCTTCATTATTTTAATTGTGAAGGTCAATCAATCCTGTCAGCCATTAGTTCATAAACGAAATAAAATCAGATGGTAATGTGTCACAGTCTGTGTGAATTTTACTAAACAGCATGCACTGTATGTGTGCATCTTTTTCTTTTTGTCAAAGGTCCCTAACAGACCTTTAACGATAGCAGCAAAGACATATACAGCCTTATGCCACATCCATGGCACTCAGCTAACCTGAACTATCTTAACAGCAATGTGGCCCATAACTGAGCAGGGATTAAGTCTTAAATGGGACCCGTACAACATGCTGTTGTCAGAATCACAATATCTGTCACATTGTCACAGATTTTCCACATGACCTATGACCTGGCTAGTGCTATGGTGCGTATAGTGAACCTGATTGGTATGATGCTGTTGCTGTGCCACTGGGATGGCTGTCTGCAGTTCCTTGTGCCCATGCTTCAGGACTTTCCGGCTGACTGCTGGGTCTCCAAAAACAAGATGGTGGTAAGCAGAAACCAGCTAATGATTTATTGCCTACTGTGTTTTATGATTTATGTGTTGCAACCTTTACAATTTATATATAAATCTGTATTTATAGATTCGCATCCAGTTCAAATAGTGTTGGAAAATAGGTGATATGTCACATCAGTTTAATTAGAGAACAGAAAGAAATTGGTACGCAGGGTTAGCATTTTTTTATTAAAGATCCGACAGACGTATCAAGAGAGAAGACCATAAAATTATTATGTAACTGTCTAATGACAGTTATTTAAAATGAACTGTTAGATTACACATTCATGTTTATCCTTAGTTAGTTTTAAATGATAGAATTCTAGTGTTTTTTCTCACACAGAATGTTTGATGCTAATAGATAGATAGATAGATAGATAGATAGATAGATAGATAGATAGATAGATAGATAGATAGATAGATTAATAGATAGATATGTAGATAGATAGATAGATAGATAGATAGATATGTAGGTAGATAGATAGATAGATAGATAGATAGATAGATAGATAGATAGATAGATAGATAGATAGATGAAAAAATGATAATTATCAACCAGAATGATAAATGATCACCAATCACCAATAAAGTACATAAAAAGATAAATATACCTCTAAATGTAATTGCACCCAGAATCTCATAGATTCTCATTTGTTCGTCGCATTCAGCAAATATTAACCTGTTATTTTTCTGGTTATTTTTCCAGCATTAAAGCATCCAATTTTTGCACCTTTAAGCAATCCAAATGCTATCATAAAAAACATAACATTTTACTATTCTTGCATCCCTTGCATTTTTCTATTAGAATTAAAAAAAAATTATCTTGTTCTCTTTATCTTTTTTGATGATTTCTGATTATACCTCTCTTAGCTCTCTTTCTTTACTCAATTCCTACTTCTCCTTTTCGAGTGTTTGCTCCTGTGATCACTCCTTTACATGCAAAATGATGTGCATACATTATATTTATTCTTTATGTCTCTTCTCTTATCTGTGTGTATTTCTCTCTCCCACCCCCTCATCTCTCTCTATCTCTCTTTCTTTCTTTTACTGTCTTTGTTCCCCCCCACCCCCTCTTTCCCTGCAGAATGATACTTGGGGTCAGCAGTACTCCTACGCCCTGTTTAAGGCTATGAGCCACATGCTTTGTATAGGGTATGGCATGTACCCACCCGTGGGCATGACAGACGTGTGGCTGACCATCCTCAGCATGATTGTGGGTGCTACCTGCTATGCCATGTTTGTGGGTCATGCCACTGCCCTTATTCAATCACTAGACTCATCTCGAAGGCAATACCAGGAGAAGGTTAGTGTGAGGTGGATGGGAAATACATCTCTGATTAAATCATGATTAAAACTGTGTTGTTATCCACATAAGACATAATAAATTGATAAAAAGAGGTTCATATTGTTGCAGTTGTTCTATCTTAGCATGGTCGGTCCTCTGTGACTTTTAATGTACACTGTTTTGTCTTCAACACCAAGTACCTTTTGAGTGTTAATTGATCTGGTGCCATTTTTAATAAGATTGAGACACAAGAGCTTTGACCTCTGCTGTGTCAAAAGACTTGAGTCAATTCTGCCCCTTTTGCAGTTGCTATGGCAACATGCCTTGTTGACACAGGATAGTTTTATTGATGGAGTGGCAGTTTCCTTGTGGATATACCAGATAGCCCAGGCTTTCTTATAAAATAGGGCTTTGAGAAGGAACACAGCATATTACAGTGTGTCCTGAGGACTGTTTTATTTCCCTTCATGTCAAAGAAAAGAACCACAACAAAGGTCTGGTGTAGTGATTATATGTTACTCACTCGCCTTTGATCGTGGTTTATAGGTGCACAGTTTATTATGTGCTGAATGCTGAAAAAAAAACGGAAAGCTTAAGTAAAAATGGAAGAGAGCTGCTAAAGAACGTTCAGTGACCCTAGCAAATTTGTAGAAAGATTTATTATTTACATTATCTAGGCTTTTATCCTTTGATTTAAAAGGTTTCCTTGATGGCATTACTAGCCGCAACCTGCTTACAACAGCATTACTCCTAGTCCTGAAAAGGACAAATTCCAATGACACTTGTTTTTTTTCTGATGCTGTGAGTCATACTTAGCCTACTTCATCCTGACAGTTTGTATGTGGCTTTACTACCCCCCTCTGGTCTCAAAAGTCCGGCTCAACAGCACTATCTGACATTATTTCCTGTTGTCTCAAGTCGTCCCTGCTGGCTTTGTCTTGTGTCCTTGAATATGATAATATTCATATTGGAATATCAGCAGCAATACAGAGGGAGGCAGCAAAGCTGCATTCAGCACTGGTGAAAGCAGACACAGCTGACATGGCAGCATGGAGCATTAGCATGAAGTGAAGGGCAAAGAGGAGTTCATGAGAATAGAGGGAGAGAGAACAATTGTCGGGGGTGGAGGCACCTTGTCGAGAAAGCTTATGAAACAGAAGGTGGGGGTAGAAAAGAAAAAAGGAAAATGTATTTTTCTGTGGAGGGAGCCTGTAGGCAAGAAAGTGATAAAATGGCTCAGAGAGAAGTGCAGAGTGAGGAGGAAGATGTGCAGAGGAGGGCATGTATTTCAGACCTGAAAACAATCTCTCTTTTTTTAAAGAATAAATAAAAAAGTTTATTAATAAGTCCTGTTTAGAAGTTAAAGAAGCAGGCAAAGAAACACAGAGAAGTAAAGGATGGATATTTGCTGTAAAACCTATCTCTGTAAGCATCTAGCTCATATACTTTCAAAACCTATTACTTTTAGCAAATGTCAAAAGTAATGTTGTTTTACTGACATTAGCATTTTCTCTGGCCTACAATCCCTGCAGTATAAACAAGTGGAGCAGTACATGTCCTTCCACAAGCTTCCAGCTGACATGCGCCAAAGGATCCATGACTACTATGAGCATCGCTATCAGGGCAAGATGTTTGATGAAGAGAGTATTCTTGGAGAACTGAATGAGCCACTCAGAGAGGTTAGCTTTAAATACAATTATCTTGGTCAGTATGTGTTTCATGTAGGAGAATATTGACAAACTGTATGGCTGTAACCTCAGTGACAATGAATAATATATTTAAATTTATTTCTTTTGCTTTTTTTTCCCTTCTTATCTGTTTGCACATCTAGGAGATCATCAGTTTCAACTGTCGAAAGCTGGTGGCGACCATGCCCTTGTTTGCTAATGCGGATCCCAACTTTGTAACCTCCATGCTTACCAAGTTACGCTTTGAAGTCTTCCAACCAGGAGACTACATCATTCGGGAAGGCACCATAGGAAAGAAAATGTATTTCATCCAACATGGGGTGCTGACTGTTCTGACCAAGGGAAGTAAAGAGACAAAGATTTCGGATGGGTCCTACTTTGGAGGTAGATTGATGTTTGTTACAAATATAGATGATAATATCTTCAAGGGGAGGAGAAGTTGTGTTGTAGTTCTATGCAAAGATTTGGAATCTGTTATACATTATTTAAATAAGAGTCTGTTTTTCTTTTCTAGAGATGTCAAGGCAGGAGTGTTTTGGTCATGTGTGGTCGATACCTATTAAATTTAGAAACCGGAGGACAGACAGTAGTGGCTGGGGGGAAATTCGGGGACACTTTTTTGTTTTTAAATAAAATACAACCTAGCATGAAACAAACAAACCAAAATAAATTTATAACAATAGGTTATATACGATTCTAATCTTATCATCTTATTATCTTATTAGTATGATACTAAAAATGATGTATTATTATTGCACCAATTGGGACGGGTGAAGCAGGTATGAAAATGACTTGACTGACTGACTGACTAATAATCATGTAAGATTATTGGTAGTGGTACTTTGCCAATATATCAGTGGTGTTTGTCATCAATGGCCCTAGTTGTTATAATAACTTTTATTTGCCATATTTGCCAATCTGTCATAATTCATCAGGAATCCACTCATATTCACTTGGCTTGCAGCCTATACAACAGCACAGAGTCTACCATAGTATATATCAGAAAATGTCAGAAGCTTGCCAAACAAGCCATATTTATATACTTACAGATATGGATGTTGTGTTTACATCTCCGCTCTCTATTAAAACATTATTTATTGCAGAAATCATAGTGTTTAAGGGTGAAAACACTTACACTGAGTAACCACTTTAACAATGATCAGGAACATAGAGTATATTGAGCCTATCTCTAATTGGATGCCAGTCAAATGCAAGGTACCATGCACAAACACAGTCACACACTCATTCACACGCAGGGCCAACAGAGAAACCAGAGAACCCTTAAGAGAGTATGCAAAACATTGACAGTCTCGAAAGCTCAGGTTTAAACCCGTGAGGCTTCAGTGCTACCACCTTGCCACCTGTTTAGCATAGTTTTGCTGCCCACTTTTGCCTATAATACCCAAGATAAGCTAAGATAGATAGATTCATTACAATATCCAAAATAAACACCAAACTTAACTAAGAACAGCAAACCTTATTAATAGACTAGGCTTACCTTAATGTAGTCCATTTAAAAGTCTCCATGAAGTATACAGTGTACATCTGTTCATAGTTATTTTCTTAGCAAGTTGCATGATGGCCATGCAGTGGGTAGTGCTGTCTCTCACAGCAAGAAGATACATTTTTCTGTTGTCCTTGTGTCTGTGTCTGTTTCCTCCCACAGTCCAAATATATGCAGTCAGGTAAACTGGAGATACTAAATTGCCCTTAGGTGTGTGTTGTTGCATCTGTCTGTGTGTCTGCCTTGCAGTGGACTGGTGATATGTTCAGGGCATTTCCCTCTCTTCTGCCCAATGAGTTCTCCAGTACCCTTCATGACCCGATAGAATGATAAGCGATTTAGCTAGTGAGTGAGGGTGGGAGAGTAGTTTTAGATGGCTTTTTGATTTTCATGTGAATTAGCATCTTTTTTTTCCCAGTCAGTTTCTTGTTATGCTCAAGTTCAATTCTAAAATAAGATCTTCTACATCAAGTATGACTAACCAAGGTCATGAGTACAACCACTAATCATGGCCATTGTGTAAAATGTGTGAAAGAAATGTCAATAACATTACAGCCTAATTCATTATGACTACACTACCTTTATTTAACTACATTCATGAAACAAGTAGCATTCAGGAATGACAACTGAAATTTTTTATTAATTATTATTATTATTATTTTTTTACAAAAACCGACTACGCTTGTTATGAATACAGAGTGCATAGCAGCAGTGTGTGTTTTGATTTAGATATACTAATCATTAAGCATGTTGGTTCTCTCCTAATAACATGATATGTACCAGCAGTACAACTTAGTACAGTTATTAGTACGTAATACAGTAATCTCCAAAAATTATTTATTTATTCAAAACATTTTGGTTTGAGATTAAAATCTGATTATGAGACGATAGATCAGAATTTAAGATATTATTGACTGATATACATATAGATGGCTTAGACAACTTAGAAATCCTAACATTAGAACACAATTTGTTTTAACACACCCATTTCTTTTTTCCTGTTGCTGAGGCGTGCCCTAAAAAATTATCTGCTCATAAAACAAAAAACTGGTCAATCTCCAGACCTTAACCCAGCTAAGCATACATTACACCTCCTAAAATGGAGACTGAGGGAATAAACCCTCAAAACAAACAACAATATAAAAAGCTTTAGTGCAAACCTAGAAAAGCATCCCAGAAAAAAATAAATACAACAATTTGTTGATGTCAGTGTGTTCCTGGCTCGTTGCATTTATTGCAAGGGATATGTGACCAAATATTAAGGTTTTACTATGTTTAATGGTCTAAATGTACATATCAGGAAATGAAACTTAAAATTCTGATTGTCATCTTATGTATATCTTTTCACCTGAAACTCAAATGTCTGTATGACTTGGCCTTGCTGTTCCAATAATTTCAGAGGGTAGTATGAATATTTTAACTAATACATTGTTAAATTGTCTATAAAGGTATAATTATTTGCAATGCTGTGCTCTGTACACTACAGTATTATGATCGAACACATCAAAACCTAGTCCCCAAGTCTCCAAGAAAAATCAGTACCGCAGACTCACTTAATGATGCATTCCAGTCAAATGCTGTAGGATCCAGCACATTATGTATTATGCATAATAATTTTTGTAGTGCTCACTTTAAGTTAGCTTTAGCTGGTTTAAGCTGCAGCTTTTGTAATAAGCTTAACTGTGCATATAGGCGGTGTGCTGTTTGAACAGTGTTATCAGCTGATCCTCCGGGGGATCAGGAATAGTGAATGAGCACATTTCAGGAGCCTTGGGAAATTCCTCACCCGACATTAGTTAGTCATTCATGAAATTAATTTTCCACGACTGTCGCTCAGTGGGACTTTGCAATGATTTTCGAGTAATAGGTGAACAGAGGAGTGAAAGGGAAATAAATGTTAGTGTGAGGACTTTGCTTTTTACTGCAGCTTTCCATTGTATCTCATGACTTTTGTTTCTTTTAAACTGTTCTCCAATAAATTAACCATTTTAGTTCAGGACTGGAACAGCATCAGTTATATTAAATATCAACTACTGAATGGAATTCAAAGTAGCTATTATTTAAATAAAGTAACAAATATGCAAGTGAAATATAATATTTTTTAAAACGTATTCTATCTGCTTGGACTTATCTGAAGTTATTGCATATTCAACAAGCTGCTCATAATCTCTGCCTTGTGTGTGAAAGAGAGAGAAGAAAAAAAACAGACTGGACTCTGACAGGCTGAGTTTCTGCGTTTCTTACTTTCTCATCCTGTCTTTTTCTTCTATTTTCTCTCATTCTTCATTAGTTCTTCACTATGTTTTCCCCTCAGCTCTCTTTTTCTTTGTGTCTCTCTCTCCTCCAACTTCTGTGTATGATATTGAGTATGTGAGTGCTGATGGAGTGGCTCTTGTCTTCTTGTTGTTTATGACTGTGCCAGTGATGGATAGAGAGAGAGAGTTTAATCCTTTAGGCCATTTCTACTGCTCTGTCTTATCCAAACCTCCCTACAGCATTTTGGCTCCAGGGCAATGAAGAGCCCTAGGCACTTTATATAAGGTCTTGTATTTTTTCTTATAAATGTACAGCTTATACTAATCTCCAACATCACTGGTAAATACACTGAGTATAACTGGCAAAAATCACACAGACATTTAGTGCAGGAGGCCCCACACATATACCCCATAGATCAGTGCAGCATTTCTTAGTTTCCCACCAGAGCGCCTCATCACTGGACACAGTCCCTCACCTGGGCTCGTGAGGTTGCAAACTGGACCCGAGAGTACTGGCAACATGTGTTGTGGTCCAATGAGCCACTTGTTTTAGGCTGATGATAGAGTTTATGTGTGGTGCAGACTTCATGAATTTGTACAAGGCACTGTGCAGGCTGGTGGTGGTTCCATACTGGTGTGTGGTGTGTTCTGATGATATGCATTGAGTCTACTGCTTGGTGGCTGTTTGTGGCACTTCATAGACTTTGTGTACCTCCACATTGATGGAATTTTCCAGCAGGATAATGCACTATGCCATCAGACCCAGTTTTGACCCCAAGAATTGAGGCTTTCAACAAAAGGTGTGGCCTGTATGTTCAACTGACATGAGCCTATTTGAGTTTTGATAGGATGTGGTGAAAAGTTCTGTTTGCATTTAAGTTGCTGTGAGTGGCTATCTAGATAGCATGGCTCAACATCCCTACAGTCATCTTTTGTCCACTTGTGGAATCTATGCCAGAGTTGCTGCACTTCAGTGGGCTACAAAGGGTGCTACATGTTACTAGTTCCTGTCCTATACTTTTGGCATGTCAGTGTATGTGCATTCAATTAAACAAGGTATAAGATAACTTAAAATGACTTATCCATGTTTTGATTTTATGTAAGAACCCAATTACAGTGTTGATGCTGATGAATTCTCTACAGATGAGGCTTTCCTTTACTATTTTATATGCCTTTTCCAATTACATACATCTTTACTCTATGATGCTATCTGTAGCATACCTGATAATTACTGAATTAGTTAATGAATTTTTGTTTGGTTCTAATAGGATTTTGATGCTCATGTTCCCATGTGCCATGTTCTTACTGATGTTCACATACATCTTAATACTCTGTACAGAGATCTGTTTGCTGACTCGGGGCAGAAGAACAGCCAGTGTGAGAGCAGAGACATACTGCCGTCTATACTCTCTGTCTGTGGACAACTTTAATGAAGTGTTGGAAGAGTATCCAATGATGCGTCGGGCTTTTGAGACAGTCGCCCTTGATCGTCTAGACCGCATCGGTGAGAGCTGTCATTCATGCATGTCTTTATCCATCTGCAGTTGGTAAACATCAGCTTAGTATAATTTGTTAGCTTGATTTGGTGATTTACAAGTGGATCACTGCTTAAATCAACTTTGTAGTTCTTTGTTTACGTCATTCCTTCATATGTGCCGATCAGCCGTAACATTTAAACCACAAAACCCAGGATATTAGGATATTAGTCATTTTTTAAAGAAGATGTGTTGGAAGCAGGAAAATGTAAGGAACTGCTTGTCTTTAACAAGGACCAAAATGTGATGGCTAGACAACTAGGTTGGAGCATCTCCAAAACAGCAGTTCTTATTGGGTGTTCTGGGTATAACTACCAAAAGTGGTCCAGTGAACCAGCAACAGGATCATGGCTGCCCAAGGCTTATTGATGGCATGAGCGGTAAAGACTAGCCTGTCTGGTCCTATTCCAGAAGATCTATAAAAGGGTCTGTTGATTTACCTTGCCATATACCACAAAATACCTTCCGAGGTCTTGTGGAGTCTGTGTTTTTATGGGTATAAGCTATCTTTGGAGCTGTTTAGGTAGTTTTAATGTTATGGATGATCGGTGTATGTAGGAAACTGCAAAATAAATAAATAAATAAATAAATAAAACATCAATGTGATATTTTTAGATGCAGTAATACTAGTGCACTTTATGATGTACTTCTTCCCCACTAGTTTCAATGATAGCTATTGATACTGAGTTATAGAAATCATAATACAAAAATACTAATACTAGCATGCTAGATAATGCATTCAGTCAATATTCTAATAACAGAGTAAATATTCAATGCATTATTATAAGCATTGGTATTATATAAGTATCATATCTTGTTTTTTCTGCTTTATTATTATAGGAAAGAGAAACTCGGTTCTCCAGCACAAAGTGCAGCGAGATCTCAACTCAGGTGTGCTGAACTTTCAGGAGAATGAAATCATCCAGCAGATTGTACAGCATGATAGAGACATGGCTCACTGTGCCCACCTAATGCAGACCTCCTCACCAGGACCACATGCAACCCCAGCTCCTTCCTCTCACACTCCAGTTATCTGGGCTCCTCTTATCCAGGCTCCACTCCAAGCTGCTGCAGCCACTACCTCAGTGGCCATTGCCCTTACTCGCCACCCACATCTGCCCCACACACTTTTCCGGCCTCCAGTACCCATGTTGGGTTCACTGAAAGATCCACCAGGCCATTTTAAAAGGTTTCCTATGGTTTCTGGTGTTACTGCATTGGGTAGCTCTTCCTCTGGGGCGAGTTCTCAGCTTGGCTCTGGAGTAGAGACTCCTATTTTGGATACACTGAGAGCCAAGAGTTCTGCAACATCTTCCTCACCTACTTTGCCTTCCTCCTCTAGTTCATTACCATCTTCCACAACAACCACTATCACCACCATCACATCCAGCATTACAGAGGCATCTACCATCTCTCAGAGACCTCTCAGCACCTATGGTTCTGGGTTTTCTGGTGTGGCTCAGCTCCACCCCCAACCTCATCTTTCACATTCTTCTTTTTCCAGCATTACTACTCCACTGCCTGGCTTCTTCCAACAAGGGGCAGTAGGAAGAGACCTGGCTCAATTTGCCATTCCTTCTGCTTCTACCATCACCCCTTTGATAGCCCACTCCATTAGTCCTATATTGACACAACTCCAGTCCACTCAGCCCAAACCACTTCAAGCTAAGTGCAGTCAGGAAGTGAGCAAACCAGTCAGGACAACCCCTCCCATACCCTCTACTGGATCCCCACTTACCCCTTTGAAACTCTCAGAGCCAACAGTCCCAAATATACAGACTCAGGATCCTCAGAGCAGCGATCATCTCCCACAGCTCTCACATGAACCATCAGCTCTTGCTTCACTTGCCCAATATGGCTCTGGAAATGCTTCTCCTTGTAGCACCCCACCAGCCTGGAGCCCTACCTTCCAGAGTCCTTTGGTTCAGAGGAAGTGGACACCCATTAATAGCAATCCCTCAAGTACCTCAGGATCCCAAAGCTCTCTCCTGTCCCCTCAGACCCTTTGTCCTCTGCCTTCTAAGCCGCAAGAGAGGGTGGGGTCTCTGGTTGATCTCCCTTCTCAGGATGTCAGCACTATTTCCAAATCACTTCCATCCCCACGACCGTTTGAGAGACCCAGACTAGTAAGACAAGTCCCACATGTCCCAGAGCAGTCACAGCTGGTGCCTGGGTTCAGCCATACTTCTTTCTCAACCCCTGTTACCAAACCCTATAGTTCAATACCTGGCCATGTGGCCATGTCAAGACAGACTTCCAAAGTGTCCCAAGCCAAGACTGGGTCTTCTAGTGGTTCTGGGACTCAAGACAGTTCCATTCTAGGGACACCAAGCTTACACCCTAAACTCCCATCAAACTTATGAGAATGGATTTTGCCCATGTCTATTGTACAGAACATGTTTTTTGCAGTTAACAATATCTATCAAAAAAAAACCCATAAATTTTATGGCTAAAGAAGTTGTTTGTCTACCTGTATTTATAACATTGCAATGACTACTTCTTAACTCATAATGCCAAATGAAAGAATAGATAGATGACTGCTGACTGAATGAGTGTATGTAAGTGTGGGTTTGTAACTGGGTGGTGCATAAGTGTACTATTTGACTTTGTCTTCCAAGTTCCTTTAGCAATTTTGCAATACTAATGATGGCAACATTATGTAGGGATATGCAACAAATAGCATTTTCCAAAAAAAGGAAAAAACACACACAATACAAGCAAACATTAAACCAGTATAGTAATAAGAAGTTTATGATCTGTATGGTACATAAGCTGTGAAAAGAGATGCAAATATACTTCCTGAAGTGGTGAAAGAACTAAGTTACTCACTTATCAGGTTTGGGACACAAATACACACATAGACTTCATTATCAGACATGCACTGACCGTTTCACTAGTCCTTCCCACTATTATCTATACTTCCTTGTTAATCAAGGCATACTGCTTAGAATCTATGGCCTTTCCTTATTTTTAAAGCACTGCCTTAGAGCCTGAACGACCAGGGAATGATCCCCTCACTTCCACTGCAAAAGAGATAAGATAAAGAATGTATTGCAATCATTTTATATGTGCTTTGTATGTGTACTTGTGCGGTACTTAAGCAATAAAACTGTATGCTTGGTTTTGTACCTGCACAGATATTTGTACATTGCAGCTTTCTTCCTAACAAAGAATATATATAGGCTCATAAGATGATTGATTACATGTTAATATGATATTGTGATATAAGCCCATTTAATGCCAAAGCTTGTGTTTCTGAAACTGCAACTGTAAATTTGCATTGTGATTATTTTAATGTACTGGAAAATAGTGCATATTCCACACTGTGATGGACTGGCAGATCCTGTCCATGGTGTATTCCTGCCTTGCGCCAAGTGTTCCCAAGATAGGATTCGATCCACTGCAACCCTGACCAAGACAAAGCACTGACTGAAGATGAACGAACGATGAATGGGCATATTCCACATTTTGCATGCCATTATTTTAGTATTTACCAACTATTTACAAAGAAAATTTAACTTTGTCCCAACCAGAAACACACACACAGTAATAAAGGCTTTTTTTGCCATACTTATAGCAATTGGTTTAGTACTATCAAGTGTCCTTCCTTTTGAGCATTGATTGTTCTGCTTGATTATGCAGAAGTGTTGTAATGCTGAATGTATTGCACATGATCTGAAACCTGCAAGACTTGAAATACTTAATCTGGGAACAACAGAAGTTCAGTCTATAACCACTACTGCCCAGTTTCACGTTCCATTTCTCTACCTTGAATGAATATGCATCTTAAATGAACTGTATCTTGAATGACAGCTGTTTGTTTTGTTTGTTTGGGAGAAAGATCGTCAGCAGTAAGAACTCACAGTTGACAGCTGATATTTACAAATATCTTTAATTTGCATTTGTTGTCACTGTAGCATTCATACTATTAATATCTTACACTACCTCAAGTCTTGACATCTTTATCTATATATCTAAATGGGAAAAAGAAATATAGCAGTGATGCACAGTCCTGTGTACCTATCTAACTATTCTAGCATTAATTAGCCTGTTTATAAGTAAGGAGTAATATTAAGTACTCTGTGTAGATTATTATGTTATGTGCTTAATTGTGTGTGAGAGTCTGTGTATGTGTGTGTGTGCATGTAGGATTATACATAAAATGTGCATTTTTTTTTTCACGACAAATGTATAGTAGCATTAATGACTTTTACTACATTTTATGTTTGATTTTCTGTTTTATGTTTCACACATATTTCAACATTTAAGTGTTATTCTTTTGGAATGACTATCAAGAGAGTCGAGTGAAAAAGGTAATTTGCATCAAATATCATTTCTAAATAATAACGTCACTTTAAATTCTCCTTGCCAGCATCAGTTTACATATGTAAATATCTTGATAATAAAATACTCCAAGGTGGACAATTTTGTTTTTAACTGTTTTGCTGAAATGCAGGTGGATTGCTTTAATATACATTAATATATCATACCTAAAAGACAATCATACTTTAACCATACTCATAATTTAAAACTGGGGATGGGGTAGTGACATTTGTGTGTGTGTGTGTGTGTGTGTGTGTGTGTGTGTGTGTGTGTGTGTGTCTGTGTGTGCCATGACCAGTAATTTTTTTTTTCACTCTGTGTCACATATTCTTTTAGCCACTCATGGATTTGTTTTTCATATTGTGCATTTTGCCATGCAGAAAGCAAGTACGAAGGTCATATCATTAAGAAGCAGTATTCTCTTTTAGATATTGGGCCTTTATTGTGGGTTTGAGGGCTCTTCTAAAGCATCACTTTTAACTTTGCTTCACTAGGGGATAGAGATAACATTGTCCACTTCATATGCAATGCCAATACAGTGCTGGATCAATCTTCATCTCCCACTCCAACGCCTCCTCTGAGCTGACTGGCTGATATACTTGAATATTATACAGCCTACACCCTGTATACTTGACTGAGGAGTTTGATACAAGCTGGAGTATTGTTGGAAAAACTGGTAATACATTGGGGGGGGGGGGGTGTGTTTAACATTAGGGATACATTTAAAGATGCATAATGTAAAGGGACAGCAGTACAGTGCAAGCAAAGCTAAGCTTTACACTATTTGCATACAAATTACCCAGCTGATCCCTGTCATCTTGACACTGCAGTCTGTGAAAAAGCACATTTTCTCTGCTAATTATGGCAATGATAATGCTTATTTCTGTCATGATAAAGATCCCCAAAAGTAAGAGCATCCTGATGACCATGAAGCACTGAGGGAATTTATTTACTATTGATTTTAAGACGTGCTTGTGGAGGCTTGAGAAATTGCATGAAATGTACCAGGTACATATAAAGTGATGTGAATATTAATGTGAAAACTGGAGTGCTGACTCATTCTGCACCTGAACTGGTTCTTGCACTGGCACACGAATGAAGAAGCTCATCACTGATATTTTCATTCACACAGCAATTTTGTGGTCAACAATCAGCAATCTGTATATTTAAAGAAAACATGAATATGAACATTTTGAAGTGCTGCAGTGTATGAGTTGGTGCCTAATTATACACTGCCATCTAGTGGTCAAAAGAAAAAGCTTAATAAACAGGTATATTACTTATTAAGTGTTGCAGTAAATTTATTTGAACTCAGCTCATTTAAACAATGTTTTGGGGTCACATCACTAATATTGCAAAAAGAAAATATGGTTTATGCCACATATGGATTATACTAACAACCAACCACCCAAAATAAATAAAAGAATGCTATGTATAGCATCTAAGGCATGACATTGTACTGGAATGAATGTCAACACTGTTTTCGAAATACTCCAGGGTGATACTGGGTGTGAGCCCCCCCATAAATACCGGTTCTAATCATCTACAGAAAAATCCTGGCAGCCAAGAAACTAAATAACACATATCAGGTGATTATCAGTTTAATAGATGCGTCAGTGGTCTTTGTGCAAAGAGAACAGAGTATGAGTTAAAACAGAGGTGTGGCAGTATCAAAATGTACTTGATGAGTGTGTACAGACAACTGCCTCACACAATACAGCACTAACATCCTATACAGGCACAACACAGCATACAAACAAGGTGTTGTACAAACTCCATGGATAAGTGCTGTAGGGCTGATAAGTGCAAATCCATAGTTGGTCAAAGTGTTTTAAGATTTATTTTTGGCATCATGGCATTATCTGGAAATACCACTTGGCAAAGCAGGGGCTTTGTTTATAGTGTCAATAAAATTCAATTAAATGATACATAAGGAAAGAAGAAGGTATGGGAGTCTTGGATTACGGGGAATGGCACAGTTCTGATTTATAATGTTCAAGGCACCAGAACAACACGCATGGTGTTGGTGTATCCAGAGCCAGGACGCCAACCAGTGACAACAATCACCACATCACCAGACTTGTAGAACTTCCGGGCTTTACCTGAAAAAGAAAATTCATGTTATTCATTAACAACTTCAAGAATCTGTAGGCAGAGATTTCATGGCTAGTATAAACTTTAAGCTAAACAAGTAAATACACCACTTTTTTCCCAGAGCCCAAACCTCTTACTCCTCAGTTATCTCCAATCCTACAACAACAATAGCTCTTTTAAAGAAATATCTATAGAAGTATTGTGTCCCTACCGAACTCCAGGGCAAAACTGACACGCAAGTCCACATCCTCTGCCCAAACATCATTGGCAGGCTTGTTGTAGAGAATGGGGAAAATGCCACGGTACAGATGGCACTGACGTGCTGTCTGCTCGTTCCGGGTCACAGCCATGATGGGGGCACGAGGCCTGTATCTAGACAGCAGATGAGCAGACCTAAAGAAGAGGGTGAGAGAAAGCAAAAGAGATAAAGACTCAAAATGTGATAATCCAAAAATTAACTCTAACACCTACAGAACAAAGTCCACAATCTAGACATTACATCTCCAAAGAAACCGTATCATACACTGTCCCTACACTGTCAATACTAACTAACAAACCTATGTAAGCAATAGTAACATAATAGTAGTTTTTTATGTTACTATTGCTTACATAGCGGGCTTTAAATGAAAGATTTATGTAGTCAAGTAGACCTTCGATATATAACAGACTGTACTGGTTGCACCACAACAGCTGAGTGAGAAGTTTAAATTAGCCTGGAAAATGTCAGGGTTCAGGCCAGCAAAGGTCAGACTAAGCACGAGGGAGCACATTTCGTGTTGGGATGACACAAGGCATGTGTATGCGTTTCTGTGTGTGCACAATGTAAACAAAATATGTGAGACTGACATACCACGAAAGTGCTATAAAAATGCTTATGGTATAAATCTGAACGTGCATAGATGTACTGTGTCTCTATGTGTACCTTCCAGATTTGGTGAGAACAATAATGGCACTGGCAAAGCACTTAAAGGAAGCTTCCACTGCTCCTATGGCGACAGATTCACAGGGGTCACGGGTCAGGTGTGTGGTGCGACGCAGATCCTCAAACACCTGCCTGTGGAACATGGCTGCCTCAGCCTCACGGGCAATCTGAACCCAAACGCACAAGCAGGAAAAAACAGGAAAATGTAGTCACGGATGTTTGAAATTTGCTTTCGTCATAATTTTCAAACCTGGAATGATGTCTTGCAGAATTTAGACTCATAGATTACAATGTTATTAAATAATCAAAAACCTTTAACATAGGCCGTGTTGTGAGTACAGTTGTTGGACAGCTCCTCAAAAGCATGCAACATCAGCAGCACCATCGCACCACACCAGACAAGCTTTGTGCATGTTCCACAAAAGACAGCAAAGCACACTGTTAAGAGTACAGCACATGGACTGGTAAAAGACGAAAACAGACAGAATAAACAACTAACTTTAATGGTTTTTTTTAAAACATTTGAAGTCAAACAGAAATAACCATTCTTAGTTCTGAGTTTGCTCACATCATTATTTCATTACAAGACTTTAGTAAGACTTTTAGTAAGGGACAGCGAGTGAAATGAACATAATAGTCATGTTTCTTCACAACAACTATTTTAGAAATAATTGTAAGTCAGCTACTTTTTTTTTACACATGCTACATGATTAGCAGTAAATTTGTTTGGAGCAATTTTTCAAAATGCATTCAAGTGCCAGGCCAGAAGAACACCATCACACTAACCAGGTGCTGTGTCAACACAGACTCCACAGGGTACTCGCCCTTGGCTGTCTCCCCGCTCAGCATGATGCAGTCAGCACCATCCAGCACAGCATTGGCTACATCACTGCTCTCAGCACGAGTAGGACGGGGCTTCTTAATCATGCTCTCCAGCATCTGCCATTCAGAAGAACAAAGCCAGAATTATCCTTCATTATATGTTTATTTAGAAAAAAATAAAGTCCTGTTTTTGCTTTTTCACCTGTGTAGCACATATGATAGGTTTGCCAATCCTGTTGCTGCATCCAATCATCATCTTCTGAGCCAGGAACACCTTTTCTGTGGGGATCTCGATACCCATGTCTCCACGGGCAACCATGATACCATCACTGGCCTGCAGAATTTCATCAAAACTGGGCAAGAAGAGAGAGGGAAAAAAAGAAATAATAAAAAAAAAACATTTAAATAAACCTCCTTATTTAAACCAGGCAAAACAACAAATTGGCATAAAAAACACCTCCTAAAAATTAAGCAAAACAAAATATTTCAAATCAAGAATGCTTTTAACTAAGGATGTGATCAAAATGAAAGAAAAACAAATATTTTGAAAACAAAACACATTATCATAAGTGCTTGATTAAGAAACCTCTTTGTGGAACAGTGGCATTCGAAATCTCCTACACACTCACTTGCGCACCCCCTCATGGTTCTCCAGCTTGCTGATGATAAGGATGTTCTTCCCCTTTTCACCCAACACCTTCCTGACAGCGTCAACATCAGCAGCCTTGCGGATGAAGGAGGCAAACACCATGTCCACCCCTTGCTCCACACCAAACTGCAGGTCTTGGATGTCCTTCTCAGACACAGCGGGCAGGTCGGTTTTAGCACCAGGCAGGTTCACACCTTTCTTGCTGCCGAGCATTCCACCATTCTCAATCTCACACACCAGGTAGTCACTACCTGGATCAAAAGACATAGAAAGCTTCATACTGTGCAAAGATGTATAAACATAGAGAAAGTAAAAGTCAGCAATTTTCAGCAATCTTGATTGGGTTAGGATTTGGTTTAAACTGAATTCAATGCAGAAACTGACCAATTTCCAGGACTTTCAGTGAAATGAGGCCATCATCAATGTAAACCTTGCTGCCCTGTTGGACGACTTTAGTGATATTCTTGTAATCAAGCCACAGGGTTTTTTCATCACAGTTGTCCTTGAGTTTGTCATCCAGGGTCAGTTTGATTTTCTCACCCTTGTTTAGCTTCACCTCCTCAGTGCCACTCTGGGGAAGGGACATACATTACAATTTAAATATAAACATTTGATGAGAAGTATAATGAGCCTCAGTCTGTAGAGTGTGCATCTTTTATAACAACTTGGTAATGTGTCTCATAAAGGTTATTGTTTTTGGTAGTGACAATTCTAAGCAAAATGGTTGACAGAAAACAAGAGGTAGTATGCTGAGGACCTAAAAGATACACTCACGCCCTTGATGAGTCCAGTCCTGATTTCAGGACCTTTGGTGTCCAGTGCAATAGCCACAGGTCTGTACTCAAGGCTTCCAGGTCCAAAACTCTCTGTGGCTTCACGCACATGCTTGATTGTGTCTGCATGATACTAAAGAATAAAGAACATCTCAGTAGTTTCACAAGTGAAAACATATATACAATACACTCGCATATATTCAACAGCACACCCTCATATATAGCCTTTATAGGAGCTTTCAGTGGGAAAATATTAATAATGTAATGATCAATAGGCACATGAATATATGAAGTATATGAAGTATATTTCTTTACTTTTCATTATTCCTTTGTTAACAAATATCAAAGTCTTCATTTATAACATAATTTCTACATAATATATATTTTTTGCATGTTATTCTTATTAATAATAATAATAATAATAATAATAATAATAATAATAATAATAATAATAATAATATCAAGGATAGATGGCTAAATTGAGTTTATTAATAATGCAGAGGTGGTGTGTGTGTATATGCATCATATATGTGAGAATAGATGGACTTGTTTGGCAATTTCTTGCTTGTTTTACCCATACATCTACAATTAAACATCAGTGAGCAGTTGAGCGCTTATTTGAAAGATGCCACAAGTAGAGTGAACTGTAACTGTGTTACAGAGACATGCTATATATAATGTATGTCTGCACAGATTATATTTCCTATGGTATAAATAGTTGACCAGCTAACTGCCACACTACAAACACTTGATAAATTTTGAATGGGTACCAGAAGGGGTACAAATTCCTTTTCAGAGCTATAATAATTGCATTTAAATATCAGAGAATTCACCTGAGTCAACAGCTGATAACAGATGTAAGTCTAATATTATTAAACATTAAAGTTTTTAGTTTTGTATAAATAAAGTTTAAATACATTAACTGGACAAGACAGGGCATGGTTTAGTTTGAATATTAGTGACTGTGACCTACAACTTATAAACAGTGCTGCTGACATTTAACTGGCTTTGACCTATAGCTGAAATATCAAATGTATCATATGAAGGCATAACAGCACACATGATCCAGGGATTGAGAAAGTTTCATTAAAAGGCCAACCCTATGTCTAAGTATACTCTCTACTAAGGTTTTATTGTAAGGATATTCACAAAATTTGTAATCAGGTACTGAGGAACTGATAATAATTTAAAGAGAGCACCAACCTCATGAGTTCCATGTGAAAAGTTCAAGCGTGCAACATTCATGCCAGCCTTGATCATCTCCTTCAGCTTCTCAACAGAGCAAGAAGCTGGCCCTAAATCAACACAAAATCAAACTTAAAGCTGTAGGGCTTCAAGGTTCAGGGTTAGAAATAAGAACAAATACATCATGTAATTAACTACATTTATATTTATTTAATCCCACATTATGTACTGGAGTATGTATAATTAGTATGAGAAATTCCCATATTTATATATAATGAATACATTTTAAATTGCCTTAATATGTCGTAATATGTTGTTAAATATGTCATATTTCTTCAAACTTCAATCATCCAGTCCACCAAACACCAAACAAGTCGGCTCCATTTAAAAAGGAAATTAACAGGCTTTCTAACAGATTTAAAGATTTCAAGATTTATTGCCAGGAAACAAAAAAGAAATCAAGCAAAATTCCTTACTAAATAATATAGCGAACTTCCTTACCAAATTTCCCTACTTTTTGTGCTATGTACACAAATTTCCCAACTTTATGTGATGTGTTGTGCTTTTTGTGATCAAACATAAAAATGAGGATGCGTAAGAGTTTTGCTGACCAATTGTGCAGATGATGCCAGTGTTACGAGACACTGTGGGCTCGGAATCAATGTCCAGCAGGCACATGTGCTCCAGGAAAGTTTCTGCCATTGCAGCACTGAGCTGCTGAGCATGAATGGGGGAAGAACTCATATTCTTAGCCTTAGACATTAGTGTCTACTGGAACGTCCTGCAATGTGAGAAATCATAAACAGTATTTATATATATACTCTAATTTACATGAAAGTCAAAAAGGCACCTGAACTACTCTCACTCTCCTACCGCTGCTCTTGCCTATTCCACTGGTCATTGAGCAAAAAAGCACTGAAACACCCTTGACAAGAGGTCACCAGTCCATCACAGGGCAGACACACAAAGAAACAGATTTACACACACCTAGGGGCAATTTAGTCTATTAGTATTTGCCTAACTGCATGTCTTTTTACAAAACTTGAGCTCCTGGAGAAAATCACAGTGAGAACATGCAAACTCCAGACAGAACAGTCTCTGTCACACACACACACATCTTGTTGTGAGGTGAGACCACTACCTACTGCACCACCATGACATTCCACTTGATCTAGCTTTACCTGAATGTTATAAATTGCTTTTAATATTATATATTCAAAGATACAGTTTGCACACCATACACACAAGTCTGATAAAAAAGCCTATTAGACAAGGTAAGTGTACAACCGGTGTCGTAGAAAACCCCACAGCATCTGCTCTGCTAAAAATATCTTAAAACAGTGTGATCATATTACTTCTGTGGCTCTTCAAACATTGGTTATCCAAACCCAGTAAACTCTGACTGTCACTAAAGGTTACAGAGAAGTCAGTTGTAATGATATCTTAGCAATGAGTTCAAAGAAATGGCATGTGTTTAAATGCATGGCTGTACATAAACTCACTATAACAGTCATAATTTACACAGAAGAAAAGTTTCACTCCTCAGCACCTCAAAATTAAGATTATTCTGGTCTGCAGCTTAGGAAATAAGAATGTCACACATATTTACTGTCTTTACTATCTCACAGTTTCTAGCAGAGACATGTCTGTCTGTCATAATAGTATAGATGTAAACCTGAGTTACATAATAATAATAATAATAATAATAATAATAATAATAATAGATTTAGTCTGTATAGTTTTAATTTTAATAAAATTATTAGATTTAGCAAATACTAAATATACTAATACAAATGGTCATAATGTTTTTAAGATTAAAAAATAATAAAAATAAAAAAAACGTATAAAGTAAAAGCTCTCTCTGACCTACCCTAGCCGCTGGCCGGTCACAGGCAGTTGTGCGCTGTTCTCCAGTCTGCAATTTAACACCATGACTAACCGGTACTACTTTCGAGACAGATGACACTGTATCCCTCCGAGAATGTTGTCAGGTTGTTTCCTTGGCCCGCTACAAGCATTAGTTCCCGGTATTAAACAGTGTCTAACTATGTGAACTGTCATTTTACACGAAAGGTGTGTTTTATGATATGTTCAAGGTGTATATGTACATATACATCTCACCAATATATATACAACAAGTATATATTCTATATGTACAAGTGAAGTGGAGATGTAAGGTGGACATTTAGGTTCAGGTGAGGTGATGTGGACACGTAAGTACAAGTGAAGTTGAGATTTAAGGTGGACATCTAGGTTCAGGTGAGGTGATGTGGACATGTAAGCACAAGTGAAGTGGAGATTTAAGGTGGACATCTAGGTTCAGGTGAGGTGATGTGGACGTGTAAGTACAAGTGAAGTTGAGATTTAAGGTGGACATCTAGGTTCAGGTGAGGTGATGTGGACACGTAAG
>JAOVVF010000010.1:13172438-13189157 GCA_028565595.1 Duopalatinus emarginatus | reverse complement strand
ATTTAAGGTGGACATCTAGGTTCAGGTGAGGTGATGTGGACACGTAAGCACAAGTGAAGTTGAGATTTAAGGTGGACGTGTAGAACAGCAAAGCCGCACGCGTGCCACGTGACCTGCCGGGTTCCACTGCGCAGCCGCCAAGCGTTGTTAGGGAGAAAGCGGACAGCACAGGGGGAAATAAACAGCGACACGGGGCAGTCCGTCTAGCGTCTGACACGGACTGACAGCGCATCGCACAATGAACCGTTTTATATAATCACCCATGGCTTACCGTTTCTATCATCTTTTTTAAATGTTTTATTTAATTAAGGACACAGAAGACGGACACTATTCACTGCTCTATTATAAAGGTAAGCGCTAAAATTCCCAGTCGTGATGCTGAGATCAATGAGTCGGACATTGGTGATTGTATCTAGCTCATTGTCACTAAGGAGAGCCATTCACATGGAGAGATCTGGGCGTTTGTGTCTGGCGCTGCACATGGAGCTATTTAGGAATGAGTCAACAGGACTCTAGCAGGACCAGATTGGCTTAAAATGCTTAACAGTGCAAAGGATCTTATAGATCAGGATTAGTCTGTTCTTTGTGATAAAGCTGCCTTATTATTTATTGCAGAACTGTGTTGTGTATCACACATGTGAAATGCATCTCCTTCACTTAAACACAGACATTTACAATTTTCATTTGCAATTTTATTTTTATGTGCTACTGTTCTTTTGTTGTTGTTTTTTGTGCCCTTTGTCTGTGTATTCAATGCACGTAGCTACTAGTCTGTTCAATTATTTATTTATTTTAATTCGTTTCTATTCATCTGGTCAAAATGGAAATAAAGTAAATGAGTCAAGCAGCACACACACCCTCTTCTCCTTGTTGTTTTTACAGGTTGTTTTGCGATGGTTTTAGGATTACTCAGCCATTCTGGCTGAATAAGCATCATCTTCATCCTGGTTATAACGCTCAACCTCATCACAGAGTCTAAACCAGATTTCAACATACTGTGCCTGGCAAACTCCTCATCACTGGAATGGAAAGGAAGGGCAACAAAAAAAGTCACTGGAGCTAAGTCTATGAGCAGCATGGTAAAGACCCTTTTTCCAAACCCTTAGAATACAATGTCTACCTAATGCTATTTATTTTATTCATTGGTCATTTAATTATTGGAAATGTGAAAACTTACATAAAGTAAATAGAAATTCAGCATGACATGTTTGTTTAATGTGCGGAATATGTTAAACTGTCCACTCACCAAACTGTATAGACTACTAGTTGTTACAAGCATCTGCGAAAGAATAGACAAGAATAGGGGAGTGAAAATGGTGAGGACAAGTAAATCGCTAGGATTTAAGAAGACAAAGGAGGACACAGCTGACTCTGGTTAACCTGTCTGCCTCTCAGAGTGTCAGTGAGCAGTGCTGGAGTGATGAGGAATCAGATGGGGACAGTGACTGTGAAAGCATCCTCTATGGAGCACAGGTATCTATATCAAAACAGTAGGCTGAACCGGTGTTTGTGTAATACAGTTTAGTTAATACAACATTCATTTTTATTTTTATGGACCAGGGTAACTATATGGCACATGAATTAATGCAGATGATAGTTTGAAGTCATTAAAACTCATAATTGAACTGAACAATGTAGCCATCATATAATTAAGGAAGCAAACAAATTTGTGAGGCTGCTGCTGGAACAAGTACAAAAGTATTTATATCAACAGTAAAATGTGTCCTTTATCAACATGAACTGAACGGCTGCTCAGCAAGGAAAAAGCCACTTTCCAACTGCACATGCAGACAAAGATTTTATTTTGTTGAGAAATGTCCCAGAAATGGCCATAATAACTATTGTTTATATGGAGGAGGGAAAAAAATGAAAAAACACCATCTCAACCATGAAGCATGGGGGTGGCAGCATCATGTTGTGGGCATTAGATGGCATTATAAGAAATGAAAATTATGTAAAGATGTTGACATCATGTTGACATGTTTGGCTTATGTTTAAAAAATTAAGGAAATGCTACCAGATACTAACCATGTTTATGTAAAATTGTAAGCCAATGGGAATGTCATGGAATAAATAAAAACTCTCATAAATCATTGTATCTTATATTATGATTAAATTTAAGGACTTGTGAAAAACAGATTAAATGAACGTGGCTAATGTTTATGTAAATGTATGACTTCAACTGTATTTCTAAGTATAGGAACAAAAGAGAAATTTCTATTTTTTCTACAATGCAGAATAAATGTTTCCTACAGGGCAATTATGCTGCTGATCTCTATTGCCATCCACAATTGGACACAGATGTTGGAGCTGTGAAGGATATCTACTCTGACAGTGCTGTTGGTGTAAGGTACATAAGTTAATTTTTATTAACTAATATAAGGCTAATGTCAGCAGAACCTGAGCTCAGATTTTCCTGTTTTTTTTTTTCCAGGGAGTATGAGGCAATTGATGATGTGGACATCGACTTGCACATCAACATCAGCTTTTTAGATGTGAGTTAATGTTTTGAAGACACACAGCCCTGGCCTGTGATATTTCTGCAGTTGTTTGTTGTTTTATTCTATTTATCACAATTTGTACTACATAACATTTATAACATGGACCAAACATGTACGTATGTATGTTAGCACCGCTTTTGTGTAAAGCTGTATGGTATACTGAAAAGTAAGAAGTGCACATGTTAGCAGTGGTCTGCATCGAGACTGTTCACAGATGGATGTGTGCTGATTGATTTATGGTATATACTGTTTTAAGCAGAACATAATTTCGAGCAGAAAATAATATGATAAAGTGGAGTGAATATTAAGTATTGTTTGTTTATTTTATTTTTTTTTGCCTTTTTGCTGGTTTTTATGAATGGTTATACTGATTCTGAAGAACACTGCATATGTGTGTATTATCTAACAGGAGGAGGTGGCCTCAGCATGGAAAGTCAATAGAACAGAACCTATTGTTCTACGCCTTCGATTTTCTTTGTCTCAATACCTGGATGGTCCAGGTAGGAACAACAACTAAATGTCAGTTTATACGGTGTGTGGATGGCTAACCCACATGTCTGTTTTTTAGGGTTTTTTTTCGAGCAATGTTCTGTGTACACCTGAAAAAATTGTTTCTTTCAGAGCCGACAGTGGAAGTGTTCCAGCCTACCTGTAAAGATAGCTTTAGTGTCGGTGTACAGCTCAAGAGGTGACTTGCTCTCTTTTAAATTGAACATTATTATTATTTAGTCAATTATAATAACAGTATAGTGTACATAGTAGTAATCACTGAGGAATAATGTGTTTCTTCATTTCTTTCCCAGAATTCTTGGCACATTCATATCAAATCAGTGGAAACACCTTAGCAATGAATTTTTGAGAACTCAGCAGAAGAAGAGACATAGCTGGTTCAAAGCTGGAGGAACAATTAAGAAATTCCGGGCTGGCCTCAGCATCTTTACACCAATAGCCAAGTACCAACAGCTAAGCATATTTATCCTTACTTGGACTTATCATTCATAATGCTATGGCCCACTTGTACAGAAACACAATTCCTTAATATGAGTTAGCATTCCATATTTAGCACCGTTTTTTATTTGGGCAAACCCCAACCAATGACAGAAGTCACAGGTTAATGTATTAACACAGTATATGCAGCATCAGAGAAATTAAAGGAATACTAATTCCTTCAATGTCTGCTTCTGTTTGGTTTCCAGGTGTCCCAACGTACCACTGATCCAGGGTCCTGGAGAGAAGGGAAGGATATCGGGACCTGAACAGAGAGTGAGCCGCCTTATGAGCCGCTCCGTCTCCTGTACCATGAAAATGCCAAAAGGAGATTTACTCACATACGCACCCAATGGGCAGGTGAGATGCTGAAGCCTTCATACTTTCACTTTTTATTTAAGAGGGAAAATCCTACCTGTTTTTAATTATTTATTACATTACATTCATTACATTATGTCATAATTTTTTATTACTGTATATTAGCATTATATGTGTAAGTCACTTTTAAGTAATAAGTTCATTCTGTAAGCTTTGATGGTCACAATGTGTGGTATGAAGACCTGTGGGGTTCATAATGCAAAACCAGGGTTCTGTGATTTTCTAATTTTCTTATGCACAATTATTGGAGTTATTATGCCTATAAACAATTTCAACTTAAATGTAATGACTAATCAAATTTTAAAATTCTGAAGTTTAGAAAGAAAAGAAAACTCTGCACTCAGAGGCTCAGTGCATGTACATTTATACAATTAAAGGGGCATCTAATTGTAAAACCTTTAAGAAAGACTGGTCTACGGTCTCTGGTTACCTTGGAATAAAATAAAGTTTTTGGCTGTCTCTGTAGAATGTGGCAGTCCCTGGCTCCAGATCCACAGTTCAGATCACCACCAAGCAGCTTATTGAGCTGTTTTTTTCCTCACAAGCTCTCCTACACTGCAAGAGTATTCCTACTCTGGAATACGGCTTTCTAGTACAGGTATTTTTTTTTCTTTATAGGATTGTTGCCTGTATGTCTACATATATTAAAATAGTCGATTTTTCTAGATCATGAAGTACTCAGAACAGAGAATTCCCACTCTGAATGAGTACTGTGTGGTCTGCGATGAACAGCATGTCTTTCAGAATGGCTCCATGCTCAAGGTATCAAAAGTAACTACAATTAACTGTAGTTTCCTATATGCTGTACAGTGCATATTTTATGTATTTGAAATACTTGTTGTCTCTGATTATATTGGTCATAGAAGATATGTGTATGTCTAATGAAATCTACATGTTTTCTCAGCCAGCAGTGTGTACAAGAGAGCTTTGCGTGTTCTCCTTTTACACACTGGGAGTTATGTCAGGGGCTGTTGAAGATGTGGCAACAGGAGCCGAGGTAAGCATATATCACAAACATTTCTAATAGTTCTTGAGTTTGTCCTGTCTTGCTGGAACACCATAAGCTTGATTGTGTGATCTCTTTGCAGGTGGTTGACTTGCTGGTAGCAATGTGCAGAGCAGCCCTGGAGTCATCTCGCAAAAGCATTATATTTGATCCCTATCCATCAGTGGTTGACCCGTTCGATCCCAAGGCTTTGGCTTTTAACCCTAAGGTACAGGATTTTATCTGATATAATGACATCATGACTGCTGCCATGGCTGTTTTAGTTTACAATAATAAAGAGCTGATTACATTTACATTCTTTTCATGTTACCTTATCATATTATGTTTTTGCTTTCCATTTGTTGACAGAAACGAAGCTATGATAGACTGCAAAAGGCACTTGACAGCATCATGTCGATACGAGAAATAACACAAGTATTAAATAATCTGTTATTAATATGACAAATTTACCTTTGATCTTAAAGAAAGAAACTTATCTTTGACTTGTGATCGTACCTAATATCCTTTGGTCTGAAGAAAAATAACCAACATTGTCATATTTCTATAGGGCTCATATGTAGAGATAAAGAAACAGATGGACAAATTGGATCCACTTGCACATCCTCTGTTACAGTGGTAAGAATCACACTCCTATTAATTTGCCAGACTTGTTACACATACAGGGAATTATCTTGTTAAGGTTGATAATACACTTTTTGCTCATTCATCTGTTGCAGGATCATATCCAGCAATCGATCTCATATTGTCAAGCTGCCTTTAAGCAGGGTAAGTGAACTTCTTAGTAGCATTGTACTCCAATATTTTAACTACTAAATGAGTGAAGCGCACAAATGAGTTGAATCTATTTGATCTCATTTCTTTATCTTTTGTTTCTGCTGACAGCAACTCAAGTTCATGCACACTACCCACCAGTTTTTGTTGCTCAGCAGCCCTCCAGCCAAAGAGGCTCGTTTTCGCACAGCTAGGAAACTATATGGCAGCACCTTTGCCTTTCAGTGGGTATATTAATATCCAAAAAATCTAAATAAAAATAAATTGATATCTGAAACTGTACTAACATGGTCATCTGGTATCTTAAAGTCAGATCTATAAAGATAGGGAAAGATGTTGTTATAATGTTAAAAAACAAATAATTAAAAATAACAATTATATTAAAATTGGTAATAGATTTTGTTATATATTATCTATAATATGTTTATGCTAATTAACAACAAATATATTTTTCTCTTTACCCACCTTTCCAAAGGGGATCACTTATTCTGTAGATGAAGGTTTAATATAATCTAATAATATAATAATATAATTTAATATAATAATATAATAATAAAGGTTTAAGATTTAATATAATCCAACTATAATTTAATATAATGCATGTTTATCTCTATCAATGTTTAATAGTGGCTCCCATATAGAAAACTGGCACTCTATTCTACGAAATGGACTTGTTAACGCCTCCTACACAAAGCTGCAGGTATAGTATGTACTACCTTGACAGACTGACTGATAGAACTGTATTAGACCATAAGACCAACTCTATCAATGTTTTCTCTAATGCAAGCTGCATGGGGCAGCCTATGGAAAGGGCATCTACCTTAGTCCCATCTCCAGCATTTCTTTTGGATACTCTGGTAAGAGAGACTTTGTGATGGTATGTATTGTAGGGTTGGGTTGTTGCAATTTTAGGTATAGTTTAACTTAAATTAAAATGCCTTTTTCTAGGAATGGGTAAAGGACAGCATCAGATGCCCACAAAGGAGGAGCTAGTACATCATTATAACAGGGTCAACACCATTTCACAGGTGTGGGTTACAAGTTTTTCTAATTTTTGGTCTTTTTGTTGTTAAATTATTTGTGTGAAGCTGGCTTTAGCCTGTACAATTTTGAACTTTTGCAGTCAGAGAAAAAATGCACAAAGAAAAAAGAATTATGAAATAAATAAAAATAATTCTTTTTACGGGAGTTGAGATCAGTGGTCTTAATGCAAAAAGTGATGTGCTCACTGGTTAGTGTCACTGTGACTAAAGAGCTAATGACAAAGTTCTGGCAATATCAGAAATGTTTTACTGTATAAAAATCATCAATAGGAACACATAGGATAACAAAAAATATATTCGACAGCTACAAAAATGGTAGTGGCAATGGCAAAATGTAAATGAAACATGCTAATGGACAGAAAAATATCATTATCGTCTCAAACTCGTAATTATCTGCATGCACCCGGATCCTTCTGATTGAGAGCATATTCAGAAAGTAGCAATTTTCTTCAATCACAGGTCTATTGTTAGATGATTTCCATCTCATAATTTGTCATGGAGAGCAAATTATTGCACAGACTTTCAAAGCAATAGAACATAAAAGGGAGTGTATTATCTCGTCTTCTACTTGTGTCAGCCTCACCACAGGATTTACTGTGTGTCTTTACAACATTATTTCTTCCTACAACATTCATATTCATTTTTACAGAGTCTCCCAGTGCAGTCAAGGTTTCTTCAGAGTCGGAATCTCAACTGTGTTGCTCTTTGTGAAGGTAAGAGACAGCCATAATGACTTTACGCTATCAAGAATTAAATAAATGCCATTATGTATTTTATTCACATTGTTTTTTCTTGTTGTATATACACAGTAATAACATCCAAAGACCTCCAGAAACATGGGAATATTTGGGTGTGCCCAGTGCCTGACCATGTCTGTACACGCTTCTTTTTTGTGTGAGTTTTTAATCAAGCTAAATTTCCCAGTTTTCCTTAAAACTGATTAATTCATTGTACATGCTGACCATAACCACTTGTATGTTGTACAGGTATGAAGATGGTCAGGTGGGAGATGCCAACATTAACACACAGGAAGCTCGAATTCAGAGAGAGATCTTGCGGGTGATTGGGACCCAGTCAAGTTAAATGTCTTAATTCAGTGTCTTTGAGAGACTGAGGAAAGACAGAATAAAACCTCCAGTGGGTTATTGGTATCTGTATGATTGCTATTGCCAAATTACAAGTATTTATGACAAAGGGAACTTTTTACATTTTTTTAATAAGGTTGTTTTTAACCTGTTTTTTTATACATTCCACCTTTGTGTATTCATTTGTGTGTGTGTGTGTGTGTGATCTTCACAGCATTCCTCTGATTACATACTATGTTATGTATTTCTATATATTTAAATAATATCTCCACTATGCCCCTTGGGGCTCTGTTGCCACATTTAAACACTGTCAATATTAATGTACAGGTCAGATTAATTTGGCCCATTATTCCTCAAACCACTTTCTACAACTGAAGTTGTTCTTGGATGAAAAAGGTGCTACATTAGATGTCAGCAAAAGCAAAGGGGGGCAAAACATCATATTTCCAGAAAAGGCTTGATCAATATGCTACATAATGACTTATTTAAAAAATACCGTAAGGATTTATTCTGTTAAGTGCTCAGCTCTGTTCAGCTGCATAATTTTAGATTTTTGGAAGTCAGTTTAAGCCAAAACTGACTATAATTTGATTTATTTAGGGTAAATTCCTTTTGTAAAATATGTGGTCTGTTGTTTCTAATGGTACTAAAAACATACTATAACAGTGCCATAAACCTGCTGTAATCTGTAAGGCTTCAGAAGCTGGCAATCTTGGCAATATCTGTAGCATCAAACACTCTACACTAAGCCTAATCTGTGCTATATAGCAAAGAGACACCTGCAGTTTTGTCCTATCATTGTATATAAACATAAAGTAAATGTGTGACCAATAGAGAAAAAGGTTTGTGGTCGTGGACCACATTTGTATGGAAACTCTTTTTAAAAATAAAAGCATGATACAGAAAATTATATACAGTGGTCTGTCTGTGTTGCTGAGAATAAATACAGGTGTTTTTTTTCTTTTTTTTTTCGATTCTAGTATTTCATCTTGTTCTCCTGAGGTAGGTAAATACAGTTTACCTATTACAGTGCATTTACTCCCATATGAGCTCCACATCTACTTCCTCCCTGTTTGTCATTCATCTGACACCTGGTCAGGTTCATGGTTGATCTGGAGGCAATCTCTGTAACACTGGGCAGAAGGTGGGAGAAATCACCCTGAATGGGATGCTAGTTAATTTGCAGGGCACCATGCACACAAACACACATTTGCACACTCATCATTAACCTGGGTTAATTTACTCTAGCCATATTTACTCATGCATTACCAGTTGGAGGAAACAAACACAAAGGTGAAACTTCTCACAGACACTGACGAGCTAAGCGTTCTACAGGTGCTAATTTTTCATGCAATCAGGCCCCTGTAAACAGCCAGTCAGAGTTGTGATTTGTTTAGAGCCTACCTGGAACCACAGGACAGGGCAGGGTACCACAGACACATTCCCTCTCACACCTATGGGCAATTTAGCATATCCAATTTGCCTACCATGTGTGTGCGAGGCTTGAACCCACAACCCCAGATCCCTGGAGATACACACACATACACTATCTGTGGCACCACTTCCCATGTAAACACAATGCAGTTCCATAACACTCAGATGTCATTGATTCTGTGTGATACTATAAAGGACGCTTTACAAAATTTTACTAATTTTACTATGGAGAGAACTATGAAGAAAGCCAGTGGCAAAGCCTTTGTTGTCTGCCAGATAACGTCTGAGTGTGTGCAGCATCTGTGCTATTTTATAAAAAAAGCTGGAGAGGCTGTACTTGTTAGAATAGGTCATTTATTTAGCTGCAGTAGTGAGTTTTTTTGTTTGTTTTTTTGTTTGTTTTTTTTTTTTTTTGGGGGGGGGGGTGTTCATAATTCTCACTCTATATGTTATAAAGACATTATATATAAGACATTCTGATTAGTAAACCATGGAGCCAATGCTTTTGTGAAACTTCTGAAATAATTCCTCTCTATGATAACAGCATCATTCTATTTATACCTAACTTCTGTAACTATATTTTATTACATATGATACATTTTATACTGTCATATAGCTGCTGCACATTTGTAATTCTGTAATTCTTCTCTGATTATTAGTAGATCCATCTTAACTCTAAAACACAAATGAACAGATACTTAAACATTCGTACATTAATAATAGGTTGTGTTTTGAATATCAGACTGTTCTCTGCTGCAGTATTCTTACTGACCTTGTTCTCCGTGTTGATATATAAGGGTCATAGCTGCCTTGCAGTCTCTCGGCTACAGGCTGAGGATTTTGTTAAGCAGAACTGGAGCACTACATGGCCTTCTGCTCTTTGGGTGAATTCACTGCCTCAAGGCTATCAAAGTGGAACAGGCAAAGAATGTACAATAAGCAAAAAAGGATACTGCATTGCATTTTTTTTCCCTTTTTTTAATGGTTTAGGGTTTTGCACTGTGTGTTGTGCTTTAATAATGCTTGCAGCTGTGTTTGAACTGGCCTTGTCAAGTTCAAGTTTTTCTTCAGGGTGTAAACAGAAACCAGCAAAGCGCAGGCACGTGCTTCAGTGAACTGAAGTCTTAGAATCCTTACAGTGTCTTTGGTTTTTACTCTAATGTCTGGTGCATACTGCACAACAACCTCTGTAGTCAGGGGTCATAAACAATATATTAAAGAGCAAAATTACCAGCTAGTCAATCCCACAGAAACACACACAACTACTGGATGCTGCCTGTCATCCGCTTTCCTGAAATTTACATTTATATTCTACAGAATATTTCTCAGAGGAACCATGCGTTAATCGATTCTAAATAAACAGGAAATGTCACTGAAAGTCACTGTAGCTTCAAAGTAGCGTAATGAAAAATATTTTATGAAATTAACCTTAATAAATTGACCACAAAGGTTTAGACTGACTTTCTTATAATATTCTTAAAATATTGTTTTTACCCCTTTTGGGGAGTTTCAGGTCTAATTCATGGATGTCAGACCGATCCTCCCCCCAATCCCACCCGTAATCCGCGCCCTGGGTGTGTGTGTGTGTGTGTGTGTGTGTGTGTGAGTGTGTGTGTGTGTGTGTGTGTTACCCAGCGATGGACTGTCACCCAGTCCAGGTGGTGTTCCTGCCTTGCCCCCAGTGATTCCAGGTGGGCTCTGGACAAACCACCACAACCCAGATGTGTGCTCACTGCCCCCTAGTGTTCACTCTGTATGTGTGTTTCACTGCACGGATGGGTTAAATTTGGAGGTGCAAAATATATATCGATCAGTTTATATCGATATGATTTACTGTGCCCTGGATAGCACATTAAACATATATGAGCATTGTATATGTATTGATCTCAGACTATGTGCATGCAGAAGAATTTGCACGTGTGGAAGTCTAGCTCAGACAGGAAGCAGTTTTGCGCATGCGCCCTGGTGTCCGCGCTGCAGCGCTGTCGGTTAGATCCACGGTTTGGTGTCGGCCTTCCTGTTCACAGATTCGACCTGTAAACCACAGCGAACCCGGGGTCGTGCAGCATGTTCAGATCAGCCCTCCGTCTCTCCGTCTCTGCTGCTCGGAGCATAACACAAGCCCGACCACAGAATATAGGTAAACTGTTGTATGGTTGAATGTTTGAATTAACGACCTTGCGTTGAGAGGACCTTCTGAGTCGGCTAGGTGCTTTAGCTGCTAGCTAGTTAGCTTGCTTGCTAATCACAGGTAGACAGAAAATCTCGGCTAGTTAGATGTTAGTGTTGGATATCTTAGCTCATGTATTAAATCAGGTAGTCTTTTTTCCACGCATATGTTGAATTTTGGTTAAAGATATTTCTGTATTAGCCACATTTACCCCGTGTCCTTGTAATGACCCGCTAAATGTTTGAGGCCCGTCAGACAAAGTGCATGAGGGAGGCTAGCTGTCTGTAGCACTCTGTCCTTGTTTCACTCGTGTCCTTGCTCATTCCAAGTTCACAATGAATTTCCTGTATTACCGAACACCTGTTCATATCTTGTAAATGTATTAACAGTGAGTAATGTTGTCTATTACTGTTTTATTTTTTAAATTAAATACCTTGTTGTTTATGTTTTTGCATAAATAGCAGTGCTATCTTGCTGTATCTAGTTAGCAGCTGACTACCTAACATTATTACATTTACTAGAGAGTACAAGCATATTTGGATATTTTTTAGTAATAAATAGTCATGTTTCTTTTTTCCTTAACCATGTATATACTCATTAAATACATTTTAACAGCTTTAACAGCTGTGAAAGCTGAAGGTGTTTGAATGTGAAGGAGGTAAATCAGTAGCATTATATATGTCTAGTGAAACCTCAGATTCACATATCCGCAGAAATGCACTTCCTCCTCCTCTCACCACACTGCTTATTGTCCTTACTTAATGGATAACCGAATGGAATATGTCCATTAAAACCATCCGTTTATGGTTTTATGTCAACACCTCATTGCATGCATTATCCAACAGCAGAGTGTTTCAGCAGACCACACAGAGTACAGTACTGTAGAGGAGCTGATCAGAGTAGGAAAAGAGACTTGACAAATGAACCTAGTGCAGATCCATTGGTGTGTATTAATTGGTCAGAAAGTTTACATGTGCACTCAGTTGTCCAATTAGTGAACTGACAACATGTCTTGTTTAAAGAAACATCACTCGAGAGGTAGTATTTACTGATGATTTGGACAAAAACGTGTCTTAAGGTATAAAAATTGTCTTTGTATAACGTTAAAAGGAATGTTAGTTGATCTTCTTTAGACTATAGGACTTTATACTGATTACACTACATAATGCTGTAATAAGTGTAGTCTGTGTGAAGATGATGCATGGTCAGAATGAATGCTGTATGATCATTACTGCATAAGATTTCTTTGCTGTATTTCAACTAATACGGAACGCAAAATATATTATTTACAAAGCAAAGCTTTTGGTACCGATTCAAGATAAATAAGAGCGTTTAGATGCTGAAGTTCATGTCACAGTTTCTAATATGACCTTTTGTTGAGTACAGATTGTATAAAATTAGGTAATATTTTACACTGATTTGGATGTGGTGATTTCGAATGTGTGACTGACTTCATTGAATTATCTAAAAAGGACTTATCAAGACAGTCAATAAAACATTGTACTTTTGTGACAGATGGCATAACTTAAAATAGTAACCATTGCTGTTCTGGATTTGGGGTTAAGTGTTTATTCGACCACTAAATGATATACATGTACTAGGGATATGTGAATGAGATTTATGTTTAAAGTGCTTTACAACAAAAATGCATTTTCTTAGTGCCTTCCCATCATTACTGAGATGTACTTTATCATACATGTCTGCACTGCTGTAAGAGAGATCTTCATGATTAATAATTGCATAGGCAACCTTCTGGTATTTCTCTGATGCTAAAAATCTATTGTAAATAGTTTGATCTCAAAAATGAATTCAGTCTACTACTTGAATAACATGTCCCAGAGTAACCTTGGCAATGCCCACCAATAGTGTACTCTTACACTCCCCTATCCATAGTTGGAGTAGTGTTACTCAGGTCAGATCCCTGAGCACAACTGTCCACTTATAGAAACTGTTCAGCACATCCTGACAGTTTATCATCCCGTGTGTACACACAATAGATATATATATATATATATATACACACACTATATATACACACACACACACACACTATATATATACATACACTATATTGCACTACATGCTTTTATAGCTGAATGAACATATTCCAACAGCCATACACCAAAATCTAGGGGATCCCCTACATGTGGAATCTGGAATGTAGGCTGCTGTTCCTTTTCCATACTAATGTATTCCGTTCCTGTCAGCCCCTTTAGCTAGCCGCTGCTACTCTCATGGCAAGCAGGAGACAGATGAGGAGTTTGATGCCCGCTGGGTCACCTACTTCAACAAACCAGATATTGATGCTTGGGAGCTCAGGAAAGGTTAGTCATGAATTTTAGGAATAATTTAAAATGTCAACCTTTTGCTACATGTTTGTGTTTTTATCATCTTTATGTCCGTAAGTAAACAGAGAAGTAGGTTTAAATGTTTTGTATTTACAGGAAAATTAATCCTTTTAAATCGCTAACCTAACTGTAACATTGTTTTCTTGGTTTCATAAAACATTTAGATCATCCAGTTTTTTAAATATTTCTGTAGGTGTATTCATAACTGAAAAAAAGGAAGTGTTTTGATATATGGCCCACGCTTAGTGCAAGTGTTTACTGCTCCTGCATCAGGCAGAATATACATATGCAAAATGTAATCATATGCTTTACTGTGTGTCTGTTTTGTTTTGTTTTTTTCCACCTTCCAGGTATGAACACTTTGATTGGTTATGACCTGGTACCTGAGCCCAAAATCCTGGAAGCAGCTTTAAGAGCTTGTCGGCGATTAAATGACTTGGGCAGCGCCATCCGTATTCTTGAGGCAGTTAAGGTCAGTGTTTTAAACAAACATTTTATGATTGGTGTTAATGTGGTCATTGCTGTGTGCAATTATTGACTTTCCTGTTTTAGTTATGATAATAGAATGTAAAGTAAATCTCTGGCATATTATTTACCTTAACCTTGTAATTATGTGTAAAATAGTTTTAAAAGCATAATCAGTTATCATGCAGCTGTTCATCCATATACCTTTATCTTAATTTCACCAGGACAAAGCAGGTTCACACAAAGAGATCTATCCATATGTTATCCAAGAGCTTCGCCCCACTCTTAATGAGCTGGGAATTCCGACACCTGAGGAGCTTGGCCTAGACAAAGCATAGACTTCTGAAGTCATGGTGAGTGTTGGCACATAGATACAACTTCATACAGTCGTGCCTTTTTTTAAAGGGGCCATTTTGTGAAAAATTATGTGCAGTGTTCCTACACATTAATTTAGCTGAAACATAATTGATGTCCAACATTTGCTTCATCAGTTAAGTGCTCACCCAATATATTTTTGTCATATAAAGATGGGATAAAATGATGTCTCTCAAAATGAAATAGAGATGTAACTCGATTCCAATTTCACAAATTTTTGTATAATGTGGCCAAGAGTCAGCAAATTAAGCATATTTTGTTTATGTCTATCTGTCTGTGTTTTCTTCTGGCAGAGTCTTGCGAGGGACCGTTGCTGTTGTCGGGACTGAGTGAACCTCCTGTACTTGAAGTCTTTGCCACGTCATGATATTTGTGTTATATTTAATTGGCCTGTATAATGTTCTTTTGCCTGTAAGATAGTGGTGGACCTAATAAAGGGAGAGATATATTTACTGAATCTGGTCACTGTTTCTGAATTACAGCTGTGTGTGTGTATTTACTATTCTATTATAGTGTGAGCTGAGCAACCTTTGTGCAACACCTCATAGTAAACTTACACCACTAGAGGGCAGTACGCGAGCTTTAGAAGCTTAGGCCAGCTATTAAATATGCCTGGTGTATGCAGGAGCCACGTCATGCCCTATGTAGTGCATAGAAATAACCAACCTGTACCTCTGTTTCTCAAATTATAGGTAAAGCAATAATAAAGCAAGCAGTTGATGTTATTCCTTATTTGTGATCATCAGATATAGGAAAGTAATATGCTGTGTTTTAACTCGTAGAGAAATACAAAATATCAAGGTATTTGACTATTATACCCATTAGCCATATTTATTCCATCATATTTTTATTGACTGCACTAAACTTTCTGTTACTAAACTTTACACCCACAGAATACGATTTTTATTTAATACATTATGTATAATGTGTAAAACTTTCTATACTTACAGGTATACAAATCTTTATATAGTTGAAAACATTGCAATAACAGATGCCTATTTTAATGTATGTTCTTATGTGGTTTTAAACTTTTGTCATAATGTGTTGTTTGTCAACCTTTAAAAAAATCCAGATATAGCTGCTGTAACAACAACACAAGAAAAACTAATTTGTGGAGGCTTGCTTAACAATAAGCAATTAAAAACAAAATATTTCTCATGAATGGGTTAAAACACTTTAGGAGAGACACAATGCTTCAGCCCATGCTGTTATGGGAAAAGTATAAATAAGTTTGGCATTTGAGCCCTGTGTAGACATTATTAAGGGAGAGTTATTCAAGTTAAAAGGGAACTTAAAAGTGTTATCAGTTTACTGTCATAAGATCGTACCTTATTAGTTAACACATGGTGGTAATGAGGTGTAAACAATTAATCAGGGTTACTAACCTAATTAATCTGATTCTGGTAACCACAGTGCTACATGACTAGTCTACAAATAGGGTCAGAAAAATTAAAATAACAATATATGCAGTATAAAATAATACTAAGCATAAAACACTGGCAACTGTAGCTGTACTGAACTGTCAAAAAAAATGTCCTGTAAAAATAGCACATATTACTGAGTATAAAAATAATTAAGGACTAGACATGGCCTATTTTTCTATACTGCATCTTGGCTGGATGTCCATACTGAATTGAGTGATTACTCATACAACAACGAGACAGACAAAGCCAGCCTTGTCAAGATTTAATCTGTACTTATTCAACACAGTCATCAGAATGGATAATTCAGCAGAGTAAAGATGTAAACATATGATAGTAATTGGGTATGAGTGCTCTTAATGGATTTCATTTTTAACTCATCACGTTCAGAAATAAAATCTGAACCTACTGGGTTTACACTGTAGATCTCTAAATCCACTGTGAAATATTTTAGGATATTACTGATAACCTATGGGAAGACCACTAATGTGCATTTAACCAATGAAAGATCAAATTAATAAATATGGATGTAAACGCAAATATATTTATGCAACCATTTCAACAGTGTGTGTGTGTGTGTGTGTGTGTGTGTATATTAAGGCTTGTGGGTCTGCACTGTGCTGGAAAGCTTAACTTGTTGCTGTAGGCGGGCTCTGGTTGTTCTCTGGTGTGTGTGTGTGTGTGTGTGTGTGTGTGTGTGTGTGTGTGTGTGTGTGTGTGTGTGTGTGTGTGTGT
>JAOVVF010000010.1:13154768-13169817 GCA_028565595.1 Duopalatinus emarginatus | reverse complement strand
GTGTGTGTGTGTGTGTGTGTGTGTGTGTGTGTGTGTGTGTGTGTGTGTGTGTGTGTGTGTGTGTGTGTGTTGGTTGATTGGTTGGTTGGTGGGTGGGTGGAGGAAAGCCAAGGAGAGTGTGGGAGTCCACATGCACGCGCCACTTTAGGAGTGGAGGTCAGCGAGCGTTTCCCTTTGGCTGGCCCCCTGTTTTTTTTTTCCCTTTATAAATCCCAACATTGATTTTCTATTTGCTCTGGAGCACCAGAGGGCTACAGGACTATCAGAGGCTTATCGCAAGGGAACATTAAGCAGTCGGGTGGATGCACACACTCTGGGCGTGTTAATAGAGCACGGGTGAGAAGAAGAAGAAGAGAAAGACTGTGGTCGGGTAGAAAAAGAGGGATGGCGGTGGACAATTCCAGTAGCAGCAAAGCGCAGACGGTGAGTCTAATCCACTAAGACTGATTAATAACTACTGTACAATTTCACAACCAACCCAGGAGTCATGATCAAGTTAAATAGAGTGGGTTTAAATTCACTAAATAAAGAGCGCTTTTTATTTTCTCACTTTCCAGAGTTTGTTGTAATTGACTGTATAGTTTTTTTTTATGTCGGCTAAATTGAATTTGTACACGTCATGACTGCTGGAGTGGTGTCTCTCTTCCAGTCTGAACACTCCTGACTGATCCGTCTGAGAAACGGTTTCAGTGTAAACTGAGGCTTTTGCGCGATTCGGTGCTTTTTTTTTTTTTTGTTACACACACTTCTCTACACAACACGCCGCTGGTGTCACTCGGTTGTGTGTAAACTGGATGGTCGGGTTGGAAGAGCGCCATACTTTTAATCCCCCGCCGGCCCTGGTTAGTGCTCACACTGCGTCTGTTTCACTGCCTCCTTTATAACTTTGCACAGATTTAGTTATGATTGTGTGAATGCAGTTAATCCGATTTATATTAATTAGTTAAATGTACTATACATGGGACACAGCGTTTGGCCGGAAATCCGGTCACCAGTGCCTAGTAGCCAAGCATCGGGGTCAAAGGACAACCATGTGTGTGTTTGCTAGCAAAAGCCTCCACACTTGTATTTTAATCATGTCTTTAATATTTCATCATTAGAACAACTCAGGTACCTTTTATACTTTTAACTATGATCTAAAATGAGTCTACATTCATAATCAGCCCGCATTTGGACTTGGATCTGTAGCGTAGAGGCCTTTATTTTATTAGCCTACATGCTCTCGCATTAGCACACAAACTTATTATCGGACCTGAGTTAGTAGTGAGTGAGGCGTTATTATAGGATTCAGTCTGTGGTCTGATTACCCCTGACTGCAGACTGAATCCTGATTACCAGTTATATAGACTAACTGGTGTGGTTCTGATCAATAACTCAGTTTACCAGAGCCTGGTGGTGGGAGATGAGGTGCTGGTGGGATTTGAACTCACAATCTTCTGATGAGAAGTCCAAAATCTTAACCACAGACCTAAAACTGACCAACATGTTCATATTCAATTTGGTACAATAAAGTTAAGTGGTTTGTTCAGAGAAAAAAAAATGTATCTCTTTGTGTAATGCTCTTGTGTAAGAAACTTTACATATACGTTGGTACCCAGACAAAGATATGTGAAAATGACTGAAACTTATTTTGTTTGTGTCTTCAGCCTATTTTATCACAGGACAGTGGTCTGGCAGGACCGTTTTCTCAGGCAGCACTCGGCTCTGTGGCTGGTGTTAAACTCGAAGCGGTCATGGAGCAGCTCCAGAGGCAGCAGCAAGCCAAACTGGACATGGAGAGGAAAGAGCGACACCTGAGCGAGGCCCATATCCTATATGCCCAACAGCTCGCTGCTCAACATGCTATCATGGCTTCTGCCCGTGCCCAGGGAATACCAATAAACCCTGATTACTTCAGCAACAGCTCCAGAGAACAAGTGCTGAAGAACAGCCAAGGGCCCCCAGTCAGGGTTTCTACTCAGAGTAGCGTGGAATCGATGCAGGATGAGGAGGAAATGAACAGAGGACCTGCTTCTGCCGAAGAAGAGGATGATGATGATGAGGAGGAGATAATGGATGGTGAGGATGGCAGCGAGGATGATGTAGGTGAAGGGTTGGAGTTTCTCAGAAAGCAGAGCCTGGCCCTTCAGCAGCAGGGTGTGGGAATCGCCCCATACTCTTTCCCAGTCTATGCTGCCTCTCCATCAGCCGCAAAAAAACGACCCCGCTCGCCTCCACCAAAGGTGAAGGATGAGCCGGAGGATAGCCCATCCCCTACCGAGCAGCATTCCTTCAATACGCCAAATGGCATTGCTGACTGGAGTTTTGATGACTCAATCAAACAGGTTTGTCTTTTGTTCACATCAGCTGGTTTTGCAGTACTATTCTGAGAACTAATTTTTTGAAGACACTTTGTCAAGCAAGGTCAGAAAGAATGTGTGTGTGCATGTTTGGGTGTTTTTGGGGGGTTGGAGCTCAAAAAAGTTGCGGTATGGCATAAATGTTTGTGGTTTGAGTAAGTGTTTAAATGCATAGGTAGAATTGTCATGCAATACAATCACATTTGTACGCATATGCTTCATGGTTGGTGTGGGGTTTGTGCAGATATTTATTTACTTATATTACATTTAGTCTTTCATTCATACTCATTTTCTTCCTGCATGCTCACTTTTCTCTGTTCTTCCTGGCCCGCGGTGCTTTCTTGGAACAGATACTTGGCAGTGTATTACTGTCTTGGCTTTTGTCCAGACAGACATGCTGCCGATGTTGTCAGACAGAAGGCCAGGTTGTTGGAGGCACGTGCCTCTGCTACAGGAGACCCAGTCATAGAGATTTACATGCTGTGTGGCCTGAATACAGAAATATTTTTTGTAGTATTGCTAAAATTTTATTGTAAAGATAAAGATTATATTTTTTCACTCCTAGGTGTTGCTGTGGAGAATTTAACCCAGCATAGATGGAAATAAAATGCTCTGGTGGTTTTAGCACAAAAGTCCCTTTTAATGTAGCTGAGATTGTTTTCATATTTGAATAACGTTCGAAGTTGAGCAGAAAACTTTTGGGAATGCTTAAAAAAATGCTAGCTTCAGCATTCTTTCAATTTTAATGCATTTTTATTCTTTTTTTTTATGATGAAACTCTCGTATCTTTTATGTTACTTGATACTAGACACGTTGTAAACTGTGTTTTAGAGGCAGCTATAGCAAGCACCCAGCAATAAAGCTATTATAGCAGGAAGTGAGGCTCCATGTAGATGGGCAGCACTCTGATGTTTTGGTCACACCCATGTCACTATATATTTATAGGATAATGGTGGGTGTGGGCGATATCGTTTCCTGTGCACCCTTCACGTCTTGCTGGCTTTATGTGGATTTCATTGCTGGAGAGTTTTGTTAGTTTTGTCAGTTTTCAGTCAGCTAATATGTGCACACTGTCAGGCACGTTCTTTTAACATTTAAAAACATTGTTCAAATCTGTCTTACTTCAGTGGTTATATAAAGTTAAACTTAATACACATTACACTAACTGGCTAGTGTTGTTCTAGTAACAGCTGGCTGTTTAGGCCATGTTTATTATTTGATGAAAATAGTCAAGATCAGCTGATCAGCCAAATCTTTCCCTCTTTGTTTTTCAGGCCAAAGACTTTTTGTGATTTTTAGGCATTGGTTATGGGGATATTGTATGAGGCTATTATTGTATGAAGTTATTAGAGAGAAATGGATAGAGGCTATTGCGTCAATGCATGCTTTATGGATATCTGGCCATGTGGCTCTGCTGTGGTGAAAGCAGTTTATTGATGACTGAGAAATTGTTGTCTCTGTCTTTTTGTGTCCATTTTGTTTTGCTTCCTTTTATCCTGCCTTTTCAAGTCTGCTCTTTAGTATTGAATGATGCTCTGCAGTGGTGACTATCAGATTGCAGTGTGTGTAGGGGGGCTGGTTTGATGGCATTGGCGCTACAAAAGAGAACAGATGCCACAAATGGCATTTTCAAATGAGGGTGGGGGTTGCCTTTTTGAAGCTTTTCACACTTTAAAGGACAAGTCAATCAGTAAACACCTACATAGTGTCAGGGACTATGGTAATGTTTGATTATATCTTTAGGAAATCATCCAATTAATTGGCAGCATTTAGATTAAAACACACACACACACACACACACACACTAAGATCTGCTTTGTTTGTCTTTTCCATGGAGATGAATTTGCTAATTAAAGTCATGCATATGGCTGTAGGAATAGCCCATTGGTAGTCATGAGATTAAGTGATGCATGAAAAGCTGCAGATTGGCACCTCTGTGATGGAAAGATTTTGCACCGGAGTGAGACCTGTAAGAGCAAATATTCTCTGTGCTGTTGCCACAATAATAAACCTGAGTGGTGTTTTCAGAGACTATCTGACTAACTTCATCGGTACAATGTGTGTTTTGGACACACACACAAGCTATTTTTTCAGTGATGCTACACAGTGTTCTGGCCCCTAGCATGCTAATCTAGTATGATTAATTCTGGTTTAATCAGGCTCAGTGGACACACAGACACGTGTACTGAATTATAGCCAACTACCCTTAGCAAGAAGCATGTTACCACTATCACATGTCCCAGTGTTGGCGTTTCCCATGTTGGTGCGCATTAGTCACATGTTTTTGCACTATGAATAGCAAAGTATTTTTATGTTATTTCATATGAACCTTTGTTGGCTCCTTACTACTAAAAGGACTTTATGTGGCTTGCCAAATATGATCCGTGTTGCTGCATGTAGTGGAAGCTGTTTTTGCAAGAGCAATTGTACTGGAGGACAAGAGGTTTCTTTAATTCAGGGTATGGTGGAGATGTCACCATGATATCTTATCAGTCTCACAGGAGGGTCACATTTACAATTGTATTCTCCCACTGTGAAAGACCAAATTAATGAATGGTGTAGGTTTGTAGGTTGGAGCGCAATCTTGTCAAACAATGTTGTGTTATTTAATTGTCACTCTGGCAACACATCAAGCATGTGCTGACAGAATGAGGCCACTGCTATCAATCAGTTCTTATTATATTAATGTTAATCACTGCAAAAATTAACATAAAGGTCTGGCAATTTAGATGTATCTGTAAAATGAGGCTTACTGAGATATCTCAGAATATCTACCACCTATGTCTGTTTTGCAACAGCGAGTAGGTGCAGGTCTCATGCAACATATATTTTGTGAGAAATAATGGCATTTTCATCATGCTTTTGTTTTCAGTTGTCATGCACATGCACTGGCCAGGGGTTCAGTATGTTTGAGAGGTATTATTGGGCATTAATGCTGAACAACTCTCTTGGGTCCTATGATTGCTGCTGTCAATGCAAAGTGCAGCCATCTGTGAGATAGATCTGGTCCTCCTGTGTAGCCGTCTTTAAGATTAGTATTTTCTTCCTGCATTGAACCAAGCAGTGTTTTTGTGTAAGATAAATGGTTGCATTGTATAGTCATTGGAGTCAAAATGTCTCCAATTTTTGTCATGTTCCAGCTGCCCTTGAGTTTTCAGTAGCATGCCAAAAACTTTGTAGTTAGGATGGAAAGAAAAGATTGGAATCTGAGGTTTTTGATAAAAATCTTTAAAGGTTTGGGGTGAGTGTCCGAGGTATGGGAGGGGTAAGATCTCGGTGTCTGGATTGTCCAGACCCGCCCAAAGGAAACATTCCAAGTGGCATTAGGAGTTTCTCCTGAAATGGTGAGAAATCTCACAGGGGGGTTTGTGTGTGAACAAAGAATGGAGGGAGTGGCTGTGTTGTCTTGTGATTTGTGGCCTTTCCTAGTCAAGTTCATTGGACGTAATTGAAGTAGTAATGGTCGGGGGTGGTAATCGAGCAGAAAGGTAGCTGGGAAAGCAAAGAAGCCTGCTTTTTATTTCCTTCCCATTTCCTTTACCTCTCTAAATGTCTGTCGTCCACACCCCCACCCCCTACCATTGACGCCTGTCCTGACCTGACTGAGGTTGTTTTGATTCAGAATGGTTGAGGATCTTTGCACCTCAAACCAGTATGCCATTATATAAACATTAGAACACACATACATATTAGAGTATATATTCTAAAGAGTCTTATTACAGGACAGGAAACAATTGCAGCTTTATTACTACTTCACCAAAATCCCTTATCTGGTGCTGTGCTTAGTCCGGTTTGTCATCCTTAAAGAGATGCAGAATCACTGTGATTGTACTGGACAGCGAGAGATTCACAGCTGTATCCATTTCTTAAAAGGATATCTGTTCTTTGATGTAGCACCCAGTCTATCCTCAAACAGCTGCCGACCTCCAGATTAGCAGTTATAGGCTCCTCTATGACCCTTAGTCAGCTCTGACTCTTCTCCTCTGTGTAGACTGAATAATATTGGTCTAAAGTATACTGTAACCCTGTTATTACTCTTCCACAGCATAATTTACAGTTAGGTCTTGTTCTTCTTTTGTATCTGCTCATGCTGATCTCTGTACGGCAACCCAAATATTGAGTAACTAGATATATTTTGTTGAGTGCTATAGATTGTCTATTGAGGTTTATATTTGGTCAACAATTTATCTTGTTATTCAGTACTGCTGTAAGTAGGGTTGTAGTGAACCTGTGGGATTTAATTGCCCTCTCAGCAAGCAAGTACAGTCAAACGTTAAATATTGTAATGTTTAACATTCAGCAGTGGATCACAAGACTAATTATTCAGTTTAGTATTATTTTATCCATTTGAAGTATTTGTTCTTTTCGGATTAAAGAGTAATACATATAAAGTAAATTAAAGTAACACCCTGTTCACAGTCAGGATGTTACACTATATGTGCTTAAACACACACAATGCATTCACACTTGGTAACATAAGGTGTTTGTCCCATCTCCCAAAGTAATTATTTGACATGGTCACATGTAGTTTCTATTGAATTGATTTGGGGGATGGGGACTTCATTTCCTCTTTCTGACCCAGATGGTCATCTGGTTCCTCCTCTTGGCTAATTTGCCCTCTCACTATCAGTCTTCTCTAATATAATTACTGAGGCTAAAGCCTGATAACAGCTTGCACAGTTTATAAATGTCTTGACTGTAAGATAATGTTATATAGTGTGTGTATGCGAAACTAATTGCCATGTCCTTGAAAAATGGCACTTGAACACGTTTACAGGGTCAAAATGCTGACTCTTGAGTACGTATGTGGGTTCCTGTTTGGTTCAGCTAGGTATATCACTAATATTTATACATACATTATAGTAACTGTCTTTAAGGCTTATATAGTATACATGTACACAACTTTTGTCTCTTTCTCAAACACAATACCACACAGTATGTCTGCCCTCCATAGTTCCCCTGCCGAGCGTCTCGTCTCATGTGGGCCCAGCTGGTGTGTATTTGCTATAAACTCTGAAGATCCCATTCTCTCCCCAGCTGTGATTCACTTAGCATATTAAAGAGGGGGATGGAGGGAAGCTCCTGTAAAACTGCTTTATTACCTCTGAGCCTTGTCGTTTCTAAAGCTGCTCAGGGGGACAAACTGGGTAGCCTGTAATCAAGCAAAGAGTATATGCGCTAAGGAACCCGAAGAGTTTATAAGTGCTTTATATGGCCTGCCATGAGCACCACTGATGGCATGGACTTTAAGTGATTGACAAATATACTTATAGTCTAAGTGCCTGAAAACCTCCAGAAAATGCTGGATTTGTGTTACCTTAAGTGCTTGTCTGTGTCAAGTTGCATTATGCTTTATTTCCAAAAAGTCGAATAAGTATTGAAAAATAAATTGCCCGAAAGAATCAGGAATAAAGGTGTTCCTTATGCAGTTGGAGGTGGTGTGCTCTATAGGGTTTAGAGGTCGGCACAAGTTTAATTTTGAAACTTTTTTTTTTTTGTCCTTAGAATGTCCTTCCTTGTTTTGACTCGGTGGCCTCCCTTTCTATTGTGCCTTTAGCTTAATAATGTTTATGGGGGCTTGTTTTGTGCTTGTCATCCACTTTTTTGGACCCAAGTGTCTTTCTTGTCCTATAGAATGGTAATGCGAGTTGGACCGAAGAAAGCGAAGGAGGGCGAGGAAGGGGGGAGGCCTCCAGAGACTTTGCCAAGGTAAACGTAAGAGCTGAAAGTCATGGCTGATATGTTTTTATCAGTGACACATTGACCCAGTTTCACAATGTTATCTGAAACTGCCTGTGTGTCCAGACAGTAATATATTGTAAATAGGTGAACGCAGAGGTATTGTTCATACTTTGAAAAGGGGTAAACAGACTGTTAGTTAATTTACTTAAGTTATTGTAGGAAAAGTTATTGTAGGAAAAAATAAACAATGATACAAACACTATTACAGTAATACTCATATCAAAGACATTAGGATTACTACTCCTTTTAGGTGACTGTCTAATGCTACTATAAAGAATGTCCTGTGAGAAAGATGTTTATAATGGCATCTTATTTATTATGCAGCTTTATGAACTGGACAGTGATCCTAACCGGAAGGAGTTCCTGGATGACCTGTTCACCTTTATGCAGAAAAGAGGTAAGGCAATTTTCACATTTATTTACTTTTTGATTTGGCTTTTGACCATTTTCGTCTGAGCCTGGAAGAGTATTGGATCATCTGAATATTGTGCACTACACAATTCATTTTATACTTCAATGTCATTTTGACTTCAACTTGTGACATTTTGTGTTTGCCTTAAATCTCCTCCTTGTGTATTAAGGATTGACATTTGTGTAGTCCTTCTCAATACATCTACAATCTCTTATTTTTTTTTATTGGAAAAACTTTTATTTTATTCAATCTATCCACACACAATCTCTACACACCTTGTAGTAGTCATTGTACTGGTTCTCCACATCACTGGTATCACATGAACATTTTAAACTCTACCTCTATAGAGCCTGCAACTGTTCCAGCCCCCCAACCTTCACATTTTGTGTTTCTCAGCTACGTGATATGAGACACCCTCAATATATTGAGTATAAATAAAGATAAATGAAAAATGAACAAATGATGGGCATTATGTCTGTCTTAGCTCAAAAAACTTTTTACATTTTATTTACATTTACTCTAGTGTCTCTTGATAATATTCAGTGGCTGAACATGGCATGCAATTAACTCTCAGGCGCGTCTCGGGCCAACTAAATGGAATCACATGCACTCGCCTCTGTGATTGTCATATTGCGACAATGAGATGAGCCTGGCAGCGTCATCAGACAGGCTTGCAGAGACGCAGCTTGACAAGGCAGTTAACCCCTACCTTTGGATTTAAACTCAACCAGATGGGGAGCTGTTTGTGCCTGTGTGACACCCCCCCAGCCCTCTGTGCGTTTGTGTGTAACTGGAGGTGTCAAGGAGTTAGAGGTAATAGTGGAGGGTGAATAGCAAATGTGTGATCATGCCAAATGTCTGATGGTGGGGTCCACTCCTCATGATTAATGATGTTTGTTTGACTGCTTCAGCGTGAAAGACATGCTAGTCGAGGCAGACAGTGAAAAATGGGGTCTTCTAACAATCGTCAGGTTGTTCTTGTCAGGCACTTTAGTGTGGCCCACTTGAGAGAGGAAGCAGAGGGGTGTTGTTTTATCGGTTCCTGTTCCTACACACAAAGTAGGGCTGAATGAGGGCCGCTTGGGGATTTAAAGTTGAAGTATTGTCACCTGCATTGTCTGTAGCGGAGACCAGATTTTGCATTAAACATATAAACAAAACATAAATTTTTTTTTTTTTCTGATGTGCCCCTTTCACTCTGGATTTAATGTGCAGATCCTGCATCATGTTATCATCAATAAGCATTGTTGATTGCTTGTAGAAATACAGCTCTCTGTCTTTGTCCCAATTAATCATTAAGAGGGAATGTTTGACTGATTTAAATTCCTGAAATGAAGCGCACATACACACTTCGATACCCATGGGCCTCTACGCATTGTCCTAGTTGTCAAAGTGACTGAAACCTGATAAGAGTGGAGGAGGAGGGCCACAGGAGCTGTAGGCAAGATGGGTGAGGTGTGTGTGTGTGTGTGTGTGTGTGTGTGTGGACACAGTGGGGGGCAGGTGGAGTGTCCACTTGCTTGGGGCCTTAGAAGGGAGGGATCAAATAGAAGGGGGAGAGGTGGATTAAGGGGCCTCCTGTCCTCCTGCAGAAGATTAATGAGTCCCTAAAATGTAAGGCCTCACGTTTGATATAAATGGAATGACACAGATAAAGAAATAAGATGGCAGAAAGGTTTAGGAAAGCTGGGATGCCATAAGAATCAGAAAAGGACAAAATTGTGTCAGAGTTAATGGTAACTAAAGTTATAGTGAATGGATAAATAAAAGGCTAAGTTTTGGACAGAAATGAACTAAATGATTAAAAAAAATTAAAAAGTCCACAGACACATTCACAAACATGCTATCTGTTTAATGTATTAATAAATAATGCAGTACATCTTTGTGGAGATTTTAGCATACCTTTTTTATTGTGCAGTGGAAATGGATTTCTAGGTCATGTATATATTTTACTGACTTAATGTTACATATGGCATGTCCTGTTTTGTGGACATTTTGTTTTCGGCTCTCATGAGGCTTGTTATTCTCATCTGGTCCATTTTTGACATCCTGCTGAATGGATTTCCTCTATGTTTTTATGTGTTCTGCTGTCCCCCTGCCCAAACTTTAAACTTTTATGATGATCTGCCAGGGAGTTATATATTGGAAAGACAGGAATTCCCATTCACCCCTTCCTATATTTTTTGCTATGCATTTGTTGTTTAACTTCTTAAATTTTCACAGATGGAGGTGGCCGGTGTAGCCGTGTTCTGTGTACTCAGTGTTGAAATTTTATTTTGTCATGAAGTCAGGCTTTTTACGCCACTAAAATAGAGAGGCCTTATGCAATGCACAGCAATATGTGGTCACTTATTTATTGATTTTTTTTCTTTAATCTTATTTTAATCTTGTTTTATGTCACACTTACTTATCTATTCACAAAATAGCTTGCAACTGTTCTAATATACCTGACACAGGTAAATGCAGAGCAAGAGCACTGTTGGTAGTCACAAATGTCTGATTAAACTCTCAAACATATGCATGCATAGCAAATAGCTTTGCATCAGTAATGCTGGTTGATCCTCCTAATATAAGTTAATGATACACAGAACTGTTGTGTAAAAGATTTATCAAATAGTACACTAGATTGATTTTATGTACAATCAATACATAAACATTATGTTGTACCATGAGTATGTAGAAGCAAGGAGGTCTCTCTTGGCATGACCCATTTGCGAGAGTCTAGTTACATACCATAGCCAGTTGTCTTCAACATATTGCTTCAGTTGGACTATTACTTTATTTAAAGTTTTTTACCAACCATGTACCAGTTGTTATTACTTGCCAGTTACCACGCAATATAAAAATAAGCTGGAATAAATGTATAATTTGGAAACAAACCATCCCTTTAGCATGTGTGACTATCAAGCAGTTTTCTAAATGTACTCTGCTGAAGCTTTTCTGCACCCATGGATCAGCTGTCCTGTTTCCAATCCTGACCAATCAGGGCAGATCTTCTTGTCCTAACTTGTCCCTTATCTGTTTGGCCTACAATTTTAACCACCATATCATCCAGGATGTTTGACCTGGTGTTAAACTGTTCATTTCCTGTGCCCCTTACCACTGACTCTACAGTAAGAAAGCTGAGCATTGTTTAAGTCCCAGTGTGGTATTTCCTTCAGCCGACTGCCATCACTGTGCCTGCTGTTGCTTCATTAAAAGAGTGAATGGATCTTAATGTGGGCAGACGTTTCCTTGCTATATAGGCCAAAGGTCATATTCCCTTTATTTATTTATTTTTACTTTTTTTTTTTCCTACTTGCTGAGCAAGGAGAATAAAGAGATGATAATGTCAATAAAAGTAACTAGTTTTGCTCAAGCATGAATAAAATTTATGAGTTGGATTTGTCCAATTTCCCCCTGTTATTCCTAATAGATACAAAATTCTTATTCTTCTCCCTTTGTCTTAGTTGTGATCTCGGTGAGGTTAGGTCCTGACTGCATTACCACAGTCTGCCTTTAGACTCTAATCACAGTACTAAAGCCACTGCTCATTCTTTTATGTCATTAACCTGATTTACCTTAATGCCCTTTCCTTTATTTGGCTGATGATCGTCAACGTGACCAGTTGGAAAGTCATACAAAAGTCACAAGCTATAGAACTGTTACTATAAAAGCTTTCTCAATGTTGAAATCTCTGAATGACTCTTCCACTGCATTTGAGCTCACTAAGTTTTTAACGGTTATGATACACACCACATGGTCTCTCCCTTGACTGTTCTATTTTATATCCTTCACTTTTGACCTGTTCTCAATCCCTAGCATTGTGACCTGGAGTTAACCCTGAGCTTGAGCCTGTTTACTGATGGCTTGCTGAACGGTAATGTCATCCCCAACGTTAAATAACTCGTTTTCAAAGCTTACCCTTGCCATCCCCAGGGAGTGCTGGACTCTGTCTTGGAAGGCTGCCATTTAAATCATAGCGTGCACTTTGGCTAAATGAATATTGGCATATTCCTGAGCAGGACTTCAGAGCTAGAGGAAAGCTTGTAGTACCATTTAAACCTCACACAATCAGTGCAGATTCATCTCTTGGTTAATATATCTCTTAGTTAAATATATATTTGTATCTCAGGAGATCTCTTCCTGTCTGAAGGAGATTTATTGTAAAGTAGGCCACAAGTCATGCCTCTTTCCCATAAGCAGAAACACACATTTGTTAAAGCAGTTGTGCTTATGGAGAATGGCACAGCTGTTGTAGCGTTTTCATCCTCTGAAATGTTTATTGACCACCATCAGTTCAGACTTATTACAGTCTTTCCATTGGCTCAGGAAACATCAGTCTATAGTATAGACCTGCTCTTAAGAGTCACAATTAATGTGAGGAAGTACACATACTGTACATGCACACATTGAGCAGATATGCTTCTCTTGCTTTCTGTACAATGCACAAAACTTTGCCCTAGATCACGATTGTGTAGTTTTGTTATTCATTATAGGTATTTGTCTACCTGGAATTTAACTGAAGACCTTTAATTGTAAGTCTCTTTTTTTTTTCCTCGCGCACACTTTTTTTTTTTTTTTTTTTCTTTTTAATTCTTCAATTGGTACACTGACCTCTATGGTTTGTGTCTTGATGCTACTATGTACCTTTCTGTTTTTCTTTTTTATCCATTTATAGATATGCTTGTTTCACCACATATTCAAACTACTGGTATGTGTAGGAAGGTTTGTCTGTGGACTCGTGAATGAGCTTTGTTATATAGCCCTATGCATCAGTCTTCCTGTTGCTATCACTCCCCTCCAGATGTGTTTTGGGCATGAATTATTTTTTATAATCTTACTAAGGTAATCACTATTGTACCAAGTCAGCTTTAAATACCATGTAACTATATAAAAAAAAACATGTGAATTAGTGAAGTTGTACTTGCAACTTTAATTTGAAACTTCAGTCAGTTTAGTGAAAACTGGTCTGACTTGTTTTCCGTAGCCGAAAAGCAGTTAAAGCTGTTAAAACATGGACTTGCAAGTATATTCAGTTGAAATCAGTTTTATTTATATAGTGCTTTTAACAGTGGACATTATCCCAAAGCAGATTAAAATATTAAATCCGTATTTTACAATAATTCAGATTATAAAAATTTTATCTCTGGTGAGCAAGTCTGAGCTGAGTAGGCTTGGTCGATGATGTAAATTTAGTAAAAAGATAATTGTCCCCAGGATTAACGCGATAAATTATATCATGTCATAAAACAAACTCGACGCAAGCATTGAGGTGCTTTTACATGAAATACAGTAAAACTGCTTGAAGTTGCTCTGTGTTAGGAGTGGCTTAAAGGCTAAGTACCACCTAATGGACCCCCTGGTGATTTCACATTGTTTTAGAAATATATTGACATTAATTAAAATAAAAAATAGCAGCTTGATTTTGATTAAATTTATGGAAAAACCAGAGCTCGCTACATTCCTGACGCCACGTGATGACATCACGGGTGGACAACAGTGAACAACACTGCAGTAAAACTGGGAATTGCCCCATGCTAGATCTTCAGATTCCGGTGATATCTCATTTGATGAAGAGGATGAATCTTCAGTGACAGTGGGATTGACTGGATATCATGAGGAAATTAAAACACCCCTTTTGTCATTTTGCATTACTGTGAATGCATCTACTAGTGTTTTTGTCCACCACATACGTCATATGCGCAATGTCTACGTCAGTTTCCAAACAGCGTGGCTACTCAAGGGCACAGCTAAACAACTGTCTTTTAAGCTGTACTGCTTGAATTTGCAAAAAATTAAACAATTTCTGTTTTCTTTGCCATTCCGGTTTTAAGGCCTTGCTATTCTGTCCAGCAGAGAGCAAGTCACACGAACCAGATCTGGTTTATCATCGCCACATATCCCAGCATTTGGTACCAGGCTATCACTCTGCATATTTTTTGAAGTGGTGTTGTAAACATTTATATTTGCAGTTAATTCATTGTGGATATTTTATTATCATATATGTAGGGTGCTCAAAAAAATAAAAAAGTTGCCAGGCACATTACTTGGAAAAGCACTTGACTATAATTGGCATGATATCGTCATGAATTTAAATTATCACAATATTCGAAAGTATTGTTTATTATTCCAAGGCTAGAGCTGATGGGTGGAAAAGAACTCCCTGCAATGACAAGAGGGAGACGGACATTGTGATTATAAATAATCCCCTGCTATTTAGATAAATTTATAATTATGAAACTGTATAGCCAGAAAGTTTTATTATAGTTTTTAACATGAAGTCTGATGTGCAGCTGGATTAAGTGGGTTGTTGTCTGCTTTAGAGCAAAGGGCAAAGCGTGCAACTAAATGGGTTGCACCCCCATTCTTTAACTTTTTTTTTTTTTTTTTACATTTCAGAAGCTGGTGAAAAGCTCCCCTGTTTTTTTCTCTTTTTTTTGTTTTTGTTTTTTTTCTGTGAATAATGCTGCTGTTTGTCATGGCTTAACGACTATTACGTTTATGCTTATCCATGACAGGATTTTTTTTTTTTTTTGGGGGGGGGGGGGAGTATTGAATATTTATCTTTAAAACA
>JAOVVF010000010.1:13096680-13125701 GCA_028565595.1 Duopalatinus emarginatus | reverse complement strand
TAATGCACTCAATATAGCGTTCTGCATACTGAGCCACACACACAGCACTCCTGCAGCACCACAGACAGACACAGACAGACACAGACACATACACAGTGTTAATCGTTATTAGGAGACAGTAATGTCAGCTAAGACATATAAGATACATTTACTTACAGATCTAATAAAGAGTCCATCTGCAGGCTCGGTCACACTTCATTTATTTACATCCGCCGAACTTTGTTTACATCCACGTGCACCTGGAACCACACACGACTTCCGGTCATAACCAGATTTCAAAATAAAGGTTTACTGGAGCTTAAAAATAAAATAAAATAAAATAAAATATCTTGTTTTTGATTACCACTGAACATTATTTTTCTTGTTACTTTAATTCTTTATGAACAAAAAATATTTTTGTATTACACACATGGGTCAAAAATGACCCATTCATCCAAGTGTGATATAAAATAAAGTAACTTAATACTATAATAATGTTTTTAATGAGTTACTTTAGCAGTGAGTGGGGCCAAACTCTTATTTAGTATTTGCAAATTTCTGTCATTTTGTTACACACATACTGTTCAGGGTGAAAGTAAATATGAAACAGAACACAAGTGGACAACTATTACAAAATAAAGCAGAAGCTAAATAACAGAACCAAGACAGGAAAGAACCATGTTGGCTGTACCATCTTATCAACACTTTCTGTACTAGGTCTCTGTCTCCCCAGTTACTGCTGTGCAGATTTTAATGTTTATATCAGTCCATTTGTGACTGCAGTGCAAAAATATATGACTGTCCCACTTGTGATTTGCAAGAAAGAAGAGCAACGTGCAGTATAAAAGGTTACAGTGAGATGCTCCAACGGTGCCAAAGGTGTTGGTGTTGTGTTGTTGCATACACACCCGCAAACCGCTGCCCATACTGTCAACACTCTCCAGAAACTCAGTTTTGGAATGTTAAAGCACCCTCTCTATAATCCTGATTGGTCCCCTAAAAAAAGTCCTAAGGGGACGAAGATTCATGTCTAAGGGTGAAGACAGTGGTGCTTTAGTGGCTTGCAGCTCAGCCTAAAACATTTACAATGAGGAAATACAAAAGCGTGTTGCCAATTGGACAAAGTGTATTGAAAAGCAGGGAGATTATGGTGAAAAATGATGTATTTGTCTTTTCTGAAAGTTGATTAAAAGAAATAAACCATAGTGAAAATTTAGCTTAGTTTCAGCTCAGCTGCTACCAGCTAAAAAGGCTTATTCTACAATGTCAAACAGCACACAGCGTACAGTGAATTTGAGCTAGATAAAATACAAACATCTGGCTAAAAGGCATCAGATTGCCTTGTTGTAAAGTGGAAGCTTCACCCCAGCCTGAGGTTTTAAGACATTTTGACCAGGTTTTTTCTAACAGTTCCTAACTAATGCTTGTCATAGCTGCTTGTTCATTTGCCTAGGTGACCAACTCACCAACAACCTGGGTCACCAGCATAGGCTGGAGACATCAGCATCATGTCCTCGCAAATTCAGCATCTTTTCCTCTCTGCTTGCCCTTCCCCCTCCTCTGTCCCCCACCTCTCTTACTGCAGATTTTGTTTCTTTCTTTGAGAAGGTCAACACAATCTGCCACTCCTTTTCACCACCCTCCGCGTCGACCATGTGCCCTCACACACCATCTCCTGCATCTCTAACCAGCATCTCTTCTCTTTAAACAGTAAATTACTTGTACATCCAACTTGTCCACCCCATCCCCTCCCATCTTCACTGCTCCGGACAATCTCTCGATAGCTCCTACCCTTCGTCTCAATTATCAAAGCTCCCTATCAGGAATTGTACCAGCTCCATTCAAGACTGCTAGGGTGATACCTATCCTAAATAATCATATCAACAACTATAGACCAGTGTCTCTCCTTTCTCTCAAACATCCTTGAACATGCTGTCTATAGTCAACTGTCTTCCCCTACCCAAATCAACTTCAGGACCCCAGTCTGGCTTCAGCCCAGCACACTCTACTGAAACTACACTCGTAGCAGTAGATGAGAAGCTACATGCTGCTTTCTTGTCATTGTTCCTGATTCTCCTTGACCTGTCTGACACCTTTGATATGTCTGTACCTTGAGGATTGCTCATTTCTTCTCACAGGTTCTCCTACCACTGTTATGCTGATCATACCGAACTCACTTGTTGGGTGTCCGTACAAGAACATCACTAACTGACTTTAAACACTGGCTGAAGACACAGCTGTTTTGACAGTAGTTAATCGAGTAGTGACTATTGTATTTACCATCTTGTTCTCTTCACAGGTTGTGCATAGTTTAAGAGTGCTTTTAGGTTTTAATACTGTATGGTTCAATTCTGGCAGTAACCTGGCTTCAAGTAATTCAATCGTGGTCTATCTGCACTAGATTTGTATATTCCAAGTAAATGACTTGGCACTTTTGTAAGTTGCTCTGGATAAAAGCATCTGCCAAATGCCATAAATGTAAATGTTTTAATAATGGAAGCCACTGTGGTCTTCAGGATCCGGAGCTGCAGATATTTTGGTATTTTTTCACAGATAATTTTGTCTTACAAGATTGGTTACAATTCTGTTGACCTCCTGGTTTATTTTTTGCTTTGACACTGCAAGGCCATATATCAATACAATATACCACAGGCAAAGTAAAGTTGTAGAAATCTCATGAATAATCATTGGTAGAGGGATACACCTAAACAAAATTTGTTTAATACTCATTTCACTGATTAATACTTTGTGAAGATGAAATATTAAGCTTCAACTGAAACCATAGACAGCCAAACCTAGTGTTGGTGTTACAACAGTATATCTAAATGCCACTGACAATTATTAAATATTAAAAAAATATTAAAAATAACATTTCAAATACATTATGAGAAAAACAAAAACAGTGCTTTAAACAAAACATACTGTAAAAAACGAAAAAAAAAAAAAACAAAAACCACGAACCAGTGCTTTAAACAAGCATTAATGCAAAAACATACTGTCTTTGAGCAGCATCATAATGTGTCAACAATAATGTCTTTATTTTAAACACACTTTTAATGACTAATTACTATTCTCACTTGGCTGCATTACAATTTTGTGTTTATTTACCAATAATTATTAGATTCAGCTTTGATTATTTTCTAGTTCACTACACATACTATGAACAAAAGCATCGCCAAAATATTTTTATTGTATCATTTAGGTCTTGTTTTTATATAGTTTAAAAGAAAATTAAGTAGGAATTCTCTTTTTTTCTTCATATTTCTTTTTGAATTCTTGAAATGTACTGGCCCTAGATGTGTTTGATAGAGTAGGTGTAGATTTAAGGCAATGTTTCTTCCTAGGGCTGTCAGTCCAAGTACCTATAGAATAGAAAAAAAAAAAAAATGACAGATCTATGATCTACTTTTTTATAATAATAATAATAATAATAATAATAATAATAATAGCAACAACAACAACTACCTGACATGCTCCATGTCCTTTTCATCTGCACCACAGTTGTAACCTTTGAGCCTATTAATAAAATGTAAAGGGAAAAAACAAAAACAAAACTGAGTAGGCATAAAATTTAAGCCCTTTCAAAAGGGAGAACAGGTTATATTACAAAAATGTAACACTTACCACTATCTGCACTTGAGGGGTGATTGGTTTCCATGGAGGAAAAATCATGTGATATGTTGAAAGACTCCGGCAGAACTTTAAAATTTAAGGCTAAATCCGTGTTCAACCTATTTTTACTTCTCTTAACAGCCTGAGCTGGATCGAAAGAGGACTTTATTAGTTTACTCCTATTATTTGTGCCAATCCGTCTCTTGTTGAGATTAAATGATGACATTTTATTTGGTTTCATCTGCCTTATTTTATCTTTTCTGGTCGAACAGATTTTCCTGGATTTTTTCCGGGATAGATCTGTATCTCTATTTTTCTGTTTGTCCGCTGCACTTTTTGCTTTAGACCGATGAGTTTGTACATCTTCCTTCTGTGACAGCAAATTAGAAATCAGGTCGAATGCTGTTGTGTTGATCACAGAGTTACCTGCATCATAATTTTTTGATTCTGGTGCTTTTAAACATTTCTGCATCGTTGACTTTCTGTTCATAGACATCTTTGATGGCACAAAGCTCTTCCTCCAGGAATTCCAAACTTGTTGTTTAGTAGTCTGGCTTTTAGTACTGACAGGATAATCATTCTTACCAGAATCCATTATTACATTAATTGTTTCTGGGGGAAGTTGCACATTATCCAGTGACTTGAACCCAGAAACATTTTTCTTTTGGTGAGAGGTGCCAAATAATGCAAGGTTTATTAGTGTATCTCCTGTCTTAAACTCGGGGACCTTTCTGCTGTTATCTCTACAATGTTTTCGACCTGTTCTGGACACATGTGAAGTACGTGATATAAGTGGGGTTTGCTCTGACACTGCATTTGCTATTTCAAGTACATCTTCATAGTCTGTGACAACATCCACAATCTCAAGCTCATCCATGATGGCATCATCATCAACGTGTGAGGTAAACAAAGTTCCACTCATGCTTCTGTATCCAAGTCTATGTTTTGCTTTCCTGCTATTTCTCAGCACACAAATGTTAGTACCAGTAAGCTTATTGTCTTTGTGGAAAGGATGCTTATCAGAGTTAATGTCCTTCACACTTTTCTCTGAGATGTCAGCATGATGATTCTGTCCAGCCTTTTTCTCACACTTGCAAATCCCTCCATTTCTATAGCCCAAAACGTGGAACCATTTGGAGAGACAACAGTAGTTCTCAAATTGCATGTTGATTTTTATTCCACTGCCTCTTACATCCGACTTAATTTCAGGGTCCATGTGGTTTTTTTTCTGCTCCATAGTGACTTCACACCTGCTGTCTGTCAAAATTTGAACATCTTTTTGCATGTCATTCACCTTGTTGTCTGGCTGGTCAGCAGGTTTCTCTGGTAGAAAGAGGTCCATCTCCACAGCAATGCAGTCTGCAGAACCATTTTTGTCCAATACAGTAGTCATGTCTGCGGTGGGGAGGTTAAGTAAATTCCCTGGTTTTATACAGCTGTCTGATGACTGAGTAACTGAAGAAAAAAGCAAAGGAACTTTATTTTCACCTTTTGCTTCATTTTGTTTACCTGATTGCGCTCTTTTCGTCACAGGTTTTACAGTCATATTGTCTTGTCTTTCCGTCTCTTTGACAGAACATGTATTTTTAACATCTATGACCATTGCTTCTTTTGTTACCATTGTGTCATCTTTAACACTTGAGTTCTTTTGGTGCTCAGCTGGCTTGCTCTGTTTCCGTCCTTCACTAAGCACCTTTTTAGATGCCTCCATTTTCTCATCTCCAGGCTCCTGCATTTTTTCCATCTCTTTTATAGGCACTTCCTTGTCAGCGATTTTTCGTTCATAGTACAAAGTCATTAGGGGTGACTGTGAATCCTGATCCTCGTCAATGTCACAGAGCCGTTTTTCATCGACATTCAACCAGGATGACGTGTATACCATCTTAGGTGGAGCAAAGCCATGTTCTAAAATGTGAAAGCTTGATCCAAGTTCATTCAGTCTCTCCCGGGAAACTCCATTAAGTATTGCATTTTCTTTTCCACAGTAAAGCCTGATGTCTTTCATGATGTCAACATAAATGTTTGATTTCACTGCACTGCATAATTTCTGATAATCTCCTTTCCAATATAACTTTATAATCTGGCTGGAGAGGTCATGAGAAGGTCTGTCTTTTTGCTCAATTTTTTGCATCTGCTCCAAGTCATTTACCAAGGTGCGCAATCTCTGAAGAGACCACATATTTACAGGTATGGTGGACAACTTATCTATTCCACCATCCCTTCTCGTTTCTGTGCCCTCAGAATTTCTGCCCATCACTCTGGCATTAAAGTTATCATCAGTAGGACATGGCTGTACCTCGTCTTTTCTCTGAAGGATTGAAGACAATGTTTCACTCTGACCAGTAAGTTTATTATTCTCAGCTGGCCCATCATCTTTTATATGAGAAAATCCAGTGCCTAAAAGTGATTTTATTGGTTCCTTCGTCATTTGTGATGTATTATCACACAAAGTTTTGGCCCCACATTCATAAGCTGTTGATTGTGAAGTACATGGAATGTAATTTTGATGGTCATTCTTATTAGGTACAGATCTTGTTTCAAGGCCTCCCTCTTTCTTTTTTGCAAGATTCTTTGAAAGGGTTTCACCTGTTACTACCTGTTGGGTCAATGGTGTAACAACAGCAATAGCTTTCTGAGGCACATACTTCTGCTGATAGATATCTTTAGGCATACAATCTAAAGATTTAATTGTTTGACCTTTTGTCAAAATAACACCAAAATGTCCCCTACTAGTGAACAGTCCCTGGCAAATGGAGTCCTTTGGTAAATTATAAGTAATCATCACCTGCTGTTGATGTGGATTGTATACACTGTTCTTACAGCTTTCAGTGCGATGATTCGTATTCAGAGCCATCACACGGGGCATAGACTGTTGTGATATATGATTGGTTGTTGAGGCAGAAGATACATTTTGTAACAAACTATTTCTTTTACTTTGACCAGTTTGTGCCAAAATCTGGCCATTGCTGGTTTGCAGACTTGGTGGTAATTGTTTCCAGTCACTTTGAAATGTTGTTGGTCCTTCATAGGAAAGGATTCCTTTGTCCTTTAGAGTGGTGTCCAGCTGTGCTGTTACGTTATTAGACATTTGGGTTCAATGATTGTGAGATGTGCCCTTTCCAAAGCCATTCTCCTTTTCCATTGTTTAGGAAATTTAAACTGGATGACATTCTTTTTTTCAATTCAATTTTGCACACCAAACAGATGTGTTGACGAAGGCTGAAAGAGAGGACATAAAAGTTAGTTTATTAATAAAATACTAATTGAAAACTAGCCAAAATTGTTTTCATAAATAAATGTCTTCTTACAGAAAACCTCACCATATCAACTATTATACAGTTATCCAGTGATTTGAAACTAAAGCGGTGTTGTTGGTTGACATACAGAGAAGATGCGTAAATTGTAGCCATGTAGGTGTGCACATGGTCAGCAACCATACTTAAATAGGTTGTGGCATTCAAGCAATATAATGGATTGGTATTAAAAGCAGAAAGTGTGCCAAAAACATTCCCCACACTATTACAACACCTCATTATTACACTGCCTTAGCAGAAATGGAAATCCATCAGACCATGCTGTGCAGTTTCAGTGATCCTGTGCCCACTGCAGCCTCATCTTTCTGACTAAAACGGAAACAGACATGGCTTTCTGCTACTGTAGTCCATCTGCCTCATGGTTTGAAGTTTTATGCATTCTGGGATGATTTTCTGCTCACAATTGTACAGCATGGCTATCTTAGTTACTGTAGTTTTTTTTTGTCAGCTTGAACCAGAGATTAGACGTGCATAGCAGAGATTAAAGGGATGCATAACTGTTCTAGTTTGTGAGGTCTCCATTACCCAAGATGAAAGCAACAATCAAGTGTACATACTGCCATGTGTCATTCTGTGTAATAGTGACTGTGGCTGTGTTTTACAGAGTAGGATGGCCTGAAGACCAGGTAATCATACAGGCGTTTGGGAAATATTTTAAAGAATTCTTAAAAAAAGTTTGCTGTAAAGCTGTCGCCTCCTAAAAACCAATCCGTTGTCCATGTCATAGGAGGTGGTAACAGCATATTGTAGGTAAGAAGTTTGCAAATGTTCTGGCCAACAAGGAGCTAATAAAAATAGTTTTATATCCTATGTATATGTAAAACAAAAAGTAATCCTTCCAACAGGCCTTATCAGCTGCCTCCAGTCTAATTTTTGTCTGTTGTACAACACAAGGCAAAACACACACACACACACACACACATACACACATACAGCGTATTGTGACAGACTTGATTCGATGTATTGATAATTTAGGCCCTGAATGATTATTGTGCAATATGTAACCTTTAGGTATTTAGTGTTTGCGTGTACTAGTATCAATTGCTTGAAAATTTATTTGAACTTGGATCTGCGCAAAGAGGTTGTCAAGGCTTATTTCACATAGTTGGTGGAATCACTGAAAGAAAATAATTCAATAAATACACACGTAAAGATTACAATACTTTATAAATACATTTTACAGCACATTTTTTGTAACTACTTTTAATTTTACTATGATTGATTTATTGCCACATTATGTCATATAATTATTGACTGTTTTATTTATTCTTATCCATCTTGTCCCATATTTTTATATTTGATTTTATCTGTATCCTTCTGAGAAAAAAGTCAAAAAGGATTAAAAACCGTAGTCGTAAACGCATGTTTATCATGTTTTAATGTGCTGCAGAATAATGTGTAATCCTAAAATAATAGTAATAATAATCTTTAATAATTTTACAATGTATGCACTGGTTTTCCTCATTATCTTTTAAATGACTTACTAAAATTAAAATGACACTATCTAAAACACACTTTGTCATGTCAGGTTTAAATACACACAGTTTTATCCACAAACAAGCTTTAAAACACCACTGATTTAACTGGCAATGCTCCTCCTCAAATCAAATGCTTATGATGTTAGGTGTGTGTGTGTGTGTGTGTGTGTGTGTGTGTGTGTGTGTGTGTGTGTGTGTGTGTGTGTGTGTGTGTAAAAAGGAGCAGTATTTACTCTGTCTCTCACAGAGTAATAAAGGAAATGAAAGTAAAGGACTTGTTAGATCTCGTATAAACACACCAGGCCTCTTCCTACTCTGTAACGCACAGTGTTCATTATAACGGCTTGACATTATATTATAATATTATTATATTCATATTTCTTAGTGACAACACGTGAGAAACGCATACTATACAGTATGCAGTGGTGAAATACTGTGCATGTGCCTACATACCCTGACGTGGAAAAATCATCGGAAAGCCACGTTTCGCGGTTTTCTTACCAGTCCACACACACCACAACAACCCGGATAGTGCGTCTTGTCTTCTTCTCCTCCTCCTGTTATTACTCCTACAGAAAAGATAAACAGTACTGTGGAGTGTTGCTGCCTCCTACAGCTTATAAGGAGTACTACAAGACTTGAAGACAAGACAATACAAAACTTTATTTTTGAAAAGTCAAGTCGAGGTGGCAAAAAAGTTTTGTAAAAAACATTGTAAAGTAATCCTTAAGGTAGAAGGAATGGGAAAGGACTTTAAATTGGTCGTTTTTGCTGTTGTAATGTTTCTTTAGGTTGATTGTTGACAAATAAATGTTTAATTGTTTGTGTAAGTGTGGTTTGTTAGCTGTATAGTGTTGCGCAATGACCTAGACATGCTCTCATATTCGATTATTGAATAAAGAAAAAAATGAGTATAAATCATGCTACAGTCAAACATAACTAGACATAACATAACATCAATGCATTATTAGTGAAATATACATATACATAGTGGCTGATGGGTTACCCTAAACATAATCATAACCCTAAGACTAATCCTAACTCTAACCCTAAACCTAACTCTAAACATAATCCTAACCCTAAACCTAAACCTACAACATTATCTACTAGAAGGACACTCTGAGAGCACAGACCTCCATCAAGTGACATACTTCCTCCCACCCCCCGAAAAACACACATGGTAGGCAACTCGAGTATGCTAAATTGCCCTAGGTGTGTGTGTGTGTGTGTGTGTGTGTGTGTGTGTGTGTGTGGTACCTAGTGATGGATTGGCACCCTGTCCAGGGGATATTGCTGCCTTGTGCCCAGTGAGTTACTTCAGAATAATATGACTCAGGTAAAAGTAAAAAGTAGTTATCCAATTAATTACTTGAGTAAGAGTAAAAAATACGGAGTGAAAAAAAACTACTTAAGTACAGAGTAACTGCTGAGTAATGTCTTTCTTTAATAATCAGGATGTCAAATAATGCACCAAAATACACAAAAATATAAAACAGCAATGAACACGTTCAGAGGCGGAGAATATCTTTTATATAAATGAAACAATAATAAATTAAACCTTTACAAAGTGACATAAATTAAATTCTCTTCGGGTTGTTGCAAAACACACCACTGGTTCTGCCATTGTACTGTGCTTCTGTGCAGGGAAGGAGGAGTGAGTTTGATATGAGTTTGATATATATGACATTATATGATATTTAAAATAATGTAAAACTAGGCTAGGTTAATGACTAATTATTATTATTATTATTATTATTATTATTATTATTATTATCATTATCATATGTGGTCATATGAATGCTCATATAACAATAATAGCTGTGTGAAATTGTAATAAAATGAGATAAAAGCATAACATTTCATTGTTTAACGCTGTCAATAATAAACTGTAAGGGTCCCTTGCTGAGATCAGCCAAAAAAAAGATTTACATACTACATCATGATGTTCAGTAAACCCTTATTTATCAGCATTGCCTGCTGTTGAGCATGATAATTTTTGTGGTTGTAGCTTATCATCAAATGTATCATTTTTTGAAAGATTTTTTTTTCAAACTAATTCAAGAGGATCAAATTGTAACCTGTTTAATGCGAGTGAATTAAACACAGCAGTGCTGCTGGAGTTTTCACACACTGTCCACTCTGATACTCCTACCTTGCTGGTCTACATTGTAGCTGTAAAAGTCAATAGCTCAGCTGTGGGTCAGTATTTTGTGTTGGTCATTTTCTTAGAGGATGCTTTGTGTTGGTCATGGCATGTCTCCCACATGACACTGTTGGCTGAATGTTCTTGGTATAAGTTTAAAAACAGCACTGCTGTGTGTGATCTACTCATACTGCCACAATGTCATGATGTCAGGAATGTACCTATAAAACTAAAAACAGAAATTGAAGTAAAACACTTTATTAGTACTATTAACACAATCTAAACATTATATCCCATTTTAATAGTGTATGTGTTTTTTCCTCCAGAAGAAGTTGTGCCTGAAGTTGAGGCTGAAGCTGTAGTTGAAGCTATGGCTTATTATGGAAATGATGAGGACCAGCAGAGGGACACAAGGCAAAGTAAGGAAAAACAAAAAGTTCCAGGCCAACAAAGCAGGTGCCTCCAATAATTTACATCACCTTGCCATGAGCACACTGGCCAGTGTTAAACCTCACTCACAAGATAACATCCCACAACTTATACAGGTGTGGACATTACCAAGCTGTCCCCTAGGTAACGCTACTTCATAACTTTTTTTTACTACTAAAACAAATAATTATAATTAATATATTATAGTTAGAATTGTAGTATGAAATAGTAAATATAGTATGTATGGTGGGTCAGTAGGAATGTGCTATAGGGCATGTTACCCACTTTCTTTCATTTGGGTGTGTGAGTATAGTGAGGGTGAGTGGGCATGAAGAACTTTACTCACTGTCTCTCAAAAGGTTGGGGTGTAGGTGTACAAACAAGAAATACAAACAATACCAATTAAAACAATTAAATCAAAATAAATAATAGTTTAAGATATAACCCATACATTTGCTGGTAAATCCATTCACCCAAAAGTGTGTCCTTGTCATTAAACATCCACAGCAAAAACACAAAGAGCTAACAGGCCTGTGCCCAGAAGATCTCCCAAGGCTGTCAAATAGGGAATAGAAAAGCTATCTGGGTCTCGGCCATACTTCCACAAGCAATGAACCATCCAGTCAGCTATGCACAACAGTAGAAATACCTGAGAGAACATAAATACAGACAAAGATAAAGATCATTACACACTATTGCTGTCAGTAATCATTCCCTATCAAGATATTACTTGTGATCTAACAACAGGGAATAAAAGGAGGTATGTCTACACTGAGAAAACAGATGAAACCTTTAAACCATTATAGCTTTAATATAATTATAAACCATTATATTAAAAAAATGTAATTTCACAAAACTCCAAGCTCTTACCTGTGTTAGAGCTGCAACCAGGTAGAGGGTGATGAAGGTTGGTGTTGGGCTGGTGCTGGCACCTTGCATTAGATAAATAATAAAGAGAAAGACTGCATGGCCTGGAATGGCTAGAAGCAGTAATATCCGAGCTGTTTTGTTGTTATATCCTGACAAGGTACAAAAAGATGAAATTTTAAATTTTATATATATAAACACTATAAGAAAATTAACAAATGAACCCCTGCAGTGGGTTCTGCTGCAGGCCCCTGTAATGTGGACGCATATGTGGTTTACAAAGACATCAGTCAAAAGGTGAGACTCAAAAACATTTGTGTCAAACAAACCATATTTAACGCTTTGTAATATCTGTCTTTAGGCATGATAGTGGTGAGGGGGTGGTGTTTGTTTGTTTGTTTTACCTTTGCCATAAAAGGTGCGGAATGGACAGTAACAGCACTTTGCATCCTCCGGCAACTTTCCCAGGGAACAATGAAAATGAAGATACGTGGCTATCCGGCTGGACTGGATGGCAGCCAGGTTACCACCAACACCTTATGAGTATGCAAACAGTACAAGGTCTTTGTGAGATAAAGTTGATCTATGGCAGTACTGTAAATGGAGTAATCTATAAATTTAGTGTCCAGTTTAATGGAGGGTAAAATATCTGTAGTGACAGTACTAATAATCGTAATAGTAATGCACCTATAAGTAACTGCTCATTTTATAAGTAATTTGTTGTTTCTTTCACTGCATATATCATTTGTCTAATTAATTATTGTTCACCAAAATAGTATATATAAAGAAGCAGAGGTTCCTATGTGATTTGCTTATGTAAATGTACTCCAAAATCACATTTACACCCATGTACATATACAAAAAAATGTGCCCATTACCTTTGCATTGCATTAAATAATTTCTCCCAAAAAATCAAATAAACCAAAACAGGTCAAATAGCAGTGAATGATTGTGTAAAAGTGCTTATTTAATCACTGACCATTTATCACAGGACTGTAAACCACTACTCCTCCTAAGTTTGAGTCAGTAATGGATTTGTCCAAAATGAGTCCACCCATGCTGAAAACACAAGGACATTATGGACATTATGCTAGTAAGATGGTCATATATGTCATCAACGTTTTTGTGAGCAACGTTTAAAGACAGTTAGAAAAGATCCATACTTATGCTTATGAGTGCTCAACTGGAGATAAATAAGGTCAGAGGTTAACATTACAGTTAGTTGACACTAAATTAGGATTCACTGACCTGCTGATAACCATGGCTGTGATTACGGGTTCCCAACCATTATACAGCAGTTTGTGGCTCTCAGAGTGACAAAGTGAAATTATAACCCAGACTGGTGTCAGACACAGTAAGACGACACACACTACATAGATCACATAGGGGTAGACCTCTATAAAAAGAATAAAAAAGAAATTTGAGAACAAGTATTTAATCAACTTATTTGCCCTTTTCTATTAAATCTAACAACAATCCATCCAATCAAAATGCAACTCTACTAATTATAAAAACACAGGGTTTTTTCTTACCAATGCAAGAGAAAAGCATTTGACTGATGACAGCAAGCAACCCCAAAGTGATGAGATCACCAAAACTAGCCGCAATTGGTGCTGCTATGTTGTCAGGATTAATCCCAGTCGACTTTGAGCCAATAATCACACCCACCATAATGATACCTATATGAAGCAAATGACATGGAGGTATGATGACATTACTCCAGCAGTCTGGTTAGTCACCACAATACTGCATTAAATATAATGTACACAACACAGTGCATAATTATGAGACAGAATTGTTACTTGCAACAGTAACTGATTTTTTTTCCCCTGCTAAGTAAAAAGGAGAACACAAGCCTCTGACGAAACACAATGTGCCATACTGTTGTAGGAAAATGATAAACATAATGCAACTCAATGCATATACAAGAACGCTGTTTTATTCCTTTTATACCACAGCAATTTGATGTTGTAATGATCAGTCAGAGGTAAAACTGTCCCTAAAATTATCTGGCACAGGAAAGTCACGACAGACCGTTTTTCAAGCTCTATATATAACAAGCTGAATAGTTTTTGTGTTTCTAACTTGAAGATAATGGCAAATTAGTATAAGGAGAATAAAACACTTCAGGGCTGCTACTGGAAGATAACGCACTTTGGGGTTGTAACTAGTTAAACTGGTTTTATTAATAGTATATGGATCAGATAAAATCATATAAAAAAAATATTTTACATCATGCTGTCGTAATGTCCTGCAAATACTATAGCCTATTCTTACCTTGCAATAACGATGCAGTGAATGCTGTCACTACACTACTGCAGCATAATAACGCTGTATAATTTATAGTCAGTTTCTCATCCAGAATCCAACCAAGTGCGGAGGCTGCCAAAGCAGCAAGGAAACCCAGCACTGTAGCCTGAAGCTGGAGATATAAAAAAATGTGAAAGCCATGACTAGGCTTTATGTCTATTTTTCATATTTCTATGAGTATTTATATGCGGCTCTCACAAAGAGAAAACTATTAGTTATTTACCTGTTTGAGGGCAAGATTTCCAATTATTAGTTTCCGCTTCTCTTTTGAGGTAGTAATTTTTCCAACATTCACCTGTTTTTAACATGAAGCAATGCAAAAATTAGGGTTATATACACTGTTTACCTTGTACATTAAGACCACCTGTCTAAATAGCCACCAAAACAGCTCTGACGTGTTGAGGTATTGACTCCACAAAATCTCTGAAGGTGTTCTGAGCAACAGATCTTTCTGTACATATTCTGTAGTATTGGACCAGATGGACTAGCCTTCACCCCTCTCCAAGCACCACAATGATCTATGGATACCCATGACCCTGTTTCTGGTTCACTGGTTGTCCTACCTTGGACCACTTTTGGTAGTTACTAACCCATGTATATTGGGAACGCCCTCACAAGACCTGCTGGTCTTAATGACTCAGTCAGAGCATCTCCAGAAAAGGAGGTTTTGTGGGGTGTTCCTGGTATACAGTGGTTAATACTTATCATAAATTGTCCAAGAAAGTGTTAAACTGGCAACTGTTTAACTGGCAACAGGGTCAAGAATGCCCAAGGCTCACTCAGTTGCATAGGGTATAAAGGTCTGATCCTACAGAGTCTGGTCTGATCCTACAGAAGATCCACAAAAGGATCTACTGCTAACATCTAAGTCAGAGCTGTTTTCTAGGCAGGTGATTTTTAATGTTAAAGATGATCTTTGTATTTAAGGCATTATGACAATAGTCTGGCTAGCTAATTAATTCAGAATAATAAAAATTTAATGTAAATGTATACTCAAGGAAACATGGTTATTTACTTATTCCACAGGTTCAAGGTTATAAACTAACCAAAACTGGTATTAAACATATACAAGACACAACAACTCACATAAGATTATAACTTTAACACCAACATTAAAGCAATTAATAAGTATAAATAAGATATGACAGAGAGGTAAGACAGAGAGGTAAAGAAAATTGAAGAGAGGCAGTAAGTCATCACTTTACTCACCACTGTAGAGAGTCTTGATGCCAGTGTCATCTCAAGGTTGCCTTTCATGCCAAGTAATGCTGGCACCAGTATGAAGATTTCTGTTACTTTCTGAAAAACCTCCCAGTGCTGTCACACCAACACACACATATTTCAGACTGGCATTTAAACCCAAACTCTTTCTTTGCTCATAATCCTGCCATATTCACCTGCACAATGTCCAGCAGCATGCCAGCCATTACTGTACCAAAGCCTGCCAGGAGGAATGGAGCCAGAATCTGAAGCACCATGGCACAGACTGATTCACTTGGCATGGCCTTAGCACCAGTGGACATTTTATCCTTATTATGTACTGAGGGCCACAAATGATTATTAGGAAGCAGTGGGTCCAACTCAGAGTAGTCCTCATCTTTATTTTTAGTGTCAGTGGGGGTGAGACTCTTGCATTTGTCGATTCCTCCATACCATAGAGAAGGAAGTTTCTGACTCTCCTCATCTGTAACCTCTAAATCAGCTGATATCAGTTTCCTCTCATGCTGATCAGGACAATCAACTGAATCCATGTTTTCTGCTAGTCTGAAAACATGCTGTGATGTGCCCAGTGTATAGAATTTTATCCTACCAGGAAGTCATTTGCATTATGATATACCCTTAGACTTTTTAATGTTTTATGTTTGTATAGTAAAGGAGAAGCTCTAATGTATTTCTTTTGAATGGTTGCTTGTTGCCCTGCGTACTTATTTTAAATTGTCTTGTGTCGTTGGACATGTGCACTTTATGTTGTATTGTGTAGCCTATTGTTCTATGTAGCACATTGGTCCTGGAGGAATGTTATTTAATTTTACTGTGTACTGTACACCACTATATATAGTTGGAGTGACAATAAAAAACACTTTTTTTTTACTTGACTTGACTTGACTTCATCCATCCTAATGAAAACAGAGAGAGAGGGAGAGAAAGGGAGAGGAAAGGGTAACAGTGGAATCTGCAGACAATGCAGGTCACAACTAAAATCATGTGCTCTTGTGGGTCGATTTGATAATAGTTTTTAAGGTTTCATAAATGGCCACACTTAGAACCATTTTTGAAATTGGAAAACTCTGGTGTAGGGTTGAGTTCTATATTTTCGAAGAGCATACTTTAAAAATAGATTATCAGTTTTAATAGCAGTGGATGACTATCAATTAATTTTATATTTTCAATACAATACAGTACAACAACATATAAGTAATTTTAAAAAAGAGAACTAATTCAAAATATTTTAAATACACATACATGCAGGTATATATACACAGGTTGAGGTGGCAATCATTCAGAACAGTAAATAATAAAACAGAACAGAACAGTTAGACAAACACCTTCATCAGCTACTTCATTTCAATAAATCTGAATAAACACTTACCACTGAGCACAGACACAAGACTGCTGCTGGGTGAGAGCAGATCTTTCCACTGCCAGGTCCCTAAGGCACAGCACTCTAATAAAGACAACAACCCAGAGGTGAACCAATAGAGGCTCTCATCCACACTCCTGATCACCCTCACCTCTTCCTCCTCCTGCAGCTTGTACAGCCTCTGACTATAATCAGCTTATTATTATGGCACTGCTGAAGGTTTTTTGCAAATGAGAAAATTACATAACCAGCCTCAGTTATTACAAAATTACACGTGAACGTGAAGGCTTCCAAATCACACAGGTTTAACTTAGACACGTGTTTAATTGTGCTGTTTGATCTGGATAGATTTGTCACCTCTCCTCTCAAAGAGTTCACATGGAGGATTTCATACAGCACTGTAATGATCAAATAAATATATACTTTACAAATTACATAAATGTAATTTGGATGCATGCATGTATGTTAGGCTATAGATTATATATAATATACTGTAGATATAAGAAAGAAATATGATAAAGCTTTTAGATTTTAGAAATATTTGAAGCACATCTGTAAAATAAAGCTCATTATTTTTTCTATTGACTTTCATGAGCAGTATATCTGAAAGAAACTGTTATCACATTAGAAAATGTATTATCTTCTGTTACAAAACTTATAGAGAGAATGAGTTAGAGGGTTGTTGACGTCTAACCAAGGCATTATTAAGCTTCTGACAGGGCATTAAAAAAATATGACCAAAATAAATGACAAATGCACATTAAGAATGTAAAGCTATTTTTTTTTATCTATTGTTGCATTCAAGTAGAAAATAATGGGTTTTTTTTTTTTTTTTTTTTCATTTTTGGACCCCACTACACAAGTTGCGTCCACTTTTACTTTGAAATCCCACACCAGTTCTACGACACCAGAAATGATTGAGCAAATACATTATTGAACGAATCACGAGTGTCGCGCCCGTTTTATGGATAGTCCCGCCTTCTCTGCGCGGCTGTTGGCTGGTACATCGAACCGACTTGGTTAGCAGCCAATCGGTGTATTAGTTGTGAAATACGCAATAATAAATTTTAAACACGGTTTCGCCAATCAATTCGGGAAAAAGGTATCCGCTCAAAAATTTGTCTCGAAATATTGTCCAGTTAGTATGAATGTACACAAAAACAGGATGAATTAAAGACGGTGACATTCACGTGACCTACCCATTTAGGTTACAGATTAACCACACGCACCAATGGCTCGTGCAGTTGGGCGGGACTTGTTGAATACGGGTAGGAAAAGAAATAACCCGAACCAAGGGGAACTCGGAACAGGGAAGAGTACTATAGTTTGCTTTCTCCACTGTTTGGGGTTCACTGTAGATTAATCCTGGACTGTATCTGTTTCTCAGAATGGCAGTGGAGTCTATATCTCCAGACTGGGAATTTGATCGCTTTGATGACGGATCTCAGAGTAAGAAACGTCTGTTACAGCCGTGTTACTGTTGTCTTGACGACGCTTAGCTAGACTAGCTGATTAGCACTGTATTTGGATGTGATGAGGTGTTGCTGACAACATTAGTCAGGCTGTAATGTAATGTCTGTGCCGTACATTGGGTTGTTATGCACGGACAGGATGGTCTCACTTCGACTTACAAAGGTTTCATTAGCTGGGTAGCGTCACGTGATCTGATGAAGGTCTGGTCAGGTCATGTAACTTTACAAAGTGGTGAAGTAAATAACAAGACAGCTGACATTTTCTACTGGTATCATTACATTATTATCTGCACAGTTCACCTACCAACTTCAGTCACATGACCTGAGTGTGGCGGTGGGGTGGGGGAGGGGGAGGGGGAGGGGGAACATGGGCACCTCAGGACCTCAGTAAAAGCTTCACACAGAACTTCTTACCACCACAACATACAAAACGTGAGAGTACTGTTGTGTAGTCTTGAGTCACCAGCTCTCAATCAGTGTAATGTGACAAACGTATATGTAAACAGGGTTACTGTAGGGGCAGCCATAGGCTTTTGGTTAATGAACCAGCCTTGGGACCAGAAGGTCTCAGGTTCGAGCGCCATAACTGACAAGACTCGACTGAAGTGTCCTTGAGCAATGCACCTAACCCCCAACTGCTTCCTGGGCTCTGTGGATAGGGGAAGCCCACTCCTTTGGGCATGTCAGTCACTGTATGCGTGTCTTTCACTGTACGGATTGGTCAAATGCAGAGATCAAATGCAATTTCACTGTAAACCTGGCAAAAGACTAGTTCATTTATACTTTCACTCCTATAGAAGGTTCAAATGTCAATGCAGTTGCAGTCAGTTAATTGTATTAAATCTTTCTTTCTCTCTCTCTCCATAGAAATTCACACAGATGTGCAGCTGAAAAACTACAATAAGTTCTTAGAGGACTACACGTCTCAACTGAAAGCTATAGAGGAAGCCCTGGACGACTCTGTCGGAGATGTTTGGGATTTCACTTTAGATCCAATAGCATTGAAGGTGCTTTCTTTTTTCGTTATAAAGCTGATGCAATTTCTCTTCACTTTCATAGACCTAAAGTTACATATGTAGTTTTTATCCTTTTTATTTTTTAATCATTCTTTTTATTTCGCCACTGTACAGCTCCTCCCTTATGAACAGTCTTCCCTTTTGGAGCTAATTAAGACAGAAAATAAGGTAAGTCACAAATCACATCAATTGCTCTGTCTTGCCCTGCCCCTAATGATTCCGGGTGGGCTCTGGACAAGCCACGACCCTGACAAACAAATCAGATAAAAGAATGAATGACTGACTGACTGACTGACTGAATGACTCATTGTTATATATTATATAACAGAAAATATGGTGGGCATTTTCTTGTATATCTGTGCTGTAGATTATTGGCTGTGTATTTCTGAGAAAGTTTAGGTCAGCCCTTTAATTCTCCCACACACTTGAATACTTCAAGTTCAAGTATTTAAACACTTTACCAGCCACAAAGTATTTTTTTGTATTTGTGCAAGGAACGCATAGGCACTGGGTCGTTCTATGTCAGAAAATACCTGACACACATCTTTAGTTTAGTGCACATTAAGATTGAACTAAAACACAACTTTTGGACATAACTGAAGTGCCACTGAGCAAGGCACCTACCACCAATTGCTCACCAGGCACCAGGGATGGAGGCTGCCCCTGTACCAGAGACGAGTGATCAATGCTCCTAGATTGTTAGAGATTGTTAGAAGTGACAGGAAGCCCTGGATCCGATTGTCTCTGCTCTCATTGCTGTCACAGTGACACTAACCAGTCACAGGAATCTGTGATCTTAAATATGCAAAGAGGACATAAAGATGCAGTAGCATCCATCCTTCCTGTTAGGTAGTTGTAGTATAATAAGGAGAGCTGGCTGGTGTGGCCGGTGACCAAATTGGGAAAAAACAATTATTATATTTTACATTGTATTATTTTAAAATAAATGCTGTTAAATGCAGCGTTCTACTCTGTGTCCTATGTTCTATTATTTAGGTCCTTAATAAAGTCATTACGGTCTACGCAGCTCTCTGCAGTGAAGTTAAGAAGCTGAAATATGAGGTATGTTGGAAATAGAAAAGGTTTTACAGGGTTTGACAAGTGAATTAGACAGATTAATAGAATTATACTTGTACAGTAAATGATTTCAGACCTGTACTTTACTCTTAATTAATTTTGATTTGATGATATCTAGATATAGATCAGGACTATAATGATAAGATGATGTTTCCCACATTTAGGCTGAAACAAAGTTCTACAATGGTTTGCTGTACTACGGTGAAGGAGGTAATAACCTTTTTATCTCTTTTAACATCGGTTATTGCCAACAAACAGTACTGTAAGTTTCACCAACATGCTATTACTTTAGCAACAGATACATTATCACTTTGTGTGGATCCTTCTGATAGTGGTTTGTTTTCTGTCTGGCAGTTTCAGACACCAGTGTGATGGAGGGAGATTGTCAAGTTCAAATGGGACGCTTCGTCTCGTTTTTACAGGTGTGGCACTCTTCGTGTCTTAGTGTGTGTAACATCAGAGGTGGTGGGTCAACTATTTTACCAATAATTTATTAAACTTATTTGGTAAAAATCTTTCTCTCTTTCTCTCTCTCTCTCTCTCTCTCTCTCTCTGTCTCTCTCTCTCTCTCGCTTTTTCTTTCTCTCTCTCTCTCTCTCTCTCTCTGTGTGTGTGCGCAGGAACTATCCTGCTTTGTGTCTCGGTGCTTTGAGGTTGTGGTTAACCTGGTTCACCAGCTGGCTGCACTGTACAACAGCAACAAGTGAGCTTCTCACTAATGCAGATAGTCTGTGGTGTATTTTAGCATTAACACCACATTTAGTAATTTTCTTTGTCAGCCTTTTTCATCCTGTAATTATCTGTGTACATTTCAGAGCTGCGACAAAAATTATTGAGTCAAGTGGAGTGCATTTTCAGGTAACATTATATTTTTTTTTGTAATGATTTGTGGTTTCATTGTATAATTCTTCATGTGAGATTTTGTTTTCTGTGTTTTGGTTAGACTGTGTATGAGCATCTAGGTGAACTCCTGGTGGTTCTGATCACTTTAGATGAGATAATGGAGAATCATGGCACTTTAAGGGATCACTGGAAGATGTACAAAAGGTGAACAGTATATAGAAATGTTTATAGATTTATCCTTATTAAACAGATATGGTAGTTTCAAATGTAATACAGGCTTATTCTAGCAGCTATATGTGGCTCTTTGTATATTGACTTAAAATGCTGTTCTTGACTTTACAGATTGCTCAAATCTGTCCACCACAACCCGTCTAAATTTGCTATTCCTGAAGAGAAGCTGAAGCCATTTGAGAAGCTTTTATTGAAGCTGGAAGGCCAGCTTTTGGACAGTATGATCTTCCAGGTTGTTATTCAGCCTGTTCTTGTAAATGTGCTTTTGGTTATACTTACACAGAATTCTTAGTTCACTAATTTTAACAGTGCTCAGGTTGGAAATCAAGTCATCTGCTTTTGGTGTTATATTCTGCATTGTTCATACCTTTTTGCAGCATACATTCCTTTAAATTCAAATTTATTTTAAGCTATTTGGTTTATTACTGCCTAAACAAAAAAACATGTACAGAGTAATTACTAACAAGAATATGTATATAACAATGTGAAGTCTAAGGAACAATTCCAAAAAGTTTAAAGCCTAATTGTGTGAGTGCTAAGACTAAAAGATTAACTACACTTTCCTTTGAAAGTATTGAAACATCAAGGCCAGTCTTTTGTTTTTGCTATGTGCTGGAGACATTTGGGTTGGAGATCAATATGAATGTGAATTTCAGGTCTAAATCACTAATATTTATAATAACAGCTGGTTATTTTTTTTAATGTATTTTTGTGTGTGTGTGTGTGTGTGTGTGTGTGTGTGTGTGTGTGTGGTTGGGTTGGGCGGGGGGGTGGTATCCCTTCAGTTTTCTCCTGAAAGGCATGTTTAATTGACTTAATGTTGAGCTTAAAGCTCCAAAAATCCATACACAGTGAATATCTTCAAACAGGGAAATGGTTTATATTAGAGTTAAAGTTAGAGCGATATTTGCTAAATCAAGTGCAATATTAAAATAACTGTATGTATGTATGTATGTATTTATGTTTCAGTTTTTCTATCTGTTCCAATAGGCTTGTGTAGACCAGAGATTTGATGATCCTGGGGAAGGTGTTTCAGTCTCTAAAAACAGTGCCTTTGCTGAGGAATTTGCTCACAACATTCGTACAATCTTTGCCAATGTGGAGGCAAAACTTGGTTAGTGTTTATTAATTAATAACAATTAAACAGTGCTGTATAAAAGATACACATCATACCTTAGCTTGTGTTATTTGGTAAAATTTGAAGAAATAAATGATGGATTCATTTGTATGCAATTACAAAAGTATTTGTCTTCACAGGGGAGCCTGCAGAGATTGACCAGAGGGATAAGTATGCTGGGGTCTGTGGTCTTTTTGCCCTGCATTTCCACATTTTTCGTACAGTTGACAAGAGGCTCTACAAAGCTCTTTTAGATGTGTGTAAAAAGGTCTGTATCAAATTTGGATCTGTGTGTATTTCCTCTTCACATAACACTTGAATTCGTCATACAGTGCACTTTCACTGTAGCTAAAAACAGTAGGGTTGTCAGGCTTTCCAACATCAGAAAGACTTAATACAGTTAACTACGATTTAATCATATCCTATTTGATCGGAGTAAATATGTAAATCTGTAGTCAAATATATCACATACATAACTTTTAAAGCAGAACATTTTTCTAATGTAACTACATAATATATTTTACACGCTTCTCTTACTCTTTAAGGTCCCTGCAGTTACACTGACTGCCAATATAATCTGGTTTCCTGATACATTTTTGATTAACAAAATCCCAGCAGCAGCCAAACTGATGGATAAGAAAAGTCTCCAGTCCATTCGTATCAGCAGAGATGCATTCTTACAGCAAAAGGCACAGACACTAACAAAGTAAGTTTTATTGAATACAATGAACATAATGAACACGCGTGAATACAATAAATCCACTGTCTGTATACCTTTCAAGACAACATTCATGATCTGACTTTAAGTTGGCTTGAGGGTAAATTAATGGTCATCAGTAGTGTTACAAGCAAAGGCTCTGTATCCACTGCAGTGCTGACCAGGATAAAACAGTTACTGAAGATAAAAGAGAAAATAAATGTTTCATGTGTAAATTATAACAATTTAGTTGTGCCCTAATATCGTCCTTCATTTCTTTTGTAGGGATGTGCAATCTTACTATGTTTTTGTAACCTCCTGGATGATGAAGATGGAGGCCATCTTATCTAAAGACCAGAAAACCGAGAAACTTTCAGAAGATTTGAGCAACAGGTGCAATGTATTTGTACAGGTAAAGAATATTATATGGTTTGAACCACAATAGACTTCATCCATGCTCCTGGACTCATGTTTTAATATTATTATTATACCAATGACTAACCTGAGCAAGTCATCCTTGGCTGCTTTTGTATCAGACACTGAATATAATAAAGTAATCATATAAATGTAAAGACTTGTGTAAACCTTGTAATCTTCTGTTAATCTTGTATGAGAGTGAACTGGTCGATGTTTAAAACTAAAAGTTTGGAAGTCAGTGAAATAACGTGATTTTGTTTGAATGTCTTAAAAGAGCTTGGTGTGTGTATGTTGCCTGCAGGGAATCCTATATGCCTACAGCATCAGCACCATCATAAAAACCACAATGAACCTCTACATGACCATGCAGCGACCCATGACCAAGACCTCTGTGAAGGCCCTTTGTCGTCTTATAGAGCTACTGAAAGTAAACCTTTCCTCTATACTGTGATCTTACCTCTGCATTTGCAATGCAACGAGATATTGCTGAATATGAGCTTATTATTTTAAAGGGCCACAATTATGAGCTTTTAATCAATAATAAATACTAGAATTTACAGTATTTTTAATTCAACTGATTGATTAGTATATTTATTCATTTCATTTTTTTTGAAAAACCAAGGCAGTGGAGCACACATTTCATCGGCGATCCCTTGTGGTGGCAGACTCTGTGTCCCATATTACTCAGCACCTGCAGTCACAAGCTCTTGCTTCTATTTCTACAGCTAAGGTAAAGTCCTTATTGCAAAATATCATACCATAAAATGCCTGAGTTTGTTGTCATCTTTTGTAAGAATTGGTTACTGTTGTGCTGCAGAAAAGAGTGATCTCTGATAAGAAGTACAGTGAGCAGAGACTGGATGTGCTTTCAGCCCTGGTGCTTGCTGAGAACACACTGAATGGCCCGAGCACTAGGGAGAGAAGACTGGTGGTGTCTCTAGCGCTCAGTGTGGGCACTCAAATGGTAAGAAGACATGTGCTTGGAGTATAGGGTGCTTTAAGACTTTTTAATTGGGTAAAAGTTATTGTGGTCACTTTGTTCTCTGAGCATGCATAAGGGTAGTTGCAGTATTCTCTTTTTCCTAGAGCTCTTCAATGGGGTTTTGTACAAAAGGGTAATATTTATAACATAGACTAAATTTGCATGGTGTCGGGTGCACGGTATCGTATTACTAAAAAAGGGAAACCTTTGAAATTTGAGTTATATTCATCCTGCATACAAATGGGCTTCATTTTGCCTTCCAGAAAACATTCAAAGATGAGGAGCTTCTGCCGTTACAACTTGTCTTAAAGAAACTGGACCTCATTAGTGAATTAAGAGAGAGGTGAGCTATAATAGAACCTTAAAAAAACATGTTTGTATGTTAGTAAAAAAGCAACCTATTAAATATAACTATAATATAAATATAATCTATAAAATAAATTATTTAACAGAAAAGCAAAGAGTAGTCACACCTAATCCTGACTTGGTTTAGTTTATTACTGCATATGCTTAAGGTGTTTACACAGTACTGTATATTAGTGTTCTTTTACAGTTTTACAATAGCAGGTTTTACTTTTTTAATGTTTGAAAACCAGAAGCTGTTTCTTCTCCTTAGGGTCAAAGTCCAGTGTGATTGCAGCTTTCTCTACTGGCACCGTGCAGTGTTTCCAATTTATCTGGATGATGTCTATGAAAATGCTGTGGATGCAGCTAGAATACATGTATGTCAACCTTATTGCGAAACATTTTGGTGGTGAAATGCTTCTGTTAGAGGAACTGAAATTCCTGTAGTGACAGTATTGCTGCATAGTATCAAAACTATTTTACTTCTGTCTGTCCAGTGAGTGTTTATTTTTTCTGTTTGTTTTCATTGCGTATTGTCTTCTAGTATATGTTTAGTGCTCTCAGAGACTGTGTGCCCACCATGCTATATGCCAAACACATGGAGTCCTGTGAGCAGCTACTGGAGTGCTATGACAAAGAGATCATGGAGGTCTTCAATGAGGTGAGAAAGGAGTAGTAAATGCAGGTCTGTATGTCGGGGACATTTCAGCAATAGGTGGCTTGGACTGTTTATGGCATCTGATCCATCATATGATGTTTAGGATATATTAAACTATTTAACAAACATGTAAAACACCTAATCTATTGATAATTTGCCTGTAGTCTACATCTAAAAGATGTGTAGTTTGCAAGTTCTCAATGATGCAATAAAAGCTTTTAGGACATTTATTATCTATGTCTTCCTGCTAGCTGTAATGTACCACTATGCACAAGCGCTACAATTGCTTATAGTTTAAATAAAGCTGTAGCTGTTCCTAACATCTTATTTAAGCAAAGATGACTGTTGAATTTTACCCAACTGAGTCTCTTTTTTTTTTTTTTTTTAGCATTTGCTGGACAAGCTGTGCAAGGAGATAGAGAAAGACCTCCGGCTTTCTGTGCACACACATCTCAAACTGGATGACCGTAACCCATTCAAAGTAGGCATGAAAGACCTGGCTCACTTCTTTTCCCTCAAACCGATCCGCTTCTTCAACCGCTTCATAGACATTAAAGGTCAGTGAAAAGGAGTGTTATTTAAAACAGATTCATGAAACCAAGACAGCCTATTTAAATTCAGCTCCATGTGTTCTCGTAAGGTATATTTGTATATTGTAGTAAGAATTACATTTTTTTGTTTGCTGTAAGTGTGTATGTGTATCATATGGTGGTGGTGTTTATGCAGCCTACGTCACACACTACCTGGACAAAACATTTTACAACCTGACCACGGTGGCACTCCATGACTGGGCCACATACAGTGAGATGAGGAACCTTGCCACGCAGCGCTATGGTCTGGTCATGACTGAGGCTCATCTCCCAAGCCAGACTCTGGAACAGGTATTCCATTATATTTACATTTCCAAACGAATTCTGAACCAGATTGATTAAGGTATGAATTCAGCACGGACCAAAGACATTTAAGCAAAGCAAACCCAGGATGCGTCACAAGATGCGACCCTGAAAGCCATGTGATTTGACAATATGGAAAGCGAGGAATAGACAAAACAATTAAGCAACATAGGGTGGACATGGGGCAATGAGGAGGTATAATGCCTTACAGTTCGGGACAGGCCCTGGAACTGCCGTCTCCTTGCAGCATATCTTCATTGATGTGTGCAATGGAGAAATACTTGTATTGTTTTGACTTGGTAAACGTACAACCATGAATACACAAATCCAGTGCGCAGTTATTCCAGCAAACAGCATTGTTCTGAAGTTATGAAAGTTCAGTCACAAAATACACATAAATGTCGTCCAATCGGGTTGTAACCTTATCTATATGTAAACATCCACTTTGTTTACATTTTTTGGTTTGATATTAAAAATACCAACGTGAATAATAAGCAAACCTGCTAAAATGTGTTGATGTATCATTTTCTGCATTGGTCCATACCAAGAGAACCAAACTCGAACAAGTATAAATGCATGCATACATCTGCTTCATGTAATCACATTGATCTCTGTTAGGGCCTGGATGTGTTGGAGATTATGAGGAACATTCATGTTTTTGTCTCACGTTATCTCTACAATCTGAACAACCAGGTAGGTCCTGTTTTTAAAACCAGTTCGCTCTGCGTTATTAATACTATACTGTCTACCATTCTTTGCCTGCAAGTCACACACATCTTCTCTGCATTAAATGTATAGATCTTCATTGAGAAGACCAGCAACAACAAGCACTTGAACACTATCAACATCCGGCACATAGCTAACTCCATACGCACGCATGGGACTGGCATCATGAACACAACTGTATGTGAAGCTTTATCTTGAGAAGCTAATTTACTTCTAGTGTTTAATTCTGTGTTTTGAGGAAATTATTCCTTGCTGACTTCCTGTCAGATCTCATTAAGCAACATGTATTTCTGCTCAGGTCAACTTTACTTATCAGTTCCTACGAAAGAAGTTCTACATTTTCAGTCAATTCATGTATGACGAGCACATCAAGTCCAGGCTTATCAAAGACATCCGGTTCTTCAGAGAAACGAAAGACCAGTCAGATCAGAAGGTTGATATCTCGGGTTTCTTTTCTTAACATATAAACAGTTGCTTCTATGCACTTATCTGTGCTCTGATCAAGTATTTCCTGTTTTTTATTATTGTTTACAGTACCCCTTTGAGAGGGCAGAAAAGTTCAACCGTGGTATCAGGAAATTGGGCATTACTCCAGATGGCCAGAGCTACCTGGACCAGTTTAGACAGCTCATCAGCCAGATTGGTAAGAACTTACTGTAGTTATCTCAACACTTGACTGTTATTTATAGCACCCGTATGCTGCTCAGAACAGTTTTCACTGTCGTCTCCATCACTGAACAGTTAATTACTTTAACTGGATGCAACAGACTTAAGTTAAAACTCCAATCCTACTCATACTCTGGTTCCTGTTAATACAGTTCATACACCTTTTCTTCTGTTATAGAAAAGAAAGAATTAAAAATCACCCTTTTTGGTGTTGATGATGGGTTGAAGATGGGTTTCCTTTGTAGTATGGTTCCTTAATTCATTTCATAGAGTTTTCCTTTGCTGTCATTGCCTCTGGCTTAAAAAATTATATTTCAAAAAAATGCTTTGTGACTATGTCTAAAGTGCTATATAAAATATTGATTCAATGTTTTTGAATTTGTTCAAGTTTACTCTGATTGTGACTGTTTTCTTTTCGTAGGTAATGCAATGGGCTATGTGCGGATGATCCGTTCTGGTGGTCTTCACTGCTGCAGCAGCGCAATTAGGTAAAGTTCTGAGCCGAGTGCGTACGTGCACACACACACACAATCTAACTTAAGCTTGTTATTATAATTGCAAAATGTAAAGCACTTTGAATACTGTCGTGTCATATGTTTACTGCTAACATTTCAGGTTTGTTCCTGATCTTGAGGATATTGTAAACTTTGAGGAGTTGGTGAAGGAGGAGGGTCTCAGAGAGGAAACTCAGAAAGCAGCCAGGTACTAAAATTTGCATGTCTTTTTGCATCATTGGTCCCTTCTCTCTAAGTGTGTGTTAATGGGTCAAAACACATGAAAACGTGTTGATAGCAAGTGTTCTATTTGAGATCCTAAATCTAAATAGCAGATGATTAGTATAAAGTATAAAGGTAGACATTTTCGTCAGGAGAAATAAGAAAACAAGAAAACTTGTACTTTTCCAGTGTTCTAGACTCTGTACTCAGTGACCTGACCAGTAACTCAGCTGAGGGAACCGAGTATTTCAAAATGCTTGTGGGAGTTTTTGCGCCAGAGTTCCGCAGTATGAAGAATATGCACTTGAGGAACTTCTACATGATTGTTCCCCCTTTGGTAAGCAGCAATCTCTGCAGACTTTTCAGATTTATTCCAGTTGTCCTTCTGTTAAACGTTCTTTTTTTTTTGTTTATTTTTAACATATTCTTAAACCTGTCATTTTAAACCATAT
>JAOVVF010000010.1:13080637-13096347 GCA_028565595.1 Duopalatinus emarginatus | reverse complement strand
ATGTGTATATATTCATTAAACTATTTAATGAGTCCACATGTGTAATCAGTTGGAAATACTTTAGTAAACATTTTTTGACTTCCCCATCTTCAGACAGTAAATTTTGTAGAGCACTCTATTGGCTGTAAGGAGAAGCTAAACAAAAAGAACAAAAGTGGTGCAGCATTTACAGATGATGGCTTTGCCATGGGTAAGTTTCAGATATTTCTGTTACATAAAAACCTGTTTGTCAATATCCATGATTGTGCCTTTTTTGATGGCAGAGTCTCAATGTCCCCACTATTTCTCTCCTTTTAGGTGTTGCCTACATCTTGAAGCTGCTGGACCAATATCAGGAGTTTGATTCATTGCATTGGTTCCACGCAGTTCGAGAGAAATACATGAAGGAGATGAATGCAGTGGTGAAAGAACAGAACATTCAGGCGACCAACCAAGATGAGAAACTCATGCAAACCATGAATTTAACTCAGAAGAGGCTAGACCTCTACTTGCAGGTGCGTTCATTCAAGTTCATTCTTAGGTTCTCTATGCCTTATCTCTGTTTATATTAGAAGAAACAAAAGCATAATCCGCTGAGCAAGCATGATGGTGCAGCAGGTAGCATTGGCACTACACAGCTCCCTAGGCCAAGCCTGATCTTACGGTAATGTCTTTTTAAAATAGTTTGCTCTGGGTTCACCAGTTTCCTTGCAGGGTAGATTGACTACTCTTCTGTCTCAGGTGTGAATGGAAAAGTCCTATACAGGTCCTGTCTATTCCTGCCTCATGTTCAGTGTTCCCAGGATGGGCTCCGGATACAACAAACCCCTGACCAGGATATATAATGAAAATGAATGAATAAACAAATAATCAGAATTCCCAAATTTGGAATACTGGAACCTAGAACCTGGAAAATGCTAAATTAGTTTAAACCCTGAATTTGCTAAATTAGTTTTAGCCAGCGAATGATAGGAATATGTGTGAGTTTTGCATCAGGCTATTATGCCACTGAAGTTGCATTTTTCTTTCAACCTCAATTAGTATTTTTGACATCCAGGTTTGTTTCTTAGCTTACATTCAAGTGTGCATTCAGTAAAAATACCACTGCCTGTAATCAAACAGTTAAGGGACACTAGCATCACAACCTCTGGAAAAGAGAGTGGGAGCAATGTTTAAGGATATCTGATGTTCGACCTGATGATTTGAGTGTTTTTTTAGCACTGACATGCTGTGTGATTTATCTGTTGGCAGGAGTTCGAGCTACTTTACTTCTCTCTGAGCAGTGCACGGATATTCTTCAGGGCAGATAAGACTGCAGCAGAGGAAACTCAGGAGAAGAAGGATAGGGGTAGGTAAACTGCTCTTTTGTACCATTACATCACTACAACAGCAGGAAGTGGAAATCATGTAGCATGTTGTTTTAGCGCAATGGAATGGCTGCTTTAACTAGCATGTTAATTACTGTAATTAAAGTAATAGCATCTTGGCGGTGGAAATTTTAATCAGTGTTCCTATAAAAGTAATTGCTGAGGAGTTGCAGGGTTTTATTTATTAACCCTGGTGTGTTGTATCTTCCTTAACCAACTAATCTTTTGAAGCAAACATATAAATTAAATGTTATGGTTAAACCCCAAATCTACCACACAGAGACCCAAATCAGGATATATCAAAGGGATAAATAGAGAAACAAAGCATCTAGCATTGTTTAATCTGTCAATTGTAAGTAGCACAAATCATCCTACTACACAATGCAGTTGTGCTGAGTTGCAACATGAGCCTGGCTAAGTATCAATTTATGAGATGCTGAGTGTGATGGTGTTGATGGGTGTATTGGACTAATAGTTCATGATCTGGACTCTGATCTGCTTGAGACTGTATTAAAGAGCTGCAGAGTCTTAGAGAATTAAAGCATATCTTTACATAGAGATGAAGGAAAGGCCGAATCCTTTCCTTGAGGCTGCATGATCAGCAGGTAGTCAAATGGCATTGTGGGTCATGTAGCCAATGTGAAAATCTGAATTTATGAAAGTTAACTTGAAATAGATGTTCAGGTTATTGGGATTTTTTTTTTTACAAGAGCGTTTTATTTCCTGTCTCAGTAAACATGTCAGGGTTTATAGAACTGCTATCAAAACTGTTTTAATGTATTAATCATATTCTCCATATATTTGTTCTGTGTTTTAGAGGATGTTGCTAAAGCTGACGTTGCTTCCTCTGAGACTGCTTCCACCCCTGATCCGGGTGCCAAGTGAAACTAAAACATCTCCCACTTCAAGTTTGTTAGGTCATATTAAGAAGTATGACCAGAACGTGTATAGAGTACCATGTTTTGTATTGGTATATAGAGTGTCAACTATATTTGAATGCAGTATTGCACTCAGTATTGCATAGAAAGATAAAAGATAAATGGCCTATGGTCACTGACCATGAATTGGGAACATGCAGTGTGATCATTTCCCGAAATATTTATTCCTTCAAATGCACTTAGGACTGGAATTGACTGTGATCATCTTCTAGTAAAATATTCTCCTGTCACCATTATTTTCTACATCACTAAACAGACTTTGTCAGATAACTGTCCAGTGAGCAAGTTTGGCAGCTGTAATTAGTTGTGAATGAGACTTTTTTTAATGACTTTTTGTCATTTAAATGTGGTAACTTTTTGAAATACTAAAGATGAGTTAGATTTTACCTCCTCTTTGCTTGTTTGATTAGAAATGTCTTTGATTTCTGTGTGATAATGCATAAAGTGGAGGTGCTTATATTACAGGTTCTACACTGAAGTAACTCTTTTAACCTTCAGTGTAGGGCTGTGGCTAGATTTACAACAGTGACCGTTTTACGGTGAGTTCAGAGTAATTGGAAGGATAACGGATCACTTTTCTACCTTGGAAAACGTCTTGTAACTGAGTATAACTCTATATAAATGCTAGTGTAGCTAGGTACAGTGTCCTAATGCACAGTTCTGCAGTTGATTCTGTTATGAGAATGTTCTGTCTAGTGCAGTTCCACATAAAGTGCTCTGTGAAGCTGTATGAAAAGATGGCTTTGTCTGAAGACAGAATACACACTCTGGACACATAATTGGTTGTATCCACCCACCAGCACTTCATTCTAAAATGTCACCTGAATGAATGTAATGTATTTTGGGCTTCAGGTCCAAGTTGAACACTGCTTTCACTCATGCCAAGTTGACAAGTGCAGGATGCATAGAGCCAAATCTGTGTGGTGTTGATCGACTGTCCTTCAAAATCACTGTTCAGCTTAATTCCACAGGATACTTGTGGGATTATTTGGAACTTCAGATGAACTGCCAAAATAGGCACCATGATCCCAGTCAGTGAAGGAGTAGCATAAACTTAATAGGAACTCAAGATCATAAAGAACTGGTAGAAATGACAAGAAATGACACAACAGATTTTTGTTCAGTGAGCTTAGGTCCATGGAAATGTAGCAGACTAACCTTGTGTTGTATTTAGTACCTGACATCTATGCTGCCTAATTTGTATATGTGCCATACATTTTCCATATCCTATGTTAACATGGAGGCATCATGTGGGGGATTTAATGCACTGTATTCAGACCATAAGGCAAATGAATGCTTAATGGTTGAATGTTTGAAAACATTCCAAACGAGTGTTGTCTCTCTTTCTTTAAATCCTTGTCATTTTGTTGTGTGTATATATACACAATTTGTGGAAAATTAATCATCATGTGTAATGCTATTATGAAATAAAGAAATTTCTTGGAAGACTGTGTCTGTGAAATTCAACTCCATCCTTTAGCTGGGATTTACATAGGGGCCTATAGAGAGCAAGCTTATATTGTCCTAATCAGATGGGTCAATGTTATTTGAACATGACCATGAAATTCGATATTCACCGTTCTCTCATCACACAGTCATTGTAATGTGTGCGCATCTGTGCAGTAGCTGAAATGTTCTTTCTTAATCTTGGATCAAACTTATTGCCAGGCTTTTACCGGTGCTCGTCATAGCCCTCGAACCCCTCCCACAGAGAGACAAACACTGGTTCAGGAAAGCCGTTCTGCTTTATTACAAAGGAAAGAAAGACGCGTCCAACGTTTTCAGAAAATACAAGACTGGTCTGTGTTTTTTTTTTTTTTTTAGCAGTATTACCAATTTTCCTTTTCCTATGAAATGTTTCTATTCAAACAGCTGCATGTGAAATGTTTCCACCATCTTTTCAGGAGCTTGGGATATAATTTCTTAGTTTGAAAAAATCTGGCCTTCCGTATTTTTGAATATTTATCTTGGTCTTAAGTGCACAGGGTAACAAGTATGAAGCCCTGTCTGGCAGCTCAATATTAACACTATTTTTTGTTGTTTTTTTTTGTTTGTTTTGTTTCTAACACATAATGCCACCACTGCTCACCTCCTAAAAATGAGGCTGAGCAAAGAATAATTACCTTTTTCCAAAATAGACGTCATGTATATATATATATAGATACAGCTATCTATATATATAATATATACACATTCGTACATACATATCTTTATTCATGTGATGTCCAAAAAAATAAAAAAAAAATGTACACATTTATTACAAAATCGTAACAAAGACTGAGAAGTGTTTTATCTGGAACAATGTAGCTTAGTCATAACCCCCTGGGTGAGGATGGTCCACAAGCTGTTCCCACAATGGTCACTGAAACAGTCTGATTTGTAATTATTGGAGTTAGGCAGAGAAAACCTGATCGGGGTGTAGGATTGGATGCACAGTTAAGATGGATCAAGGGAATGTTCTGGAGGAGAAGAAAAAAAAACAAGGCTAAAGGACAAGAGAGATTCCATGATGTTACCAGTAGGTTGTGTATCCTTCCAGACAAAAACAGGAGAAGAGCATTTTTCCACATAAAAAAGCACAAAACAATTTTTGTGTTCTTTTATTACTAAATAGTGCAACAATGAACATTGCATTTTTCTTCCGCCCTTTTGTATTCACATGTATTGGATTGATTTTTGTGTCTGTCCTGTTTACTAACTTGGTACGTTTCGGAAAACGAAACGTAGCCTTTTGTCGTACTGCAAGTCAGTTCTCCTGCCAGAGACCAAACAGGCTGTTGATCTGAGGCGTAAACAAAATACAGACTGGTGCTCAAAATGAAAAAGGAGGAAAAGAAAGAGGGCATGAGAATATTTAAAAACAGTGTAAGGGTGTATGTGTGTCATTTTGGGCAGCACATTATTGGTAAGGCATGGTGTCTCCCCTCACTGGTTGAGACAGAGACCCCCTGCCCTCCTCCTGCAGTCCTTGTCCAGACAGGTAAGGAATAAAAGCAGATTGTGGTTGGCCAAGTCTAGTGCTGAGGTCTGTTCCTGCAGCTCAGAGAGCCTGAGCACCTCCAGTTCAGAAGGCCTGCTGTGCCGGGTTGTAGTTGAAGGTGGTTGGTACATGAGGTCGCTCCTCAAGCTTGTCATATTCGAGGTGAAACTCCTTAAAATAGAAATGGAGGGAAAAGGACTATTAATATATGTACTAATTAAGGGTGAATATTTGGAAGGATTACAACAATTGTACACTTCACTTATATACACAAATAAGCTATTTGTGTGTGTATGTGAGTGTGTGTATATATATATATACACATATATACACACACACACACACATACATACACACACACACACAAGTATTTATTATCAGTGCTTTACATCAATGTATTACTCCTAAATCCTTATTAACGGCTTTAGACTGCAGTTTGAATTCTACTACCATTCAACAATGCTATATCATTATGAAGGACAATAATTTTACCTTAGCAACCTTTCTCCAGTTAAGACAATCAAAGAAGTAGTACGTCCCCCTCTCATAAGTGTTGGTCTTTAGAGTGGGCTCCATTCCAGGTGCTCTTGTAATCCACACCCTCTCCTCCTTATGGTACCTCCAGTCTCGGTTAAAGCTGAAACACAGGTATAACATACAACGTTACATCAATACAAAATAACCTGGTCTGATAGCTTCATCTTTACTTGTCACTGACGTGTCATTTCTTATCTGTTCATGAAACGTATGGAGACATGCATACAGTTCCACTGCAGCCAGAAGCTGTAAGAGATCTCCTCCATTCATGTAGTAGAGGTAGAACAGCAGGTCCTCCCCATAACGTGCTAGTTTTATTGCAGCAAGCTGTGGAGAAACGACAAATGTTAAAATGAATGTCAAACAAAAAAAAAATGCACATGGTCATGTTTGTTAGGGATTTAACACTATGTCTACAAATTGGTAAGTGTCATGGCAGAGAGGTGTTTGGAATTCCCGGTTGGCGTGTAATTATCATGGATTTAGTGCATCATGTACTCATGATTAAAAATGTGTATTGTGCTAATATGCATTAAACATTCCATGAACAAAGAGTTAAACAGAAAAGTATTTTTTAAAAAATATCTGCCTTGTCCAATCTAGCATGCGTACCAGAGAGGCAGTGGTATCATCATGTGCTTTCACATCACGGTCACATACCTTGTCCCTTATATGTATGTTGGTTAAGTACTCAGATGGAACATGGAAGTCTGAAAAGGAAGTGCACCAATAATTAATTTAACTCATTTTACTGGCATAGATTTAGATTACTAATAAACAATCCAGAGGTGACAGTAGCAAGGAAAAGCCAGCAAGGGGAAAAATTCTTGAGAGAAGCCAGACTCAAAAGGATACCTATCCTGTTCTGGTTGACACCAGATGGTTTTTTTTTGTTCATTTAGTATACCGTTGTAAAAGAGTAAGGGCAAACAGTACTAAGATTAATTAAAGATTTTCAGTATGCATATTAAAAAGCTGCTTTAGGCGTTTACACTTAAAAATGCAGACACTAACCAATGTCCTGTGGTCGGCATGGTGCAGAAGCCCAGGGAGATGCAAACTTAGGATACAGATTCCTGTTAAAGAAGATTTGAGCATATAAATGTCAGCAAAAACATGCAGAAAAAAACATAAAATAAGATGTATACATATATCAGAACAATTCAAATCTTCCTGCAGGGGGTGACACAGAAAGGCAAAGAAGTGCTCCGGAAACATAAAGAAGTGTCATACTCTGGGGAGTTGAGGTTGAGTCCCAGTGTGGTCAGGTCACTTCCTAATGCCAGATGAACCATTCCAGGGTCTGTTTCAGCTGCTCGGATGAATGCTAGCAGTCCGATCATTCCAAACTGATCCGTCACCATTCCAGAAGGAATGTTTGTTACCTTGCCTGTGAACAAATTAGGGTTATACCAGGATCAATACGGTTTAATTAAAGAACCTGTGTATAGTCACAAATTCACTTGTTTTTATGCCCTGGACCTCTGATGCCCCTCTACAACGTTCATAAGTAAAAGTAGCTATTTTCTTCTAGTACTTTTTGCCAGGTGCATACTCATACTGGAGTCAAGAAAGAAATGTTTGTCATATGTAAGGTGATTCTTTTGAGACCTTTTATGCTGATGCACATAAAACCAAATTTTACTGTAATTACTTTACTATTACTTTTTTTTTTACTATTATTGAATATATCTATTATTTATTATGAAAAAATAAAGCTTATCAATATTCCTATTGCCTCATCTTAGTAAAAAATCAGAAAGTGTTCACATTAGCATAAAGACTGTAAAACATGGATAAAGAATTTATTATAATCAATTCTTGCCACCTTTTTGCACACTCAAAAAGGCCAACATAATAAAAGTTTCAAATAATTCTGATTGCATAAAATTATTCTGTAATCTAATATTTAGTTTAAATAATCGTTTAAATAATAATGGCTTTCATAGAACCTTACCATCAGGCAACACCTGGATCCCTTTCTTCTGCTGGTTGTTGTTCTGTGCTGATGTCTTATCACCTGGGAACTTGGGGCCATCCGCACTGGAGCTGCTCTTGGTTGATGAGTTCAAGTTCTGCTGAATTGACAGCACAACAAAAATGACTATCTTGTCTACTTGACTACTTGTCTTATTTACTTATTACTAAATGGTTAAGTAACACTGACCGATTTGCTGTCATCTGCGCTCAACGTTGGGTCCTTGTAGTTAGGCCCAGGCAGTGCAGGAAAATCCTCATTGTGAATCGAGAAATCTTGGGACTGTTCAGTTGATGGCTTTGTGACCATCCCAACTGTGATGTAAATGTAAAAAAAGACAATTTTAATAATAATTTAACTTGGACAATAAAAATTAATATTAAATTCGACAGAGGTCAAAATCATATGCTGATTACTATTTTTTCCCTAGGTTTCTGTTACAAGGAAGGAAACAAGCCCTCACCATAGGGAGCCCTTCCAGCCAAGGGATTATGCAACGGTGTTGGGTTTCCATTCCCTTCCCTCCGACTTCTGTCTGCTAATGCTGGAAAATCTGAAAGGTCCAGGCCAGTCACATTTTCACTCCCATCTATAACACAGAAAATTAAGTACATTAGCAATTCACATACACAACAGCACACAAAACAACTAAAAACAATCCATAAAAACTGGCACATGGTAAATGTAAAATAGTACAAAAAAGTTTACAGTTGTCAGAATATTCAAACTGCTCCACAAATAACTTACCTGTTCCATTAAAGATGTTGTTCGTTAAAGAGTTCATACCAAACCCCTGACCTCGACCCATTCCAAAGCCTGACATACTGAGGAATGATAGACATGCTAATGTTACTAATGACACAGGCTTGATAAAAGCTACAACCAAAAAATTGTGAACAAAAACTGTTAGCATTTGCATATACTCGGTCACTTATTATGTAACTGCAAGTAGCTGGCTTGTGCTTTATGCTATTTGGGCCACTTAGCAGTGCTGTTCTGTCTTATTTCTTACCTGTTGATGGTGAAGGGCTGGCGTGCCGGCTGCTGCTTTGGCATGCAGATAATGCTGGGCGAGCTGCGGTTGGGGCTCCCAAGGCCCGAGCTTCCCATACTGTTGGTCCTGCCACCCAGACTCATGCCCTGTCCCACTTGCGAGTGATTCATAATGTTCCTGGAGTTCATAGGCAGAATGCCCCTGTGAAGCGGAATACATGACATTTACTTATGTGCCAAAAAAAAAACCTTGTATGACATGTACACAAAATATAAGCACAAACAAAGCAGGCATACCTATTTGGCGAAGGCGGAGTATGGAGAGACATGGTTGGGACCCCCGTTGTTGGGGTGCTATGGCTCGGTAACTGAGTACCTTGTGTTAAACTCCGGTTTAACTGAGGGTTGTTGTTGCTCATGCTCCTTATTGAGAAGCCTAGTGCACCTTTATGAAAATAAAAGACAATTTGTATTATTAAAGAAACCAGTACCTTGTATTTGTTAAGCAACAGCCTACTTCCTCAATTAAATCAATACTTACTTTGGGGACCATACAAACTTGCACCAAGCTGCGACAATTGACCTGACGATGACGGTGAAGGAGATGCCAGCATCTGCATGAAGAGAAAAGAGCTCTGTGTTTTTCCTTCTGTATTTTATATCTTGCAAATCAACTCTACATTACAAAATATATCTTACACCATATTAATAATAAACCCAGACAAATTCAATAACAAATCTTAATCAATATTACTAGTCCATTTTGAGCATCTGATTGGCTGTGTGTAGCACATTACTAATAACAGGTTGTATTTACATCTTTCTCCGTTCGAAGAGGAAACATCGACGGCTGGCCATAGTAGATACTCTCATCAGGGTAGTCGCTTTCGACCCCCTCAAACTTCTTTCTTGCACTGAACATACCGTTCGTCACCTGTGAAAACAGTCAGGCATAATACGATTAAAAATGCCCAGGGCCATCTGCATTTATCATGTTTCTTTGTGTTGTCTTTGAACACACACACACACACACACACACACACAGACACACTCCTGACTGAGATAAATGCTTTTTGCTTTCTTCTAAAAGAAACTAAAGCACAGAAAATGCATTAAAAACACATCCAAAATGAAGACACTTGAGACACTGCTTGTTCATCAGTAGCTACATTAGCTTTCCTACAGTTTGACAGTCAGCACTGACAGGCAGATTTCTCCCTGAGAAGCAGCAGGTGTGTGTGTGTGTGTGTGTGTGTGTGTGTGTGTGTGTGTGTGTGAGATACACAAATAAAAGTTTTTAACTATTAAACTCCATTGCTAGTTCATAAACTACAACTATTAACACAGACTAGCTAACCAGTTAATAGTACATAAACTTAAAAACCTTCACATTATAATAACAATATAGTTATTTGGCTAGCAACCTATTTAACAATCTGTGCTTTAATTAAAGTTACATTTATCCTGTTATTTAGCCTAGCTTTACTAGCTGGTAGCACTACAGGAATGAACTGCTAGCTAACGTCAGCTAATTAAATGGACAGCAATTGTTAGCTAGCTGTAAATAACCAGCTGATGCTAAATGTTGTTAGCCGACTTATCTATCGAGCTAAAGTTGCTAAAGGCAGAAGCGCAGAGCACGGTTAATGTACGTCTATTAAACATAACGAACTAATCTGTGCTGCATCTAGTCTGTGTTCAGAGTATATCCTGAGCACCACAATAACGCTACTCTTAATTATTTCTACTGGTTAGCCTACTAGCCTGTAGCTAACCGTGGAGCTAACAAAGTGGCTTTCGTTTGTAGAAGGGCAAGAGTTTAGGCCCGCTATATATCCGCTTTAAAGCGGCCTACATATTCCACACCAGACCCCACACAACACAGTACCGTATTAAACACGGTGTGGTTTTAGCACCGCGCCATTACTGAAGTATCACGCTCACTTGTTTTAGTACGGTAGTATGCGGCTTTGGGCTTCTCTATATAGCTAATACACAGTTAGCACGCAAAGCTAAACGCTAACGCAGCTAGCACAGACAAAAACAGAGACGTACGAGCTCGTGTGTGCACCGCACTATGTGTTCACACGCAGCGAGCCTGCGGTGATAAAATGATGAAAAACTAGGACTCGGGGTTCATTTCTGTTCGTGTTTTAGCGCACGGGATTGTGTTTTTAGTGTTCATAAAGATAGAATTGACTAACCGCATTAATTTCCCCTCTGCTCGTAGATCCAAGATGGCTGTGTATCCTGCAGCTGGGAATGCTGGGTGAATAGCCTTTACCCTCTGACCCCTTACTGACCCCGAGCCTATCATTTTAGGCCTGGAATGGGTGCTTATTATTATTATTATTACTGTCTGCTTTTCTGAACATGGCTGATCACTCGAGCTTGACTTACATATGACTTCAGTTAAAGTGATATATCTTGTTACACTTGTGCCTAGTGTAAAATGACAGCCTACCTCAGAAATAAGGGCCTCTATCAGGAGGACTATGATATGAAACAACACACAGCCTTCCTCATATTGAACAGACATATAATAATTAATTATTTATTGTAATACATCTTATAGGTAGACCATTTACTGTGTTTGTGAATGCCTTTAACATTATAAAGCCTACCACCATTTATCCTCAATATAGACATAAATATAAGCACCAATCCGTTCTTTTTATTGCCACTGGTCTGGTAATCAAATCAAACAGGAATGGTGTATGTCAGTTTACAACATTATATACAATATTATTTATAATATGCCATGGGGGGAGCCATGGCCTTGTGGTTAGGGACACCTAACCCCCCTAACTGCTCCCAGACACCCCCCCCTCGTGCTCCAGGCAAATGTGTTTACTGCCCCCTAGTGTTCACTGATGTGTCTGTGTGTGTGTGTGTGTGTGTGTGTGTGTGTGTGTGTGCGTGTGTTCACTTTCATTTTCATTCTTTACAAGCTCTTCTGTGTACAATACTGCACTGTACTGTAACAATGTCCTGGCATTTTATTGCTATAGACACGTCTACTGCAATTACCCATTTATGTGTCTGCACATATTACACATTGCACAACCAAATACATGACATCTTTCGCCTTATATATTTTGTAAATATATGACTTATTATGTCTAGTTATTTATTATGCGTACATAATTTTTGCATTTCTTCCATTTTAATTTTTTTTTTTTTTTTTTTTGTTTTATTTTATTTGACATGCGTTTTATTTTTGTTTGTGTATACACTTTTGCACTGTGATTTATGTGTATGTAAGCTGCTGGACCACCCTAATTTCTATTCTGACATTAATAAAGTGTTGTGTTGTCTTGTCTTGTCTTGTCTTATGCAGTGTACCTTGGTCCCCAAAGGCCACTTATGTTTCCTAAACACATTTGGGTGTGGTCATACCAAGTTTCACTTTTGGACTTTCATTTCTGAAAGTGCACTCTCCATTATTTTATGCAATTACATATCTGTCTGACTTTATTCTTGCTGCACTGTATAGAGAAAAATACAAGTTGGATGTTGATTCCTCTCTGTCAGCCATCTCTATGGTCTTACTGGAGGTGCAACTACAAGGTTACATTTGTTATACCCAAACAGTATGCTCGGAATAGTATCATGGGGTAATCTCACTTCCTGCATGGGTGCCCATCTGTTCATCCTATATTATTATGAGTTTTAAATATAATTAATTTATGTTAATAAATCAGTTTAACTAACCTAAACTGAGTTGTCAGACTTTAAGCTATTGTTATAAGTTTTAAGGGTATTTTGAAATCAAAATAGTACTTTGTATACATTTTACTTTTTGGTGGCACCACAGGGTGTATATTCCTCACCCTATTCTCTGTGAGGAGTTTGGTGTGTTCCCATGTTCCGTGTCCACATAGGTTTTTGCTGAGTGCTCTGATTTCCTCCCACCTCTCAAAAAACACACATGGTAGGAGCACTGGATGTGCTAAATTTCCCTAGGTGTGAGTAAATGTGTGTGTGTGTGTGATACCCTGTGATAGATTGGCACCCTGTCCAGGGAGGAGTTCCTGCCTTGCTCCCGATGATTTCAGGTGGACTATTATTACCATGCATTTCTATAACTTAATCAAATTATAGTACTATAGCAAAAATCATATGCATATATCATGTAATTTTATGCCTAATCTAAATAATACATTTTATGTTTATCACTTTCCTAAACGGATCAGTATTGCTTATGATATTTCTAATCATGATTGTTGTGGGTGAGAGGTTAGATAAATGCTTCACAGAACATGAGTTCACTTCACATTCCCTAACCACTGCATGCTTTACTTATCAGTACCCTGCTTTCCACAGCCTGGAATTCATGTAACATGCATGAGGAGGGGCAAGCTAAGTATCATCTTTGGCACACTGAGTAGTCAGTAAGCTCAGAGCAAGACACAGGGAGTGCAGAGTGCAGGGCAAGAAAACCATCACATTCTTTTTGGGAGAAGAAAACAGATAACCAGGAGTAAGTAATGATACTTTTAAAAGCAATTAAAAGTAATAATACTTTTTTACCATATGGGGCATTGTTTAACATTTAATTCAATACCTATTTAAAATCAAAAGTATATGAAATAAAGTGTGAAATAAAAGATTAAAGCATTCTCGAAGTTAATTATTAATTATTGATGACAATAATTAAGAATAATGTATGTTTCCATGTCTATTAATAAGCCCATCAACTTCATGAGAAGACGTTGAACGGAGTAATGGGAAATATTGTTCGGGGAGCTGTGGCCTTCGTTCCATCAGAGCGATGTGAGCGATTTTTGGTGGGGAACTTGAAGGAGATGCCACACGATCGCACCGTAGACCTGACTAGCCGTCATCTGCATTGCTTACCTCGTAGAGTATGTGCCTTCAGTGAGCTCATTAAACTTTATCTGAGTAATAATCACTTAAACAGACTGCCTCCTGAGCTTATTCATTTGGAAAAGCTTCAGATCCTGGCTTTGGACTTCAACTGTTTTGTGGAACTGCCTTTGGTTGTTTGCAGTCTTCGGCAACTTAACATCCTCTACCTTGGAAATAATCAACTTTACAAACTACCAAAAGAGCTAGCTCAACTTAGTGGACTAAAGACATTGTGGCTGGACAACAACTGCTTTACAAAGTTCCCATCTGTAGTCTGTAAGCTTTCTAACCTCAAAACTCTTCATCTTGGTTACAATCAGTTTCGTAGCTTGCCTGGGGAGCTGACGCAGTTAAAGGAGCTGCGAAGTATTTGGTTATCAGGCAACATGCTGAATAAATTTCCACCCGTGCTTCTGGAAATGCATGGTTTGGAAGTGATTGATGTAGACCGGAATTATATACAGTATTTTCCACCACTTATTCATTTAGCAGGGCTTAAGATTATCATCTATGACCATAATCCATGTGTTAACGCACCTTTGGTAGGAGAAGGTGTGAAACGGGTGGGCCGCTGGGCCGACAGCATTGATGATGGGGACGATGAAGCTGAACGAAAGATGACTGAAGTGTCAATAGATGAAAAGACAGCTGAAGTGTCCACAGAGGTGAGAGAACAGCTGCAAGAGACTGAGTAATGGGAACTGTACTACTATGATATATCCAATGCAGCAAAACAATGAACAGTAATACTCATATATGTTTCTTAGCTGATATTGTAAAAGAAAATCTGTAGATATTTAATATCTTAAATTAAAATGTAGGAGGTATTGAAAATGATTCTAATGATGAATTGCTAAATTCCAACTATGTACCTCGCCTTCTTAATAATGCATGTGTGAAGTGACAGATTTGGGTCTTCAATTTAATATAAGACCGTTAATAGGCTTTTATCATCATTCTTGCTGATCATGGCTGCTGGCTGAATGTTGAGCAGACTGCTGTTTTCTGCAAATATTAACCTTAAATTTGTGTGTTGCAGTTTTGCTCTCATTAATAGAATTTAAACAATATTGAGTTAAAATAGATAGATTCCATGTGATGTTTTCTGTTTTCACATGCAAATTTCTTTGAGACCATTTAGAGTGCTACTGCAAACAGTATATCCTTTATGATGACAGGTTGAAAACATTAATGTTTCATATTTATATAATATTTGAGGCACTGGTATGCAACCAGTAGTGGGGACACAAATAGATATTCATTTTACAGCTTCTTGTAAGGCTGCTAATGGCTTGAGTGTTAAATATTCAAACTACAGTTTGTAAACAGCAAACAAGTTTATGGTTCATTCATACACTAGCAGCCAGTAATTCACTTCCGGGACACCATTAATGACAGCCGTCCCACCCAGGGTGTATTCCTGCCACACACCCTGTGTTCCTAGAATAGGCTCTAGATCCACCGTCAGCTTGACCTGAATAAAGTGGTTACTGAATGTGAGTGAAGTATGTAAAACCTGATAGCCTATACCAGAAGGTTAAGATCATTACATCCAAGTCAGCACAGAAATGTTTGCAGGAGACAAAACCAGTGTTTTGCAAGTTCAATCTCAGTCTTAATATATGAACCCTGCCAAAACTACAGGGTATCTTCAACATTGTTTGCCATTACATAAAGAAACTGAATGCTATTATGGTTAAGATGTTGGCAAATATTAATTATTAACTTTTTTATTCTAATATTTCCCTCACTGGTTAAACCTAGCTAATGGTTTTATCAAAAGCATAAGAACAGATGAGGTTCAGGGCCTTGCTCAAGGGCCCAACAGTGGCAATTAGCTTGACTTTGAACTCATGACCTTGTAATCAGTAGCCCAATGTCTAACCACTGAGCCATCTACCATTGGTTAGATGTGCAGCATGGTGGTGTTGTAGCTGTGCTGCCTAATAATAGCTCCTTATAAGTCCTGAGCTTGGGTTTTTCTCGGTGGACTCATTGTTTCTGCTTTTGGGATGTCTGAAAAAAACCAACACAAAAAAACCAACACACACACACACACACACACA
>JAOVVF010000010.1:13068209-13078564 GCA_028565595.1 Duopalatinus emarginatus | reverse complement strand
AAAACAATTTCTGAATGTACTGAAGGTAGAAATGTAGAGATATAAATGTTTATTAAAACATGCATTAGAAAATAATACCAAAGTTTCATACCATTAAACTACTGCACATTTGCATTCTTCTGCACTCCATAATAGTAATAATAATAATAATAATAATAATAATAATAATAGTAATAATAATAATAATAATAATAATAATAATGGATAAATCAACATTTAACATGGCCAGTTTTGGCCCACAATACACCTGGCCTATAAGTTTAATTCAATTACACTTTCCACAGATTTACCTGTGAAATCAAGATTTTACATGTATATAAATTTTATCCCTGATGAACGAGAAGACTCAAATCCATCCCCATTTGAGTGACACAAATAACGTTATTATAAATAACCCTCTGTTACATGCAAACGCAGCCAGAAAATTACTTATAATTGTAACATGTTGTCTGATGAATTTTGTCAACTGTTTACTGATGAACATTTGACTGATGGACAGTAAACTGTTCAGACCTAGTTTTCCTGCAGTGTATATTAGTCACAGTCTAAAGCAAAATTCAAAGTGTCCATGCGTTTTTATAATGTCAGATGCCTGTATGAAAAATACAAATGGGTAGAAAATAAAAAAATAACGCGATCCCCAGCTGTCTGTATGTAAGAGTGAAACGGGCAGTGGTTGAACTTTTATTCCAGCGACGCTAGAAGCGCTGTACAGTCTCTTCTTTCACACGGTATTGAAAGTGAAGCTGATTTGGTGCCAGCAGCGCGGTTCCATTATCACCGCCGTCACTCGCACACAGTAATGGGAAAGAAAACCCGCACAGGGACGGGCCGACGGACCATTTTACAGCTCTCACCGCCAGGACTACGCAGCAGCACAGGAGCAGGCCGAGACGAAGCTGTAGGCTCTGGGTCTGAAGGTGAGAAATCTCCCTTTAGTATGTGTGTGTGTGTGTTTTACCTTTGTTCAGGACCGGTGTTTAAATCATTTCTATTTGATTTAAGACATGAACACACCCGTGTGCCTCGCTTAGGCCAGAGCGTTCCGGCTCGCGCATGGCACTTCGGCTAATTCGGTACTTTACGCTAGCTACAGTGAATAAGCTAGGCAGCTAATTCTCATGCTAGGCCAATACCAAATAATATGTGGGTTAATAATAATAATACTGCTGTTAGCTAGCTGATATTTAATCAAATCTTGAATAACAAGGAAGTGCTTCTGTCTAACCAGGAAATACTCAAATATCAAAATGGATTATATTTATATTTTGTAACACAATTATCTTGCTAACTCTACTAGCCAGTAGAGATTAGCAGCAGACACAACAAGCTAAGCTAACACAATTTGTTAAGCAAAAAAAGCTAACTTCTTTTGTTAGAGTATTTAATAGTTATTGTAAGGTCCACAGTGTTGAGGTGTAAGGTAGGAGACAGTAAAGAAGGAAATAATGGCTTCGCTAGAGAAAGTTAGCTAGCATTAGCTAACGTCAGTGTTATAGTGTTCGTCATTGTTGAGGATGTAAAAGGCAGCTAGCTATAAACCAGTATACCAGCTACTACTGTAGTAGTATAATTAAATAATTATAGCCTGATCTGATTTTTTATTATTCTTATTTTAATTTATTATCTTAACTTAAACCTAAGATCTGACGAGGAAAGTAATAGTCTGGTCCTGTAAGTACTATTTAAATAGATAAATTTAACAGAAATGTCAGCTTTGTGCTGAGATCTCAGCATTGTCACAGATTCTTGGCAGCCAAAACTTGACCAGGCCTTGGTTGCCTGTTTAGGACATTTCAGGTTTTGTAAGATGTTGCATAATTGTCTTTTAGGAGAGACAGAGAATAATACAGGCAAGGACGGCCAAGGAGTCTACAGAGACGTGAACATGGACATGAAGAGCTCAGCAGTGAAGGCAACACGTGAGTAAAGAATTTACTGATTGCTACCTATAAAATGTTGTACACAGTTTTATTTGTTTATGTATCGTTTTAGAGTCGCAGCATCATAATGGAAAATGTGAAAAACCAAATAAATGCTGGCATTTAAAATACATTAAATACTATTTATAATATTAACCATGTATCTCATGCATAGCTTAGACTATTAGATGTAAAGGTTGTACGTACAATACAGAATTGCAATCTTGCTTACAATTCAATAGAGAGCAATTCAAAAATAAAGACAGGTGATTTTACAAACAAAATAGCCAGGAAAGTTGACCAGTAAGCAAGAAAACTTTCCCCAAATTGCTCTTAAAACATTTCATTTAACTTTCAACCGATGTGTGTTATTTTAGATGTGTCTAAACTAAAAGAAAGCTTTTTTTTCTTTTTCAGAGTAATTTTTGTTTTGAACATATATAATGTAACTTTTTACTGACGTGACATGCCATGGATTTGTTTTATAGAGGGCTTGTCTTTGCTCGGTGCTTATGAGGACAGTGAGGAAGAAGATGCGTCTGAAGCAAGCAGTTCTGCTGCCAAAACAAAGCTCAATCGCTCTGCAGACATCGACAGTACACTAGCGAGTTTCATGGCTGTGAGTAACGTTCTCCTACATTTTCTTGATATGGTTATTAAGTAACATACATTTTAAGGCATTGTTTTAGTTACTCAAAGAAAAAATCATAATTATACTCTTTTTTTTTTTTTTTTTTTTTTTTTTTTTTTTTTTGTAAAATATCAGCCCTTATTTTGTTTATTTATTTTTGACGCAGGAAATTGACGCAATCACCACTCAGCCAGTCCAGACTGATAATACCACAAAGGAGGAGCCCAGTGCTCCAGCACCTACTCCTCCTCGCCCTGAACCCAAAACAGAACAGCACACTTATGCACAAAATGGCTCTGCACAGGAATTTCAGTATAATACACAATACTCCCTGGCAGGAGGTGAGTAAATTATTTGTCAGGCTCTGAATTTCAGTATTAATGTTAAAAAGGAAAGTTCCAACTATCAACTCACTCACAAAATATTTAGAATTGATTAGTAAAATTAAAAAATGAATAAGAATTGAATAATAAAATAGAAGGTTTTTATCTTTATTGGAAATTGATGGCTTTCTGATGTATTTGTATTTTGTGAAATAAAGACTTTTGAAAATGAAGGGTATAAAGTATGGAATTTTATGATACACTGTCCAAAAAATAAAATCTCAGTCTTATGGTTTATGTATGCATTTTTACTTTAGCTGGGGTTGAAATGGGTGATTGGCAGGAGGTATGGGATGAGAACACGGGCTGCTACTACTACTGGAACACCCAGACTAATGAGGTGGCCTGGGAGCTTCCCCACTATCTGGCTGATCAGATGCAGAGTCTACAGCAGTATTCAGAGAGGTAAGTTTAGGGATGTTAGGATTTGGTGTTTAGTGATAAAAATAGAGCTGTAATAATCCATTATATTAAACAGGTTATTCTGCGGAAGAAAGTATTTTAAATGCAATCTTAGTTTATTTCATCTGACCAGTTTTCATATTTCACAGCTCATCCGTTAATGGCAGTGAGGTGTTGCAACCCACAGTGAGTTATCCTGAACAGCATTCTGCTCCGACTGTCACAGCATTGAAACAGGAACCAAAAAAGAAGGCAAGTTTTAGATGTTTAGATGTGCTACATATATTTTATTTATTTAATTTACAAAAATCTCTCTTTTTTTTACACAATACAGCCCAATACATTAGTATTAATAAGAGAGAATTCGTAATTCTGTGTCTTCATATAGGAAGTAATGGAGAGTGTAGTGGCTTTAACTAGTGATGAGGAGGAGAAAAGAGGGGTAGCTGCCTCTCTCCTTGCACCTCTAATACCAGCTGAAGTAAAAGAGGCAGAAGAGAAATGGAGAAAGAAGGTCATAGCGATAGAAGAGAAGGTGGAGAATGCTCTGGAGGTTGAAGGTGAGACGTCCTTAGACTCTCCTGCTCTGTGTGATGGAGAAAGCCCTGCTCCATGTAATCAGCAAAGTACGAACCAATCAAGACAAAATTCTGATGGAGAAGAGGAAACCGAGGAGGATACCAAGGACTTGGAGCTTGCACTAGAGAGGAAAAAGGTATGCGTCTAATCTATTAATAATATCGCACTAAAGTCTTTACGTATACATAAGTGTTTCCAAGTTTAGGCCTGTTATTTTAAGGACACAAATATCTGAGCTGTAATCTGAATCACTGTCTGTTTATGCCATCTTAGTTATTTGATAATTATTTGGGCTGGTCAACTTTTTGCTGCCAAAAATCACAATTAATTTGATAGAGCTGTGGAGAGGAAAAAAACATCTTAAAAATAACCTGGTTGTCCAGGCAGCATTTGCTTGTATTATGGCACTCAAACATTTGGGTAAGAATGCACCAACTTCTAAAGCTGCACTCTACTGTCACCCCAGGCTGAACTTCGTGCCTTAGAAGAAGGTGATGGCAGTGTAGGTGGTTCAAGCCCCTGTTCAGAGGCAAGTCAAGAGGGTTCTCGATTGAAGAAGACCAAGTGGAAAACGGCCTTTCTTCGGGCACAGAGTCCTGACTCAAACAGTAGAAGCTCTGACAAAACAGAATGGGACACTGCAGAACCTGTGGATAATGGTAAATGTTGCTATATTGGCAAAAAAACTAACATTAAAGCATTACTGAAGCCTTAAAACCCAAGGCCATATATGAAATTTAGAAAATTTTTATTAATTTTCAAGTCTGTTTATGGTATGGTTTTAGTAACTTTTTAGACACTGTTTCTAGCTTGATTTGTATATGGCCTACAGGAAGTAGTGTTGCTGCAACTTTAACAAAAGTTAACTGTTTTAAACAGCTGAACGATAAAACATTTATATTAAAGACAAAGTAGTAGAAATTTTTATTCTGCTTTGTCTTTTTCTCATGTGTTTATTGTTTTCTAGCACATTCCAAAACAGCTGAGAAGCAAGAGGACAAAGAGGAACAGGAAAAAACTGTGCCGAAAACACAGGAGGAGGATACAGCAGACCTCAAGGTAAAGATTAAATATAGAGCAAGATGATGTGTAACAGTCGATTACAATGGTGCATGGATCAGGTGTAAGCAGCTTCAGTACCACGTATGTTCAGTTTTTTAAAATGTTTTTTTTAGTTTCAGATTGGAGAGCTTGCCAATACCTTAACCAGCAAAATGGAATTCCTGGGAATTGACAAAAAGGCCATCTCCAACTTTCAGCTGCTTTTATTACAGACTGAGGTAAATGAAACTTTTATGTTGCTGCTTTAATCTCTGCTTGTTTACTTTTCTTTGGTGGATTTTCTCACAGTTCAGTTTAGCAACTCGCATTTACAGGAAAAGGCTGCAACCCAAAGCACATGTTTGGTGCATTTTTTTTGTAAATGAATCAAAATGCTGGGCTCAACATTGTGATGACTGGCATCTCTATCAACCCAACCCTAATGTGTAGTAATCTATTTAGCCCTACGATTTAGAGTAAAATTATGTTTTATTTAAAACTAATAATTGAGTGCAATACTATTTCTGATTGTTATTGAGCCATTTGTTCTATTTTCTGTCTATTTTAGACGCGGATAGCAGATTGGCGAGAAGGAGCTTTGAATGGAAATTATCTCCGCCGCAGGTTGCAGGAAGCTGCTGAGCACATAAAACATTACGAACTTAACGCCACTCCCAAGGGCTGGTCCTGCCACTGGGACAGGTACGAGCTCCTTACCTTTCACATGTTTATCACTCCACACCCCTCCCTAAAAACTCTTAACTCCCACCCCACACTTGTGACTATTGACTCCTTTACCTGCAATATGGCAAACGCCTGACTGGTTTGTAGTATTGGGAAATGTCGCCCAGCAAGGAGAAAGACCCAAAGTTGTGTAATAAGGGAGCGACTGTAAAGAGCCAAGTGACAGCAACAGAGCCCCAAAGAGATGAACCCAGTCACCCCCAAATCAGACAGAAGGGTCCACTAGCTCTTAGGAAGGTGCTTGCACGTGCAAGAGCTTTGAACTTTACAGGACTGCCCCAAAATGATGGGAGAGTGAGTGACACAGAGTGACTACATGGGAGCACGCAAGCATCAGTTAAAGCGAAGACGGTGCCTTGCCCTGGAAGCGTGAAGGTCAGACCAATCTACTTTGTTTACTGTTTGTTTCCATGCAACATTTGATGATTGTATAAATACTCTTTCCTTTACCCTCTTCTGAAGATGTCTTCTCAAAGGCATCTCGGTGGGTTTTTGTGTGTGAGTATTGCCATGACTACTGTTTAATAAATGTTTCAGGATTTGCTGTAATTTTTGTTCATTTTTGAGCACAAGGTGGGTTCTTCACCAAAGTTCCCCATCCAATCTGGCTCCTCTCCTGGGCTTAACGCAAAGCCCAGCTCAATATTTTTTTTTATTAGGGAACTAGAGACCCCCTGCACCCCCTTAAGTCTCCCCGGGTTTCATGTTAAGAGATCAACTGGTAAGACAGTATTGTGTGTTTGTTTCTCCACCTCTAGAGATCACAGGCGATACTTCTATGTGAATGACCAGACCAATGCCTCCCAGTGGGAGTTTCCAGAGGTGAAGGAAGGAGAGGAAGAATCCAAGCCCCCACAGACATCTACAGTTGGTCAGGGAGATGCAGGTCAGCTACCTCCTGAGGCATCCAGTGGTCTTGTAGGTAGGTGTCTGTTTAATAACTAATATTGGAAGGTCTGAACAAAGAAAGAGTGTACATGGTACCTGATTGTTTAAGAATCTGATCAAATTCAGGTTAATTAGTTGATACAATTATATGACGGCAAGTGTTTACTACACATACCTCCTTTGTAGAAACCCAGACGTATTGGTCAGCTCCTCAACCTCCACCTCCTCCAGACACACCCCCTCCTCCTACCGAACAGCCACCTCCACCACCACCACCTCCCGAATCTCCTCCACCGCCTCCTCCTCCACCCCTCAGTGATGATGGAGAGATCGAGGAGGTGGAAATGGAGGATGAGGATGCTGAGCCACCTGCTCCTGGAACAGAGGAATTTCGGGTATGTTTTTCTTTAGACAGATACAGTAAATGTTAATTTTTTCTGTGTACACTTGCGCTTAAGTATTTGCCTTCCTCAGGCCAGTGAAGCAGCAGCCATTCAAGGAGCTGTGGCTAAAGCCCAGAAGAGAAAAGCTCCAGGCTCAGAACAGTTGAACAAAGCCATAACTATTGGGAGCAGTCCAATACTTTACACCCAGCCTACTGCCACAGCAGGTGATTAAGAAGACCTGCATTAAAACATAAATTTAACTGGTCTTAAATACTAAATGAAATACATTCTGCAAAAAAATCTAATGATTAACAGACACTGTAATTTTGTATTTTGCTTCATAATGTCACAGCCCCTATAATCACTGCAAATACTTACTGGGCAATGACTGCAGTAACTACACCTGCTCTGCCATCAGAGCCTATGGTTCCACCATTGCCAGCTGCACCCTCACAACCTCCGCTTCCACCACCTCAACCTACAGTTGAACCAGTGTCCACAAAGATGCTTACAGACAAAGCTAAGAAGCTAAAAAAGGACAAGGTAGGTTGATTCAACATCTCTTTCTAGTGTACACACACTGTTGTTTGCTTGATTAAAAATTCAATGACATAAATATATGAAGAATATTCCAATGATAGTCTAATAAATAATGTGTTTTTCAGATGAAAAAGAGCAAGACTAAGATGCCATCATTAGTGAAAAAATGGCAAAGCATCCAAAGGGAATTAGATGAAGAGGAGAAGTCAAGTTCTAGTGATGAAGATCGAGACCAACTAAACAACAGGCGCATTGAAGAGTGGAAACAGCAACAGCTTGCCTCGTAAGTGCAATAGAAAACTGCTTAAAGTACATAAAGTAAACTATTTAAAGTACATCTTTGTCAGCTTGTCATTTTGTTTTTGGGATAAAATGGTCTGACACTGCATCCCATACATTTTTCAGAGGAAAAGCAATGAAGAATGCTAACTTTGAGGCTCTGCCTGATGACTGGAGAGAACGGTTGCTTAAGAAGAGGAAGATGATGCAGAGCTCATAGCATTGGTCCTTGAAAGGATTGTCTTAGACTGTATATTTCTTTTCTAATCCTGTTCCTACAGAATGGACTAGATTGGACTGAATGTTTTTATATTATCACCCCTAATCTAGTGGTGAATTTTTCCCTCAGAAAGACATTGAAGTGTCTCGTGTTATTGATTTTTTATTTTTTTTTCCTGTAAATATAACAGTGTACAAAGTATTTTTTTATGTTATTTTTTTCTTGTTAGAGCCTTCATAGTCAACATCTATTCATGGTAACTGCGGAACAACCTGCCTTTGTTTTTATTTTAGCATGTGTTGACTTCAAGACTTTGTATAGATCATGGCAAGTTTTGTGATGTTTTTTAGGATGTACTGTGCCATTGATGATAAGTTCTTGATCCCAAGACCATTGCCTGTAGGAAATTAAAGCTTTTTTTAATGTTCATGTGTCGCTGATACTTCAAAGCATATTAATTGTCCCTGAAAGAAGTGATGGACTAATACACAACTGCACATTGGGAAAACACTGGTTTTCTCCTAGATTTCTGTGATGATCAATCCTTGGGGTTATATTTCCTATCTATGTGGATTACATGTCTCTGCAGGGTATAGGCTTTGCAATAATGCTTTATAAGCAGACTAACGGTATTATTTTCAATGTGGAGATATTTAAGCCATCTACAGCCCTGCTAGATTTTTTTCCAGTGTTCTGTATAGTTGTGTTCTGGGGGTAAGGTGGTCGCTAAGGTTTTCTATGTTGTAAGTAAGATAAAAAATAAATTTATACCACCTGTTTAATGTGATTATTTTTTATATTCAGAATGATGCAGTGTTTACACATCTTACACAGTGCTTACACACTATAATCTTGGACCAGTCCACCTGTACAATGGGAGGGAATGCTGCTGGAGTGATGAAAAGAATTCATTTTCAATTGCTAATGTACTTAAATAAGCAAATGCTCTGTGGATGAAGGATTGTTAAACTTGAAGAGCCTTCTTGGGGGAATCTGGAGGTGTGCAAAATGCATTTAAAAGATTTCTCCACAGAACAGGAATTTATAACTGTAAATTATGTCTTAACTAGAGCATAAAATAGTGTTGCTTAAACCCATTTACACTAACCTCTAGAACAGAGCTTGGGGTCTGTGATTTTGCACTTTATTCCTCAGGTAAATAGGTTTGGTTTAAGTTTTTTATGTTCATTTAAAAAAAAGGAGGCTGTCTACTTTTTTCTTCTTGCCATGCATCCAGCTTTCCTGGGATATTTACTGGATCCAGCTGATGTTGACCAGGATGATGAAGTCACTAAAACAAAATTGCATTAATTCATTACTACTTTCAGTAATTTGACTGGTAATACACTCACTGTCCATTTTCAATGCCATGGATTAGGTTAATATCATTAATTAATCTGTAGAAGTTCACTAGACCACAGTTCTTCAGTTTGTGTGTGGTGCAAACCCAATAAAACCATGAACCCTAGTTGTCAACAAGTCACTGTGTGTGAAGTGTGTTCTCATGGCATGGGTTCGGTCCACTGGCTGCCTAAACACATGATTGTCAGTTACTTCAGCTGAATTTTTTACATCTTGGATTAAATGATGCTGATGATTGTTCTGAAGTTGGCTCCTGAACCACAAGCCTACAGCTGCCTCAGGGGCATTTGTTGGATATGGTAAAAAGGTCCATTTGTACCCAAGATCCTGCACATACAAATACCACTGAGCTGTGGGTGGATATCCAGAGGTTTGACTTCTGGTCAGCGGACATCCTTCACATTAAATGTTATTAGTACATGTATTTTAATGAATAAATAGTGCTACATCACGAATGTTCACTAAACAACATCCATTCACTGATGTAGACTTTATTTCTGTGTTATTTGATTTTCATGACTATTGCCTCTGTTGACGCTTGTTGTGCGGAAAGTGCGCATGGTTTCCATGGTTACGACGCTAACCTTGGCGCCATTTGCCTGGCGACTGAGAGAAGGAGCAGACAAAAAAGTGCTGTGTTAGCTATGGCTATTATGATAGTCTAAACAACTGATTTCCGTGTTTTAATAGGGTGTATGAACATGGATAGGTTATCCAGGTGAACTCGTCATGTATGAAGATATCTGTGTAAGGAAAGTGTTCAGGTGTTAATGTCGGCTGTGTACACGAGTGGAGATCAGGAGATGATATGCAGGTACTCAGACTTTTCTCTCAATGTCTTATTAAAACTGTGTTTTGTATCATAAAATATTTGACTCATAATGGAATTTAAAAGAATAATTTTTATAGTCATATAATCATGTTTATAAAGTTTCACTGAACACAAAAATGAAACCAAACTGTTTTGAGTTTTTTCTT
>JAOVVF010000010.1:13024296-13043297 GCA_028565595.1 Duopalatinus emarginatus | reverse complement strand
ATAATAATAATAATAATAATAATAATAATAATAATAATAATAATAATTATTATTATTATTATTATTATTATTATCATAGGTTACACACAGTCCTGTTCAGTCACCATGGATCACATTCTGTACTTTACACATTTTTCTACTGTCTTAATTGTACTGTTTCTATTAATCTACTAGTCTTACATATAATATACCCCAGAAAACATGCATGATAACAAGAAGTCATTATTAAAGTAATTACTGATTAAATTGGATTAGATATTTAAAGACTTTTGTGCTCCTGACTACAATAATTGCAACTTCTAAAATATCCCCTTGGTGGCACTGTTTGAGTTGGCTTAAACAAGGTGTGACGCATGAACCATGTCAGGAGGAATACCATTCTCTTGTAACACAAAAGCTCCTTGCTACTTGCAATTATATCATATATATATAATTGCAAGAAGCTTTATATATATAATAAAAGATACTTGCAATGACATATATATAATTGTCAGGATCCCTCTCTCAAATGGGCTTGTGCCTGGGTAATACATATAGTTACAGTGTATATGGTCTCACCTCTGACCAGAAGCATTTTAGGATATGCAGTTGTTTCCATGAGCTGGTGCAAACAGCAGAGCATGAGGAAGATACTAGTTTCAGTTGAATAATCTGAAACACACATCTAAAGCTAAATTTACTTGATATGCTACATATGTGATTTAGACAGGATTTTGCTGTCTGTGACCATCTTTTGGATTGTATGTTAAGTGTGATGCCTGATAAATGTAATTACCTAGTATGTCGGAGGTTAAAATTAATTTCTGAAGTTTCAGTAAGTTGTTGTGTAGTGTAAGAAATATCCTGATCTCATGTACAAATCTAGGTAGCATGGTAAGTTTGAGTTTTTGTAATTTCAGCGTGATGTGATAATTTACTACACTGTATTATTGTGCTGTAGGTTGTAAACTGTAAGTAACCGCTTTTTTAAAGTTTACGAGCATGTAACTGTGCAGTGTCTATACCTGGACCTGGTATCAGATAATACAGAGTAAGTGCTATTGTGTAGTCAGATTTCTCTTGTTGTAGCGTGTAAATTTGCCTTTAGTGATGAGGATTAGTTGCAGTTCAGCTGAGGGAAGAGCTCCACTAAACTTTGGTTTAGTGTTACGGAGAACCTAAGTATTGTTCGGTAGCTCTAGAAGTGTTAACAGATTAAAAAACACTTATAATATGGTATATTTGCTCTTGAATTGGTTCCTCTGTTGTTAAAAACCTTGGCAATGAAGATGTTACACGCCACTGTCAGACAGCACAAGCAAAAGAGAGAGTCAGTGGTTTCATCTAGGCCAGTTGCATCTTATTGCACAGCCATAGAACAGAAGAGTTCACTTTCCAAAAGTAGAATAGCAGTGAATAGACTGAGGGCTCTAATTAGTGTGGTGGCATTTTGAAAATGGCTAGTGCAGATGTATAGTGTAAAGCGATTAGGCCACTTGCAGTGTGATGTGTGCCCAATCCTTTCTCTCATACCGTAAAGTTAGGCATTGAGGTAAAGCAGCCTTGGGATGTTACACTGCTGAGGTGCCAAAGGGGCTGTTGTGTGGAGTGACAATGGTGCTCTTTTGGCCCAGATGGAGGATGTGATAGGGGAGTTAAGGGAGTTGTAGACAGAGAGTTAAGGGACAGCTACAACACACTGTATGAACTACATAAAAACTACTACAAAAATACTTCTCATGAAATTACTCATTCTTTATACATAAGAAATTACAAGTAGGTTTCCAAGACTGTCTGTTTCTATTTGTATTCAGTGTTTTTAATAAAATATTTGACACATTTCTTTAATTTTTCTAGTCATTTACAAATTACGGGTAATTTTTAAAGAATAAAGCATTTGCTTACAAGCATTTTCAGAATGTATCCTGATTTACCATAAAAAGAGATCCTCATTTGAGATTAGGTTAGCTGGAGCATGTGCTGTGCCTGATTGGGACGAGGAATGCCATTGAATTTGGACCTTTTTGTAAGCAACACTCTTTTATGCTGGAGCTGAAGAAATCCATTGTGCAGCTGGACATGCTGAGAAAGAGTGAGCTCAGAGCCATTGTCAGCAGATGCTTCTGCTCAGCCTCAGAGGTCTGAATGGGGTGAATAGCGATGCTAAAGGCCATACCAAAGCAAAACAAGACCACTGGGCGGCTTTGAAGATTAAAAAATTAGGGACAGAGAAGTAGGGGCACAGTTGTATACAACATGTGATTGTTTTTTCTTATGTTTAAGTATTTTTGTTGTCCTGTGTTGAATAAGTATAGAATGAAGTTGTGGGCTTTATGGATGTATAAGGATTAGAGAAATATCAAGATTCTCTCCTACCACAGGCAAACTGTTTTTCATTGTTGTTTATTGCATGGATTGGTGCTCAAATATGACCACATGCATATGTTGCCATATAACCACCATAAGAAAGCAAAAGTTTGGGTTTACCATAAAAAAAGACTTGAAAATAGCTTGTAAATCATTTTTTCCCATATTCAAATGAATGAATGGCACTAAAGTAGCAATTACCTCACTGCTCTCTAGTTGCTAGGAAACCTCAGTGCATCAGTTCACTTCCTTTCCTTTTCTGGGTCCTTCTTTTCACCACATTTTTATCTAAATAAGGCAGCTTACATATGAAATGAAACAATTGGGGCTTTAAATAGTCAATTTGCATTTTGTCAGGGCTATATTAGTCACTCGCTCACTAGTATTGTTCACCAGTCATGTAGGTCAGAGTCAGTCCAATGTCAGCACCTCATTCGAATTGTTAAAAATAACCCAGTTAAAATGCTTCAGATTTAAATGCTACCTTTTCATTAAAGAACACCAGTAGTGTTGTGGTTAATGTGGCTTCCTTTGTAACCTTTCAACTACGGAGCAGAGTGAGGACATGGTGGTGTCTAGGCACATTACTGATGTGAAAAGAGCCTCATCCAATTAGGTGCAACTCTGCCACAGCCACAGAAAACTGGCCAATCAATATGCATTAATTAAGCCAAGTTAACAAACTGTGCCCTTGGCAAGTGCTCTGCAAGTAAGAGATATGACTTCTGCAATTGTTTCTATCCTGTTTATAAGGCATTTAACCATTTACCCATTTTGAATGCTGTACATGTGTGCTGTAAAGAAATATAGTGCAGATGAACATTGTGGTGTAGTATAAATTGACACTAAATAATAAGACACTAAATATTAATGAGCATGCAGTGGTTTTAAAGTGTGCAACTACTCTATGCACCTTGCAGATCAGTGTTCACTGTATATGTCTCTGTAAGACCAATTTATTACATATATGGTATACTTTAGCGTCTAAATTGGCACATTGTTTCTCTGTGTGTATGATCTTTCCTGTCGAGTGATTGAGATGTGAGTCAGAGCATGGCTCCATCACTAGGACTCGGATAAAAGGCCCTCTCAGTTGCTACTGTCCTCTTCTTTTCTCTCCCAGGACTCAGGCAACCTGATGTCATGTAGAAGCACTTTGATTTAAAGCTTGTGTGTGAGCCTCTAAATGGCTGTTTTGTTCTGTGCTTGGTATGTAGAGAGCTCCACAGTGCAGTCGACACCTCTCTCAACCTGGGAAAATTAATTATGGAAACAGGGCTTGCAGTCCTTTACACGTGCCTCGCTGCCCCCTCAATAACAGTGTACCTTCATAACTGTGAATAGTAACCAGGGTTGTAAAAATCGTGCTCTGGGGGGTTTGAATGTAGATTTAGCATTAGGAAGTGTGAGAGTAGTATCACGTAGTGCAAATGTTTCTATACATATGATTCGTTTATTTTTATATGTTCCCTTTTCGCATGCAGGATATGCATAATATATAGAAACAACTATTTACTGTCTTTTGTATATAGTGTACCTCATGTAAACCAGAGCCCTGATCTTTAAGAACTTATATGAGTTAAACATGTGAATATTATGTGACCAAAATGTGATGCTATGTTAATGACAATGACATGCCAAAAGTATGGCATGGGATAGCAGCATGTAAATTAATAATGAAGTGGCGTTACCTCAGGGAACATCTTGAGAACTCCACAATGTTGTGTCATGTGTGTACTGATAATATGTCATATAAGGTATTGCCACCCACAGTGGACAGCACAGTGACTGCCCTTGTGACCAGGCAAATGAGAAATCCCATACACATTTAATGCAGGAGGCCCAACCTGCATATCCTACAGGTCAATGCAGCATCCCTTAGCTTCTATGAGATATAGGAACAGAAAACCTACCAGAGTGCCCCTGTTAACACCATGACACCAGACACAGCACCCACCTGGACGTGTGAGGTTGCTAACTGGGCTCTGGAGGACTGGTAATGTGTGGTCTGGTCTGACGAGTCATGGTACCAATTGTTTTTGGCTGATGGTAGGGTTCATGTGTGGCTCAGACCCCATGAAGCCATGGACACCAGTTGTGAACAAAGCAATGGGCAGGCTGGTGGTGGTTTCATACTGGTGTGAGGTGTGTTCTTATGTCATGAGTTGAGTCCACTGGTCTGCCCCAAAAACATTTTACTGCTTGGCAGCCATTTGCAGCCCTTCATGTACTTCATGTACCCCCGCAATAACGCCATATTTTTGGAGGATAACGCACCATGACATTGGGCAGAATAGTATGAATGGTACACATGGATCGGTTTTGTGTGTGTTTACATAGTTACAGATAAACAGCAAATTGGATAACTGAGTAGTAGAGTGTGATCTTGAAATGTTTATTAATAATGTTAAATGAAAATTTTAGCCTTGTATTAAATTTTGTGATGGCAATTTTATACTTTGTATCACATGATTCATTGTATTTTTTTCTATTTTTACCAGAGCATTTCTATTTTCTATTTTCAGTTTCTATGTTTTATAAGACAATTTATCAAAAAATTGTGGTAAACAAAATTCTAAATTAAATACAGTGTTGACTAAATATGTGCTCTCAGTTTACAAGTGACTGAAATTTCTTTCCAGTGGTTTTAAGTAAATTTTAAATAACAATATTTTGCTATGACCTTCTTTCAAGGCTGACACTAATTAATGAACATTAGAGCTTGGATGAATTTAAATTGAAATCAAATCATACAAAAACAGTAATACCCAAGTGGGGTATTAATTAACGTGAAGAATATTACAAATATATATATAATTCTTTCAACTCATAACCAAGCAGGAAGTATCAAAATGTGAATGCTAATTATTGTCAGCCTAAAAGCCACTAATATATACTTAAGCAGTCATAAGTAGTATGCTATTGCTGCTGTGTTTAAAACAATTTGGACTCTTTATAACAAACATCTCTAGTGGCCTGTCCTTGAAAACTACTTGAAAATCTCAAAAAGGAAGTACTCTCTTGCACACACAAAACATTGCCACTTCCTTGGATGTACGAGCAGTTATTTGGGCCCCCTGGAAACATGCAATCTCCCAAATGAAGTGCAGACGCTGCATAAATTAAAGATAATCCTTGGTAAATTATGCAAATATATTCACAGGGACACCAGATAATAATATATAGCTGAAGTTTTAGTATTTTCTTTGTGAATGCAGTCAGACCAAATAACACAATACACAAAAAACACAATAACCCAAATATATGTTATATAACTTAAAAAGTGCCTAATGTTGACTACCCCCGTTGTTGTCTTAATTAACCCTACAAATCCTTGAATCCTGAATAATGGACATGTCCTTCTAAAAATGTTCAGATATTGTCAGCTTTTAGTTCAGCATAGCACTGGTATGTTTGTTGTATTCACAGTCTGGCCTCAATGTTTAAATAGTAGTGGTTTGAATAAAGTGTATTACCATTACTTGGTGTGTATATGAACGTAATCTAATGTAACATGTAAAATGTTTACTGTACAAATAAGGGGACAACAAAAGAGAGTCCCAAAATAAGGTGATGACTAAAAACCAAACAGAATTAAACAAAACCCTAGGAAACATTGACACCTATGTCATAATGTATCTTTGTTAAAAGGTGATGATTAAAGGGACACATCCTGAAAAAATAAACACAACCGAACATCACTGCCATATACGGCGCAGGGCCGCAATGCACCATCTGTAAGATAATGTTCAGATTTGCAATTTTGTATTGTCTGTTTGTTCTTTCAGTGATATTCACCCCTTTCTGCTTGTCATATCCCCCTCTCCACCCACACACACTGGCTGTTATCACATTTCATGGCTATTAGACTTAATTTTTTCAGGGTCACTGATGATCTACTAGTTGCTATTTTGCTAGCCCATTTGGTTTCACACAGTTCGTCAAGTTGAGAGGTCACAGGTCATGGGGTGAAAGAGAAAGAGAGAGGCTGACTGACTGACTGACTGACTGACTACAAAAATGCCATTTAGTTAAATAAGTATATATAACCAATCTTCGGACGACAAATATTCAACTGGTTAATTCAAAGTTGTTTTTTCTGCCTTTCATGTGTTTTTAAATAAAAAAAATATATTGATAATTGATAATAATAATTTTTAAATAAAAAGAAAATATTTTTAGATCATACTTCTTCTCACACCCTTTCATCTCAGAGGTTTTAATGTTGTGTGTCCTGTTTTCAGAAAAATTGTTCATGCTGTTAGCATTAAAAACCTCCATCTGAATCCAGCAGTCTGTAGGCGGCGCGCGCGTTTACCTAGCGCACCGCGTATCGACTCATTTAACTGACACGATTCCTCTGAACAAATCCGTTTAGGTGAATCGAACTGGAAGTGTTTCGATTCTCTAATTGAACACCCAGACCGCACGTAGACTCATTGTAAACATTGTGACTTCATCATATGTCAATATATAGTTAAGATAATAGTGACACATCAAATGCACAGTGTAATTATTATTTTTATTATTATTATTATTATTATTATTATTATTAAATATTAAAATAATAATAAAATATTGTTACAGTTCGTATTAAAGCTAGTATAGCCCTACTTGCCCTGCCTGCTGTTCCTGTTATCTAATAGACTAACTATCCTATATGTGATGTGTGATTTTAAAGCAGGGATACGTGATGTGATCGGACATATATACACCCTGTATGCACCGAACAGAAAGAGGTCTGACTTCTGAATCGGCCCACCTATTTGAAAGGAGTCGATCCGAAAGAACCGACTCCTATCCGAATCGGCTCGGACCGTCAGACTGCGCGGAATGGCGTTTGTGTGGAAACCGTGACAGGGACATCAAACCCGTGCATGAAACAAATGTGATTTTATTGTGATCGTCGGACGTGGAGATTCCTGCTGTCTCACTAATCCTGACGGTTTCTCCAACACACATGCTGAGCGAGATGAATATGGAGACATCGGACAGTAAATGTGTACTTTCTCTGCTTCTGTTAGTCATCTGTCAACTAGGTGTGTATGTCAAGTTTCTCTCTTTATTTCCTTTGCTTTTGGGTCGACAGTGTATCCCCCGAGCACCTAAAGTGTTTTTATTACCTAATGTTCCAGCTGGAATGAACATGACTGTGGACTGTGTGTGATAATTATAATAATATAATAAGTTGAACTTAGTTCATTAGAGTTCATTAAACATGGGTGATTATCATGTGCGCAACTTCAAACTTCTCAGTTTATTTAATATTTATACTCAGTTACAAGGGAAGTCCATGTTTACCTGTCTAATTTAAACACATGGATTTTAAAATCTATTTAATGAGTATATTATTGTTACACAACCAGATCCACTTGTCTGGGTCACATGCTTTCATTTATATGAATGTAAAAAATGAATAGTTTTTATGTCCTCTCCACTTTGTTTATTCTGCTTCGTTATTATTGTATGATCTAAAGACAGACTTGGCAACAGTAAAAATACATCTTATATGAGCTACCAATAAACCTTGTTTTTTAATTTGTACCTGATCCTGCTGCAGTGTAACAGTATGTCAGAAAGAAATGCTTCGAGGACTTGAGGTCAAGTTCAAGTTCTTGAATATCACACAGAGACCTGAATCAAATGCTCTGGTCATATATAAATATAACATTCATAATATGATTGCAAAAGCAGTATGATTTTGTTGTTGTTTTAAAGCATGAAAGTAAAATATAGATGCAGTTAGATGTAGATGTTTGTGTTTTAGAGGGTAAGACAGGTCTAAATGATAAAGACAAGAGACAAATGTATGTGTTTAAGCTGCATTCAAAAAGCACAAATAAGCCACTATTACCTCACCCAAGCTGTTTTACCAAAAATAGAAAAGAAGAAAAAAGGTGACTTCTGAAGTTGTACACACAAACCCTTCAAACCCATTTGCTTAAGAGACGCAGAAGTCTTTTTGTACACCAGCTTGTGAACCTGAGTAACTTTTCTGCTGTGAATTGAATAACAATCAAGGTTTCAGCAGTCAGTGCTCTTTGGAAACTTACTCCGGGACAGTAAGGATGGTCTGTGCTCCAAAAAAGCTCAGCTGTAGCCCTCTACCCTTGGCTCCTTCTTTTTCACCCCATTCAATTGGTGCTTTCAATGATGCTTTCATGAAATCTGTGGCACAAAGAAAGGCTCAACCTTTTGGAACTCGTAAGACTTAGTGGAAGAAGAGCGCATGGTCTTATGAATGAAATGTAGACTTTCACACCATCTGTTTTCCCAAGTGCAGTGCTATAGATAAGTTTTCTTGCCCCCCTTCCTTGTACTTGTTGGGCACTGTTCTGTTTTTTCCACTGCAAAAGCCCCTGTGTTGTTTTTTTTAATGCTGAGCTGTGGACAGATGGTGACTGCAGACTGCAAAGCTGTCAGTCAAAAAGGCATTTAGGTTCCACGAGCCTCTTTCCACATGTCTTGTGTGTATTCACCTATGAAGGGCATGTGCCAGTGTGCGTGGAACCACATGCTAGTATTTGTTGCATGCTCACTCAACTGTTTGCATGATTTCAGTAGGACTATATGTTTTTCTGTCATATTTATTATCAGTGTCAGGGCAATATGCTATCAATAAACTTAGCATACATTTATGAATAGAAATTTAACAGTGAAAATGTTCCTCTCTACATTTCACCTCCAGCAAGTCTCATTCTCTGCCCCTGTCTTTCTTTCTTCTTTTCTTGAGCTGGTTAGGCATGCAAACCCACCCAACCCAGTCTCTTTGCTGGTGAAAAAGGGGAACAGATTTCTTCTCAGCGGCAAAGGGGGCATTTTGATGACCAGATTAGTTGGTATTAGCCTCAAGCGTATTCACTCAGGCATGCACAGGGAACACAGTGGGTCTCTGAGCCTTGTCTCTCCTCCACGGGACAGTGAGCGGGCCGTAGCTGAATGGAGCAGGCAGGCTCCATGCAAGAGCCAAATCCCCATGCTGGACAGCCCCAGGCTCTGGGCCTAGGTCCCCCAGTGAATTATGCTGTCAGCTGCTTGATTTGTTATGTGCCTGGCTGGCAAGAGACGACCAGTGCTTGGGGCACACAGTCACTCTGAGAGTCAGGCAGGGAGGGGGAACTCATTGTATATGGCATGTGAGTGTGACACTCAGACGGGCCTCTGGTTTGTCCCAGTAGTGATGGAGAAGGACAGAGGGGGGTTTAAGTACCTTTGTGTGTGTGTCTGTGTTTGTGTTCTGTGTGGGTGTATGATTTGTACCCATCATGAGAGTGTCAACAGCCCTGGGACCTTACTGGCAGTCCTGTCTCTGTCTCAGTCAGTATGACTAGGAGAACCTCTTTTTGGCCTTCTAGTGCAAGGCTTTCAGATACTGTTATGCGTTTCCTACATTAAAGATAAAGAAGATTTTCTCACACATACATTACAGCATAGTGAAATCCTTTTTTCACATATCCCCACTTGTTGGGAAGTTGAGGTCAGAGCGAAGGGTCAGCAATGATACAGCAACCCTGGAGAAGAAAGTGTTAAGGGCCTTGCTAAGGGGCCAAACAGGGGCTGCTTGGTGGTGCTGTGGCTTGAATTCCCAACCTTCTGATCAGGAACCCGGAGCCATTACTAGTAAACCACCACTGCCCAACTCCAGCTTACTTTTAACTAACATTTATTTCTCTTTCTCTCTGGCTTGTTTTCAGCCTGAATTCTTTTTAATTTTATTGGCTCTTATCTTTTATATTTTTTATTTTCATACCATAACACATTTGCTTTAGCACTTTATTATCTCACTGTATGTCTCAGTCCTTTGACCTTATGTGTTTCTTTTTTCTCATTTCCTGTGCCCTATTTAGCTACATACCATGCTCATCTATCTTCTCCTTCCCTAGGGCTCTGTACTGTCAGATGTCCCTTTTTTGTTTCGATCTCTTTCACTCGTATACCCAGTATCTTCATCATGATGTGTTTGGTGTTACAGACTCTGCTGGTGCCCTGGTGCTTCTTTGCCAGCAGGGTCAGTGGCCCTGACTAGCCACTTAATTAATGTCGGCAGAGCAGAGCTGTCTCAAAGGCAGGCTCACATCAGCAATTTGAGAGAACAACAGGAGTCCTGTTGAATGGCTGGTAAAGAAGCGTCAAACTCTCCTTCTCCTATTTGGAGGTCTGGAGTTGTGTGGTCTGAAAGTGCCTCAGAAATTGATGGTCCCTGATTGAGACAAGAATATCAATTAATTGGATCTCAGCTCTCCCACTGTTGTTTCTGTCTTTCTCCTTTTATGGCTTTGAATATTTTACAGCTGAGCCTAAAAGTGCTGAATAAATGACATGAGTTAAAAAATTGTGGAGAGGTGGACTGTTCCACTGAGAACCCCAAAGTGCTTCTCACATTCCCAAAGCCATACACTTCTTTTTGGCAGCCAGTATGTTGGGATTTAGCAGATGATAAGTAATTGCTTGATCACACATTTAAAACATGTTGTGTTGGGCTATTTGAGACTAATTAGAGATGATTATCAGTGCTGTTGGTTGTAGAAAAGTCTTTAAAATGTTCAGGCCCATTTTGGATTTGGATATCGTTTTTTTTTTAGATACACCATCACAAATCCAAATTTATGTCTAATCCAGCGTAAATAAGTAAGTAAAACATTTAGAGCTACATATTTATGGTAGTTAAGCAGCAAACAGTCCGGCCTAGCTGGTACCGAACAAGTTAAATGCTTTAAAATCTTAACATATAATTATTGCCATTCGTAGTGAACTGTTGGTAAGACAAGCTTTCTGTAGCACAATCATGTTTTGATTTTTAAGTGTGGTCTGAAAGTGTCTCAGATATTGATGGTCCCTGATTGCGAATAGAATATCAATAAAATAACTGGAAGTTAACAAAAACCTGTGTAGTAACAGCAAGAATGGGGAGGTTTCTCAGGGCAAACATCAGAAACGTACACAAAGATGTGAGAATCAAATTGCATGACCCATTTTAGTGTCACCAGCTCTATATTAGAAAGTAATTCCTAATTTCTACCATGACTTGATTGACTGCTTCAACTGTTAAGGTGCAACCTATTAAAAGAAATGTTAATTAATCCATGTACTAGAATAAATGTCACATAACTTAAAACCCACATATGAATGTGATAGTCACCTGCATGGTACATGTGATCAGAATTGAACAGAGTGCTTAGTCATTAGAGGTTTGATAACCTCTGAAAAAAGGAGAGACCTTTAATTCTGTTTGTGTGTAACCTTAATTTGCTGGAACGATGCTAGTGCAATGCTAATTTGGCTGGAAGTAAGCTATTATTTTAAAGTTTTTGCCCAGTTGCTGTTTTTACGGTCAAAAACCAATGCTTCTGTGCCGGCGTGGGTGGAGTTTGGCAACATGAGGCGTAACATTCTAAAACTGTCACTGGAAAGCTTTTTCCCATTTTTACAACCTGTATGGCCTTGTCTTGCATGAATACAGTAGATTTGTCATGATACTGTCCTTCTATCTACAGTTTCAGTGTTTCAGTGTTATGGCAGGAAAGTATACTTTTATGAAGTATACTTTGTACATGTGTAAAGTGTTTGTACGCTAAAGATACTGTCTATGTACTGCCTTCATTCTGTTAGTCAGTTTTGTCAGCCACACAATCAATTCTTTCAATAAAATATTGACATATGATCAACCTATATCATCATGAAACAGTCTCTATGCTGTATGACATACACCCATTTATCACAGAGAATGGCTATTTAAAATTTTGTTGGTTTTTACCAAATCACATCTCAATAATGTATTCATTAAGTTTGGACAAATTTTTTATAATTGTGTTGCTCGGCACCAGATTACTGCTTATACTGATGGTCACAAAAACAATGAGAATGACGCTGCGATTGTGAAAATAGGGACCCATCCCTATTCAATATACCATATTATCACAGTACATTGTGAGTAAAAAGTCAGGCTTGAATAAGTTTGGGCCAATAAACTTCATGCAGACTGGAAATAGTGCAAATCACTGAATTGGTCCTTTTTTGGGTTAGTGAAGAGTGCACAGCTCTCCTCCAGTTAACCACTCTTACTTCATGTGAGAATCTGTGCCCTTTTCAATTAGGATACCACTCCAAATAGCTACTCGCCTGGGTACTCGTAGCCATCAAAGAAATAATGGGAGATTTTCAGAGTCTTTTAATGAGCCTGTTTCTCAGTTCACTCTGTCTGCACTGTATAGTCCAGGGAAAACTGCTGTGGCTTAAAGCAGGTGAAAAGCAATTAGCAAGCAAGCTCTCATCTCGGATCTCAGATCTCCCACTGTTGTTTCTGTCTTTCTCCTTTTATGGCTTTGAATATTTTACAGCTGAGCCTAAAAGTGCTGAATAAATGACATGAGTTAAAAAATTGTGGAGAGGTGGACTGTTCCACTGAGAACCCCAAAGTGCTTCTCACATTCCCAAAGCCATACACTTCTTTTTGGCAGCCAGTATGTTGGGATTTAGCAGATGATAAGTAATTGCTTGATCACACATTTAAAACATGTTGTGTTGGGCTATTTGAGACTAATTAGAGATGATTATCAGTGCTGTTGGTTGTAGAAAAGTCTTTAAAATGTTCAGGCCCATTTTGGATTTGGATATCGTTTTTTTTTTAGATACACCATCACAAATCCAAATTTATGTCTAATCCAGCGTAAATAAGTAAGTAAAACATTTAGAGCTACATATTTATGGTAGTTAAGCAGCAAACAGTCCGGCCTAGCTGGTACCGAACAAGTTAAATGCTTTAAAATCTTAACATATAATTATTGCCATTCGTAGTGAACTGGAGTGAACTGTTGGTAAGACAAGCTTTCTGTAGCACATACATGTTTTGATGTCTTTTTAAAAAATCTGATTGTTTTGGGACTATATAATAGCATTAATACAAGAATACAATCACAAAATCTAAAGAGAGACAGGTCACCTTCTATCTTCTGCCTATTTTAATCAAATCACTGAGAAAAAATTGCAGAATTTCACAAACTTCAAAATGAAATTCTTAAATGTCAGATGAAATATATTAAATTATGTACCACAAGTATGGTAGATAAGACACTTTTACTTATATGCTGAAATCATGTATGTAACTTTTGATGAGAGAGAGAGAGAGAGAGAGAGAGAGAGAGAGAAGGACCTGCCACCTCTGCCAATGGGGATACAGATGTGATATGAAGTGGTTAAGGATTTTTACCAGTTGTAGTAAAAATCTAAGCTCTGTGTAGCTCAGCACTGCTTTAGTATAATTCCAGAAAGCAGCATAGTTTATCGCCTATATGATTTGCAAAATGTGTACCTGTGTAAGTAAGCAATTAACTAAATGCAAGCCTGGTGCACAATCTATACAAGCTTTGCCAAGTTTTTACTAGTCCACTAGAATACCAGAGAATACCCGCACTAACCAACTTAAATTCATCAGAATCCCTGAGCACTGTTTATTGATGCGCTGTGGGTATACCCAGTGTAGGAGAAGGTGTCTTATTTATATGTAAGGATGCACAGATAAATTCTGGATTATTCAAAGCATATGTGTTTCTTTCTTTTGTCATCTCAGGGAGTTTTTCCTTGCCACTGTCACTATCGGCTTGCTTTTTAGGGATAAAATTTGTAAATAATTCTATAAATGTATAACCCTTTTCATTATTTTCTGTAAAGGTGCTTTGGGATAATGTCCATTGTTAAAAGCGCTTTATAAATAAAATTGAATTAAATTAAATTGAATTGAATGTGTAAGAATGACCATGGATTGTAGTTTGTGGGCTTCAGGTCTGGAATAGAATCAAAATGAGCATATTCTTTTAGCTGTTCTTGATTAGTTAGAGTATTGTGGTTGGTAATTGATCTTAGTTTAATTTTTGTCTTAATGTTTTTAGAATACCAAACAGGAATAAAGTTCCTTTATAGTTTTTTTTAAATAGACATTTCCAGGTAATTTTCAATGGGGGCACCAACTTTTAATCTAATTAATAAGCTGAATTGAAGCAGGATCAGAATTTGTCATAGCAAAACCTTTATTTACTGACAGCTTAAAAACTTTTTTTAATGGTTGTTTTTTTTGTGTTCCTTTACCTTTTAAGCCAACAGAGGTACTTAATTTAAAACCCAAAAGTGTCAGATGTCACATATGCATGTAATAGTATGAAATATAACTGAAAATAGTAACAACAAGGGTAACATTATGTTTTAAGGTGTGATTTATCTTTAAAGGTTTATTAAATGTCATGTGGACACAGCCAAACTAATACTACACTGCAGTGGTACAGACTGTAAAAAAAACCTGGTACAGATTAGTGTTAGCTCTATAATGGTATGGGGTTTGTTTAGCTGGCATTCTATGGGACCCCTGGTATTTCTACAAAGGTCTGTGACAGGTGAACACTATGTGTGTCTCCTTTCTGACTTGTTTCAACCGTTTATGTTTTGTATTCATTCTGAAGGGTTTGACCTCCTCCAACAGGACTATGTGCCTCTACACATGTCTAGAGAAGCCAAATTATAGTTAAAGGAACACTCATCTGAGTTTAGGGCTTTGCCATTCCCACCTAAGTCTGTTATGAAACACATCTGGGATGTCAAGCAACATCTTGTGGAAAACAAAAATCCTACAGCTTGGAAGTGAGTGATTGTTCAATTATGATTGCTGTTTAAGCAGTCAGTGGTGTGCGGTAGACCCAGTTTGATATACGTGGTAGTTTGATTCTGATAGTTATTTACAGAACTTATCAGTGGAAATTGTGAAATCATTGATTTATTACTGTATTGTTCCATATTGACACAGTCTGACTGAAAAGTATTTTGAGGCATAGATATCCTCTAATTGTGCTATCTGTAAATAGACACAAATTCATTATGCTGTGTACTGTCCTGAGCTGTTTTATATCTTTTTAAAGCCTTTTCAGCCATAACTGAATGCAAACAGTGGATGTGAATGTGGGCCAGCACTTGGGTTTCTCTTTGCCACCCTGAGAAGAAACCAGGGCACTGTACATCTATGAAGGCACTGAGTAAGGATCTGGACTTCTCTTCTAGTGCTAGAGTTACTGTGGATTAGAAGAAACAGTGTCTATTTGTTTTTGTTCCAACCTCAGTCTTCATGATTCCCTGCATTTGGCACTAGAGGCCCTCTTACAGGGACAGGACAGTAGAGCGTGTGTGACTGAGAGGGGTATTCACTAAATAAACCTGGCTCGTGAAACCGTCTCTTCAATCACTTTAAAGCTCTGTTCCTTTATAAACAAAGTGTTCACATGGGCTTTGTGTTTAAAACACTCCCTGGCTTATTGTAAATGTTTACAGATATTTTACAGACTAGGGTTAGGGTTTTTTTTTAATAGAAGCCTATTTATAAGCCAAACATTTATAATGAAACAGGCAATGTATTTCTATAATTTAATGGAGATTTCTCATTGAGATTTATATTAAACAAGACTAAACCCAGGCAGATTTTCCTTCAGGAAGTTCTAAAGTTTACCTAATGACTGAGAACAACAAGGATTGTGTAGACATAACAAAAGGCAGCATTCAAGGGTGACTGGTAAGAGATGTGCAGCTTAGTAAAGAAAAAGGAAACTGGGTAAAGTGATATAAACTTGCAGGGAGTCTGTCTGAATGGAGCTGGACTGGTGCTGTGTCCATGACAATGAGTGAGGGATGGAGGGAAGTCGTAATGGCCAGAGGGCATGTTGAGATCCGCTTGTTTTTCAGGATGAATGTAACTACACTGCTCGCATGCTGATTGGCAACCTGGGATGTTAGTGATAGGAGATCAAAATGCCTTGGTGTACTTTGTGTCTTTGTTGTTAAGTGAGAAAATCAAAAAGAGAAAAAGAAAAAGGAGATTAAAATCCTAGAGATTTTCCCAATGTATTAAACTCCTATTGGTGGATTTAAATTTATATTCCTTACTCTCAGCTACATAATCTGTCTCATTCATTTTACTGCTTTCTGAATTATGCTCTTGAATAATGTGTTTTATGATGAATGACCGAATAATAAGCTAAGAGTAAGCTAAGGGTTTATATATTTAATTAACATGATCTACTGTATATTTGGTGGCATGGTGGTACAGTAGAAAAGGTTTGATTTTCTGACTGAATGGCCAGGGTCCTTTCTGTGTGGAGTTTTCCACTCTTTTCCCAAAGTAGGTTTCCTACCGTATTTGATGACAAGACATGCAGTTAGGTGAATTGGAGATACTTGTTAATTTTATATTAGTTATCTAAATATATTACCATGATCTGTTTATTAATAAGCTATTGAACTTAAATAGAGACGATAAAATGCATACTTGTGCAAACTAGGCCTGTAATCAAAACCACCATTGTCAAGTGCAAGACACGGATTAGCTGAGATGGGGTTGAGGCTGAGTCTTATGGTCAAGTCATTACTGAGGCCAAAAAGATCAAATCCTAAATCTAGAAGAATTAGGTTTGTTTCAACATTATACTGTACAATTTATACAATTGTTAATTCATGAGGTTTCAGGTTTAGTCTTTTGAAAATGGTTTTAAAAGGTGAACTTTAACAGTCAAAACACTTACAGGCCACCTAATGCCCCTTCATCTTTCTCACCTTTGTTCTCTAAAATCTTTGTTCTTTATCTGCCACTTCTGTTGCATCTATTTACTGTAGACTGGGCTTTTAAGTGCTGCTGTGACTGTGCATGTCTGAAGTGGAAACTCAGTCATCCTGCTCCCTGACTGAGTCTCCCTCAAAATGCCTTACAGAGGTATAGTGGTACTACTGTGAACAAAGCCTGGCACTGTTTACTTTGACCTTCTTACTTTTCTTACTTAAGTCCTGTGTCTTGGAAAACAACTGACTTTAATAGAGTGGGTTACACTAAACATTGTGCTAGACATAATATCACTTTATAAGTAATAGTGTCTGGCTATGCTTTGTTGGAGATTATGTCCAGTCACTGCATCATAACTGCTCCTCAGGTGCCATGAATAGGGGCTCCAGGCAAGTGTGTTCACTGCCCTCTAGTGTGTGGGCTCAATACTGTCTGTTTCTTTGCATGGATGGGTTACATGCGGGGATAAAAAGTAGGTCTATCACTTTACTTTTCACTAATGGGTGTAGAAGTCAGGTTTATTATGTAGACACTGGACCAACCTTTAACCAATCAGCATTGACTACAATATGTTATATGTTGTATGCCGAAACTCACCAAGTGGTAAACAACAGAGACCCTCCCCTTATTGGAGCATAGTATAAATTACTGAGACAAATCACTGTTGTTTACTGAGCATTAACGAGATTTGAACCATATAAACAATTCTATTCTATCTTTTAGGAGACCTATTTTAGTCCAGATTGCTGCAAAAATTGCTGTAAAAATCAAGCCTAAGGGAACCACATTTCTGGATTTCATGGATAGCACAGAGCTTTTATTTATTTATTTATTTATTTATTTATTTATTTATTTGTTTGTTTGTTTGTTTGTTTGTTTGTTTGTTTGTTTGTTTTGAACTCATAAGACTAGCTCGGCTAGATATCCTCATGCCTGTTTAAGATCTGTGTTGTTCAAGTGCAATGCTTATAGTTTTAAATTTACATTGTAGTCACGGAATTTGCCGTAAGACTATTGCCCCCCCCCCCACCCCATTTGCCCAGAGTGGGGGACAGGCCCAAACCACAGCTACCGGGGAGCAGTTAGGGGGACTAGGTGCCTTGCTCAAGGGCACATCAGTTGTGTCTAGCCCTATTTGGGAATTGATCCTGGTTCCCTGAACCAAAAGGCCACAGCTGCCCCCCTCTAAAAGGAACCCATGTGTAACTAAGTGGGTTTGGTTCGAGGAAATGAGAAGTTGGGCAGCAGGCTTGAGAAAATGTAATAAAGGTATTTATTTATAGTACGTTTTCAGCCACTTTAAGTCTTAACACAAAAACATGCACATGGCTTCATGTCTCAGCTGTCAAGGTGCTTGTCTCTCTGCTTTTCATCCTCCTTGCTGAAAGACAGAACACAAATTAGACATGATTCCTCACAGGTGGAATTCAACCTTTTTTTTGCCAACCTGCTTTTCTTTGCTTTAGAGCAGACGCTAGACCCTGCTGTTACACCATCCTTATCTAGGTGACACAAAATATGAGTAATTACTGATCCACAACTGTATGCAATCAAGTCAAACAGTTCTACTATGTGTGTTCAAAGGATCTCAAGTATCTAAAGGATCTATTTACACTGCAAATGTAATGTAGTAGTTAAAGATTAGCTTTAGAAAAAGATTGGAGAATACATTCTATGTGTTCTCTATAAGTTACAAGCTTGCAAGCTAGCACGTACCAGCTGAACACTCTTAAATAACAAACGCTTCAATATTGAAAGATTGTATCTATATTTACCAAACAACTTCCAAAAATCTGGATGCCATTTACAGCCTCTGTTTCACTCTCTCTTGAGGATATGGGCTCTCTCAGTTTGTGTGTGTGAGGATGGGTGGGTGGTTTTAGGTGTGTGTGTGCACATGTGTGTGTGGGGGTGGGTGGCTGTATGTGTATATGTGTATATGCGTGAGTGTGCATGTGTGTTTGTGTGTAAGAATATGTGTGGGTGGTTGAGTGTGTGTGTGTGTGTGTGTGTGTGTGTGTGTGTGTGTGTGTGTGTGTGTGTATGTGTGTATGTGTGTATGTGTGTG
>JAOVVF010000010.1:13006464-13024196 GCA_028565595.1 Duopalatinus emarginatus | reverse complement strand
GTGTGTGTGTGTGTGTGTGTGTGTGTGTGTGTGTGTGTGTGTGTGTGTGTGTGTGTGTGTGTGTGTGCGTGTGTGTGGGTGGGTCGGTATGTGTATATATGTGGGGTGGTTGTGTGTGTGTATTGCATGTGTGTGTGTATTGCGTGTGTGTGGGTCGGTGGGTGTCTGTTTGCCAGAATCTCTCAGGGCCTTCATAATCCTCTTATTATTTATGCACACTGCAGATTTTACTGATGCTAATATAATACCATCCTACCAGACTCGAGACTACTGTCTATACACCTATTTAACCACATATGCATGAAAGACTACAAAACAAAATACTTTTTGTAACTTGTAAAACCAGTTCACATGAAAGCATTGAAACCCTCACATTACTTATTTCACAATTGGCAGAAATCATAAAGCCCTGTAGTTCCACAGTGAGCATGCAGCAGTATGTTGTATGCTTCTGTTCATGCTCTGTTAACATGAACAGGAAATTAAACCATCAGCAGAGCTGCTTGGCACAGAGCATGTGTGTTGATTGAGCGAAAGAGTATATGGGTCCTGTCAGACAAAAGCAATCACACAGGAAGTTGGATTCTACACTTGGCCCTGTACAGCCCTGATACGGATCTTATTATGATCATGTTCATGCTGAGTAATTGGAGCAGGCTAGAACACAGACTGGGTCAGTGGTGCTGGACAAAAGCGAATTTGTCAAATATTATTTAGATATTTTACAATTTAACAAATTGATGCACATAATTTGATAATTTTAATTAATTTAAGTATTAAATAAATAATTCAGTTTTATTATTACCTAGGTATGTACTGTAGCTAACAACAGAGATATATATGCAGTGAATTTTATTTGACAATTCTTGAAAGCCAAGCGCTTATATTGTTTTAGTTCAGTTTTAAAGATACGTCTTTGAAATGCAGTAAGTAAAAGTTGTATGTCCAAGAGAAACTCGAAAAAAAGTACTAACAATTGCACTGTTGTGACTTTTCTAACATATATCGTGCAAACTAGTGCCATAATGTAAGAGTAAGCAAATATTGATCAAGAATACCATTCATTTATTCATCCACCAGTAACCACATGGTCAAGGTCATGGTGGATCCTTAGCCTATCCTGGGAACACTTGATTCAAGGCAGGAATACACCCTAGATAAGACAAAAGACACAATAGGCACAACACACACTCAAGATTTACTACCAGTCCACATACTGGCATGTTTTTGGGGCTGGGAGAAAACCAGAGAACCCTGAGGAAACCAATGCTAGCACAGAGAGACACTGCACTGCCTGATATGAAATAGACACAAGAATATTTTTCAAAGTGCATAGATAGTATTGTGTTTTCACACAGTGTCCATCGGAGGCTCTATTACATTTTTGTCAGACACAGATAAGAGCAAGACCAAAGGCCTATTCCTGTGCTGATACTGGATAGGTAGGCAGGTACAGCTGGTTCACCTTCACAATGTAAACTATCTTCAGATGTTAGCCGCTGCTGGGACAGAAGTGGTGTTTCAAGTCGAGGGCATTGTTACTCACACTGCTTTTGTTCACTTGAGAGAGAATCATCCCAATGGACTGTCCTTTTATGTGGAAAAAGAGGACATTAGCATAGGGTGGTATGGTGGGTGACTGAAAGAAGAGACAGCAGCTTTACAAGATGTGCTGTTTGAATTGTTTACTTTGCCTGACTTAGTCATGTGACAGTGAAATAATGAGGCTAATGCCACTAAAAAAATGACTGATAACTAGGGTGTATGCTTTATTCATATTCCTGTCTAAAAAAGCTCATAACTGTAACAAAGAGGTAAAAGACAGTGCGGTTGTTCACTGTTTAGTAGCCGAGTAACACTAGTATTATTATATAATTTATATATATATATATTATTATATTACTAGTAATATATATAATATATTATAGAATTTGGATATATACACACAAAACATCTGTATATGCCTCCTCAGGGCAGGTGTGTGTACACAGGTGAGAATGTAAATAACAGACAGAGAGAACGTGACAGGAACCTGAACCACTTTTTGTTCCATGTTTACACCAGATATAAATGAAACCAGCTATATTTGGATACTTTTATTAGTATTATTTTACATGACTACACACTAATCTTTAAACTATATCTATATGTCTATATAAATGATAATCTTATACATTCTGAATCTTTGTTTTACATTTAGTAAAATATGAGAATTATTGCCTGAAGAGAGCACACGGTTCATTGGTTTTAACTGAGCTGGGCTGCTGAAGTAACACACACTGGAATTTGACAGAGACCTGGCCTACATAGAGGCTGCACATACTAATCATTTCATAATTAGAGCATCTCAGTGAACACTATAAATTTTCCACTCACTACATTTGTGTCGCTCTCTGTCCTAAGTTTAAGATGTGACATATAGTTGTGTAGTTGGTATATAGACGAACCAGACAGCCATAATATGGTGGAAATATGTACATGGTACGCAAATATTCTGTACGGTAGCTGTCATTGTAGTGCTGTCTCTTTGCAATGATGTACGTTTGTTTCAGAATCTGCTACTTGATAGGTAAAAAGAGAACAGGTAATGGAAAGATTTTTTCCAACAAAGTTTACTTTTATTTGCCTACATTTTGTGTCAACCCAGAAGAGAAATGTTGGGATATTCCATAATAATTTACTATTATTGTTTTACAGTACCTTTGCTTGTTCTCATGAGAGTACAGTTGACTTGAGCACATGCCAACACTCTTACCTCTGTGCATGAGAGCATGAGAGCCTGTCATGAGATGATTAATCCTGGAATAGTTAAAAAATAAAACACCCAAAACAAACCAAAACCCCTTTAGGCATTCACCTGTAAATCACCTCTTATACTGTTACAGAGAAATGTCATGTTTGACTGAAATGTATAAATATCTTCCTGGAACATATCCATTCTTTTAAGCTCTTTTTAAAAGGTGTGGCCTTTCCTGTCTCTGACATCTTGTCAGTAATTTCCCACCACATTTCAGGCCTTTCTATTTCTTCTGTTGGATAATTGATTGATAATCAAATATTAATTCATTGTAACTTCTTTTTGTTTTTCACCCCAGTGGATGTTTCTCAAACCTACGGATTCAGATCACAAAAGAAACTTGCAGAAAATATAGACTGGTCTTACGCAGGTAAGTGCTACTGAGTTATCTTCACAAAGAGGGATGCCTCCTATCATGGCGGCATTAAAAGGTAATAATTGTCTTGTCAGGGCTTGCCCTACATAACACAACAGATTAGACTCATTCTTTTCTGTTAAATGGAGCAGTTAAGTCATGTATATAGCCTTGGGTTATCAGCTCAGGCTTGTCATGTCCACTGGCTGTGTTTGCATGTGACTACCTGAATACTTTACTCTAGGATTCTATTTGACTTGTAGGTTCATTCTGAAAATTGCAAACTGTTTATGCGCTTATATGTAAACCAGCATTTTCAGTCAGGAAAAGAAACTTTTGAACATTGGGACAATGTTTTAAGCCATTAACATAAAAGGTAGCACAGTGGTCACACTATTAGCAGTTAGTAGTGTGGTCAACTCACAGCAAGATGGGGCTGGGGGTGATTCCCTAGCTGGGGTTAGCTGGTTTGCATGTTCCCTCATGTCTGTGACACATGTTGTGAGGTTAACTAGCGATACTAACTTCCCCCTAGGTATGTGTCTGTATGTCTGCCATGCAATATACTGGTGATCTATCCAGGGTCTTTTCCTGCCTTCTGCCCAGTGAGAGCTGGGATAAACTGTGATAGCACCACCAGTGACCAAGTAGTAGGACGTTATTAGTGCGGGGTAACTAGTAGTTCATCATGGAATCAAAGCTTTGGACTCTTGATATTTAATAATATATTTTTATATTTTATATATAAAATGTTTTATATATAAAATGTCTTTGACTGAACTCTAAAGGCTATAAGAGCCACGGATTAAGCCTGTAAATGGCCATAGATCATGCAGTGACAAGCGTAGTGGACAGTAAATAACACCTCTGACACAATATTACCTTTCACTACCTTCTTTCTCATTTTTAGCACCATGGAGAATTCCCTTATTTGTCACACAGCTCTACTTTCAAAAGTAGGCCAGATCTGAAATTCTGTTATTTCAGTTATTAATGTGGCTGATCTTGTCAGCAGAGGTCATATAGCACAGAAAAACCGGTCTTTTCCCTTTAGTTGCATTTTGGTACTGCCATTTTATATGGCGTTAATATTCTTTTACCCTCGCTCATCACTTTTCATTTGTCTCTCTCTTGGCCTCTGAACTCTTGTGTGTCACAACAAATCAGATCTGGGTGACACATGAAATTGGCAAAACAAAAAGAGCATTATCCTGCCAGGGGATACAGACAGGCATCCAGGCAGATGGGACATTGTTAACTCAGTGCTGCCCTGAATGCCAGCGTCTCTGCTGATTAAATCACCCACTTCTCATTCTTATTGTGTAATTTCAGGATTACCCATAAACTGTTTTGATTGAATCATTTACTTTAGGCTAATTACTCTGGGAAATGCTGGCTTTTCTGTGATGATGCTGAAAATACAATATTGTAATTCACAAGACAATATTATAACCTATATACGGGTAGAAAAATTATGTGGTGGGAACAAACCAGCATAATGCTATGTTACTGTAAATGTATGTTTTTATGCCAAACAAGGAGAGATGGTAGTAAAAAAAAAATCATTGGCCGAGGTGACTGGTCTGTCACCTTAGCCATATTACTATTAGTGCTGTTTCAGAACAATGCATTTTTGTTTAGTATTTATTATTAAAAGGCTTACAGACAAAATGTTTCTCTTCCCTTTATCAGGGAAAGTAAATCAATACATTTTAGTGATTTACCTGCTGGGAAAAATGTATGTATGACCTCAAATGCTATAAAGTGATCATTTACTGGGATTCTAAAGTCATAAATCATGAGAACGACAATTGCTGTGTCATGTGAGCATTTTGTGCCTTCATATAAAGAGAAAGTAAAGTTAATTTCCCATAAAATTAGCACAGTAGTGTGTTCTAGTTGCTAATGTTTAAGGTTGAAAAAAGCATGAAAAATTACTATTATAAATAAACATGTGTCCTGGACCTTCCGGGGCCAGGTCCTAATCTTTTGCAGGCCTTAAACAAGATCTAAATGCAGCATTATTGCCTCAGTGTAGGAAAAGAAGCAGCCTTTATAAAGTTGGGGAAGTTTCAGAAGTTAATTTTAAGAACCAAAACGGATAACCCAAGAAATACTCAATAAATTGAACACTGAACACTTTTTAATAAGGTCTGCTGTAAATCCCACTGATAAGCCTATAACAGTAATTCAGTGCTGTGTTTAAAGTGTCTGGTGAGATCTAACAGGGTTTCTATATACATGCATCTCCTCTAAGCATGTTAGCTGCATTGGCAGCGGTTTGAAAAGATGCGGTAGCTGAGCTGAATGTTTCGGCTTCTATACTGAGCATGTAAATATGGGTCCAGGAGGAGCTTACTTTATCTTACTTGCTTTCCTTATTTCGTATTAGATGTAAACATCTTTAAATAAAGAATGTATACTCCTTATCTATTTTATTTCTTTTTACAATGCATATCCAAGGAACACATATTGTACTATGTTCATTTTAGGAACATTAAACCAACACAAATGGCACAAGAAATACCCATCATGCAGCAATGCCAAGCAGTCACCGATAAACATCGAGGAGAGCCTCGTGCAGGTCAAAGCCCACTTTGAGAAGCTGACTTTCGAAGGCTGGGAGAAGCAGACCTCAGAAAACACAACCGTAAAAAATGATGGCAAGACAGGTGCAGCAGCTAATATTTTCCAACCTTGACCATGACGATGGTTAAAATGTAAACGTAAAAATGTCTGTGCATAGGACATTATGACCATGTGGCAAATATACAGCAACTTTCTCAGTACCTAGAACTTTATACTGTTAAAGCTTTAAACGTTTTTTATTGTTATTACCTTAGCCTTTGATGGCATTGTATAAGGTTTACCTTTTGTGAGCATTTATATGATGTACTCACTTTCTCTCTTCAGTGACAATAGACGTGGGTGGTGAATTCATTGTAACTGGAGGGGGTTTGAGGTCCAAGTTTAGGGTGGGCCGCATTAGTTTTCACTGGGGCCGCTGTAATGCCTCATCTGATGGCTCGGAGCATGGCATCAATGGAGTCAAATTCCCCTTGGAGGTAAGAGAAAGCCTTCTTTTGATCTCTTCATCCTGTATTAACCAAATATGCGGTGTGTCCTTGCACTTTTTTGGAGTGCGCTGTTCTTTATAGTGGTTCCTGGAAATGTGAGAGGTAACTTGCAGTTGCTATAAAACATCGGTAAAGTTTGGCTTTCCTGCTACCAATTTTCCTTTTCTTCTGTTATATGTTTGAAATTATATAAAAATTATAGGACTGAAAACTTGAACTGCACCTTTAGACCATCTGAATTTGGACAAAGAACTGCTATCCATAGATCCACAAGGAGATTTTTTTCAATAAACTGTTATGTGGGGAATTGCTGTCATGCTGTATATAGTCATACAGCTATAGTATATAGTCATATAGTTGTAGTCTGGAAGGTTTAGATAATTAGGTATGTATGATATGAAGAATAATAAGAACATGCATATGTATACAGATGCAGATTTACTGTTATGAAGCTGATCAGCATCAATCTATAGATGATGCTCTGAGGTCTGGGGGACAGATTACTGCGCTTGCTGTATTGTTTGAGGTAAGACCTAATGTCAGCTGCTATATCCATGTGTTGTCAAAGCTACTTAACATCACTTTTTCATTTAAGTCTAGGCAAAAAAGAGATTTAAATTTTGATGCTCCTGAGCTGCTGTAAATCACACTGACAATCATATAATAGTCATTCAGTTAATGCTGTGTTTGAAATGTCAGGTGTGATCCAACACAAATTTATTACACATATATCTTCCAGCCAGTTATATGATAAGTCACATATTTAGGCAAGAAAGAAGTGCAGCAACATTGCAGCAAGGCAGCCAATCGGAGGAGACAAAGAGTGAAAGAGTGCGAGAGCAAGAAAACAAATGAAACTAGTCACATACTGATCTAAATAGCTTTTAATTGCACTACTGGTTTTATTACCATTCAAACAAACTACTAGTGTACATTGTGTGGTTAAGGACTCGTCTTATTCTAGATCTTTCTCTCTAGAAATATGCACTTACCCTACCAGATTCTCACTGTGGTAACTGACAAAGCTTAATCCCCAAATATGATCAGTCTGCATTTAGCAGTTAGTATTTTACTGAACAAAAAACACTGGCATCTAACCTTGATCTACCTTATGTGCATATAATGCATATGAGTTAGTCATTTCATTTGTTTGTCTTTCCTGGCTTAATTAAAATGACTAGCAGATATATTTCCGAACAGAAGCAGCTTTTCTTCTTCTGTTTACGCTGTGTATTTGTAAAGTAGCCTGAATCCATAACCTGTATGAACATGTCATCTATGTGGAGAAGCTAGATGATGTAGATCACGCATAGGGTTTTTAAAGATAGGGAGTATGCTTGTGTGTACATGTGATTTTCCCTGGGGTCTGAATGCTGATGGGTTTGCCCTTTGGTCTGTGTTATGTGTTATGCTGTTCATATGTCATCAATATAAGTATAAAATATGTATCTAAGTATGTATAATATATAATACTACCGTGCATGTTTCTTGTCCAGGTTTCTTCTCTTTTTCCTCTACAGTTTTAAACATATTCATTCCAATGCTCACAGGTCTGTTATAATACCATGATCATGATCTGTGTGTACACAGCTTTATATACCCAGTCATTCATTTGTTGTTCATGTGTTTTATGTCTTTTCCCACCATTGAATTAAATTGTCCTTTTATAGTTTGTTCAACGTTGTTATGTCACAATTGCCTGTGTACACCTTTAATATCTGTGCACTAATATTGCTGTTGAGCAATCACAGTTAATGTGAAGTTAATATGAAGTATCCTGTTTTGAATTTAATTATAATATTATGTATGTACAAAAATTGATGCCATTCCAAACATAGTGTAGTAAGTTCCAGGTGCAATGACTCACCTGTTAAATCCAGCCTTAGGCTGCTGAGAGTAGTTACACCTAGCAGTTTGAGGTTATGGGGGAGGTTCAGAGACGGCACACAGTGACACATATCCCAAGATATAGAGAACAGCAAGGCATACCTGCTTTAGAGCATGTATTGTTTTCATGGTGCTTTAAAAAAACAACACACACACACACAAAATAATTTTATTTCAATATTTGCACTTATGAAATCTCACAGGCAAGTGTTGAAGATAATGAAAACTATGAAGCCATTATTGATGCAGTCAACAGTGTCAGCAGATATGGTATGCACATTTTTAATTCAGTTAACAAGCCAGTTATTTACTCAATCAAATACAACTGATGTATAAATAGTTGTAAGGGGATCCATTATGTGTCTTCTTGTCTTCAGGAAAGAGTAGTAGTGTATCTCCTTTCATTCTACAAGGCCTCTTGCCCAACTCTACGGAGAAGTATTTCATCTATAATGGCTCGCTCACGTCTCCTCCTTGCCTTGAGTCTGTGGAGTGGATTATCTTTAAAAACACAGTGGCCATCTCTGAAGCACAGGTGAAATCACAATACTACACCAAGGTCATAGTCTCAGTGTTTGACATTCCCTTACAGCCTTGAAATGTATGTGTGTTAATGCTCCTTTTTAGAGGAGCTCATGAAATGTCTCTGTTTACTTAAGATTTTGGTATCTGATACCCTGATTTTTACATTAACACCAAAGCTAATCTGCTTGAACCTTTTAAAGACCAGTTCGAAATGTCACGCTACTGGGTCTCGCGTTGAAAAGTACACTGTCATTACCAAATACAGGAGTGGGTGAGGGTAAAATAACCACCATCAAACGGATGGAAATAGTTAAAGCCACTTTCTTTCTGCTGTGTGTCATTTAAACCTCGGGCTATTTCCCTTAAGTAACATACAAGTTGACACATGAGGTTACAGACGAAACTGAAGGCTTGAAAGCTTTCACAAAGAAAAAGCTAATTACGGGTGGGTTATTCTGTTCAAAACAACACATAATAGCAGACAATGATGCACTTTGACTCAGACATATTAAATCTTGTGCAGACTGGACGTTTGAATGCAGTCGCATATAGAATAGGTCAGTGTTTCGGGCTGGTCAAGTTAAACAGGACAGTGTTGTTATTTAACAGCAGTTTATTTAACTTTAAGATTTGTTTTGTGAGCTGTGGGAGTGGTGTGTGTGTGTGTGGGGGGGGGGATCCATGTATTTTGTGGTTCACCACAGAAACTGATCTGTTCAGATCAAGTAATGTTCTATCACTGAAGGCTGTGAAAATTATTTAATCCCCTTGTGTAGAAAAAAAGTGTGATATTAGACTTTAGAAAAATTGTTTGGTGCCATGTAAGCTATTTGCTTACATGGACAAATGCTTCTTGTTACACCACAGTTTTATGAACACCATGTTACAGTAACTGCCATGGGTGGTGTGAATCAGCTGGACATCTTCAAACAAAGTCATATGATTTATGTGTGGTATTACATTAACATTACATCTCCAAACCTCATGGACACTAATGACATTTGATGCCTCTTGTTTTATCTCTCAGACACTTGATTGTACACTATGACTGTTTGTGTGCTGTTGTACCACTGCAGTTGGAGATGTTCTGTGAGGTGATGACAATGCAGCAGGCCGGCTATGTGATGCTGATGGACTACCTGCAGAATAATTACAGAGAGCAGCAGCCTCAGTTTATGGGCCAGGTCTATTCTTCATACACTGGCACAGAAGAGATCCTCACACCCAGTATGTACACACAGCCACACACACTGACACATAGTCATGCACAGAGACTGCAGGAAACGCTTCATACTGAACTTAGAGCTTGGAATAAACATAGGGTGAAAATGTAAGTGAAATGTGAAGGTGTCAAGCAGAATGCAATTAAAGATGGCTCCTGTTCTGACAGTAAGCTTTTTAATAAGTGATGCAATGCAATGTTTTATCAGAATTAATGATGGCAGTACGACGTTACTCTTGCCAGTAAATGTACTTTTATCGTACACTCTTTAGTGAATGCCTGAGCTCAGGTGCTAGTATTTTAGTATTGTTTGCTTTAACACTTTGGAGTAGTGTCCTATTAACCTCATTGAAATAATACGGGCTTTTTGACTACGTTGGTGCCTGTGATGTGATGTTCCCAATGGACAACCCCCCCCCCCCCCCCAAATCCCTGCCCCTGTTTAAAGAGGTATATCATAAATATAAAGTCTTTATTATTAAAACACTTTTAAAGGTTAAGTGCTTGGTAGCTAACAGGCTATATATACATTATTGTAAGGCCTATATTTTGGCACAGCAGGAATCATGGACACATTTTGTCCTCGTGTTTATAGACTGTACATCTGTATCAGTGTAAGAAAACTCTAACCCTAACCCTAACTCTTCACTTCCCACTCACTAAGTACTGGGGTCTCTTACTCTTAAACATCTTTCTCTATGTGTGTCTCTCAGAGAGTCAGTAGGCTTTTGTGTTGCCAGGTAACAGTGTCAGAATTTGCCCTTTATGCCTGTATAGGTTTGATGTCTTCTCATTATTGATGGGAATCATTCAGTCCTCACCAAGCTGCCAAAAATATATATCTTTACAGTTGTTTGTTACCTGCTTTCTTTCTTTCTTTCGAAAAAAATCTTTTTTTATCTGTTTTTAATAATGATATAACATGCTTTTATTATTTGCAGTAAGGATTGTGTATGTTTTCAGGGTGTGTAGTGTTTTATATTTTGCTCTACAGTTTGAAGATATATTATTCCATATAAAAATCAATAACAAATTAATATTTTTTTGGGTGAAAATGTTGCATTTTAGCTAGCCTTGTAATAACAGTAAATCATACTTTGACAGAGATCTATTGTGTGGAAACATTCTGCCCTCTGGTGTTCAAATAGATCAGTTGGGAATTATTATGTATTCATTTCAGTTTTAAAATTTTGTAAGGCTTGTTTAGGGTAAATAAGTTATCAGAGTGTAGTATGCTCCGCAGTTTGAATTAGCTAGAAACTAACAAAACAAAATTATCACGTCAGTTTGTGCAATTCATATACCCGACAAATCTGCTTCAGTCTCTTCCCAACAATGTGTCGGAGTGCTGGTTTTTTTTTTTTTTTTTTTTTTTGAGGTGTTCAGCCTGAGATGCTGAGCACAGATGGTGGAGAATGCCCTCCATGCTAAGGTCACCATGTGCTAGGACCAACAGCGTGTGAACGAGAGAAATGATTGTAAAAAAACAAAAACACCTTCTGTTTGCATGCATCTGTTAAAGTGACATTATGCTGAAATGAAATACATAGTGAAAAATAATTCATCAATAATTTATTAGCCTGAGACCTATGTTATTTTTTTATAAACACCCACAGAAAACATAGTGCCTAAGCCAAAATAAATCTACATAATATTGCTCTTATAGACTATTTCTAAATATGGTTGTTGAGAGTGTGTGTGCTGGTCTTTTTCAGTTTGTAGCTCAGAGCCAGAGAATGTAAAGGCACAACCGCACAACTACACAGGTCTGCTAATGATGTGGGAGAGGCCGCGGGCTGTGTATGATGCAAATATAGAGAAATACTTAGTCACCTACCGGCAGGCACACGGAGGTGATCCACCTACGCTCGAGTACTTGACTGACGGAGACCAGGATGTGGTACTACACTTCACATTCAACAAATGAATTGAAACTGTTTGCACTTTGCATTGAGTAAACTATACTATACTATTAAAATATACATTATGCAATGTGCAGTCTGAAACATACACCACTTATATGCTTATTCCTAATATAAAACTATATTACCTGTGATACTACTCTACATGCACAATTTCTCAATTAAAGACTATACTGCCAAAAGTATGTGGAGAGCTGACCATCAAACCCATGTGTGCTTATTGAACATCCCTGTCCAGATGTAGTCCTTGCTTTGCTGTCATAATAATAACTCTACTGGGAAAGCTCTCCACTGGATTTTGGAATGCAATTGTCGAGGATGTCTTTGTATGCAGTATTCTATGATATTTAAATAGAACTGAATACTGTATACAAAGACTATTGTGTGCTTCCAATTAGGTGGGTGTTATGGTCAGGTGCCCACATACTTTTGGCTATATAATAGTGTATGTATATGCATACATACACATATGCAAATATGTAGCTAAATCAATATATTAAATATTAAAAATATACATAATTCCAATGGTTTTGCAGTCAGACTTTTTAATGTCACAAGTCTACATATGGACATACTGTATATTGTCCGTTTCTGTCACAGGGAGCCATCATCCAGGACCTGGAGGCCAACACCAGCTATGTGGTGCAGGTGGTGGCTGTGTGCACTAATGGTCTGTATGGGCGTTGGAGTGAACAGCTGATAGTGGACATACCTGTGATTGACCCGGGTAAGAGCATCTACACTCGTCTCTCTCATCTCTATTGAGACTGAGTTAGCATGCTGTAGTATTCTGAAAACTAGTGAGCAGATGCTCTATAGTTCCTTTGCCATGAATGTTCGTAATGGCATGGTATGAGGGACCAGCGTAAAAATAAATGCTAGTTAACATTTAAAGTTGCATGTTTTAAATGACAATCACCTTATTGATATCGAGACTGTTTTGTAATGCCAATTTTGTCGGAACCTGAAGATCAGGGATTATTATTTTTGTTTGCACCTTAATGTGATATTTCCTAACAAATTAAGTTCCCCAAAGTATTACCCAATTTGTCATTTAAATTACTGTGACCCTGACCAGGATAAATCACTTACTAAAGGTGAATGCATGTGGTAAATGTGTTCCACAGTGCCACGTGAACAATATACACTTTAATGTTAATGAACAGCATTTATTTGTTCTGCAAGGCCACTTTTCTGGCTGTTTTTACTTTTATAGTCATGATGCACAACCTCTACCAGTAGGCACAACACATAATAAGTATTTCAGGTTAATGTTAACATTAACATCATTATTATTTCCAGTCTTCAGATTACAGTGTGATTAAATGCTAATCTGGATTATAGTTTCAGATTAATCAAAATGATTTCCCAATTATAAAAAAAAAATTGTATAGATTTTTTTCCGAATTAAATCGCACTAGTTTTTTTATATTAATATTTAAATACACAGTAACTATTAAACTTGTTCAATACAGACTGTCAGGGCCATAGGTCATGTTTAGGCTTTCGTGATGGTGGTGTTTGTTGTTCTTTTTTGTTGGTCTTTTGATGATTTCTGTTATTCTTCTGTTTCTCTGTGCGTTGATCTTTTCTTTGTACTTGGTAATCTTTGTATTCTATGTGCATACATTGCTTAATGTATGCACACTATGGTGTTTCCGTTCAATATTTTGTTCAGTGTTTGTCTATGCTTCCTATGCAGATCATGATCTGTCATTCATTATATCAGCATGCCTTCACTTTTACAAAGATGGTTTATCATTCTCACAGCAACTTGTCTCAATGCACTGAAATGTTGAGAATCTGTATCACTGCTGTTTATAATAAACTAATCTGTATTGCATAAAAAATTCCATGCATCATGTTTCTATGGATGTGTGTACAAATGAGTGTGTTCTCATTTTGCAAAGTCATGAACTTTAATATAAATATGATATTTTTTTCTTCTTATTGTTGTCTCACCATTATTATTGTAATTGCTAATCTAAGCATCTATTGAAGCAACCTTGTAATTTAGTATAAAATACATATCCAGTACACACTTGCTTCATAGATAATTATGTTGCAAATTATGTTGTAAATGATAAAAATGCTGAAATTATTTTGTGTTATTTGCTCCTATTCAGAAGGTAAGATGAGCAATAGGGACCATACAATTTCACTGCTTGTTGTGTATAAGGTGCCACTCTGCTGCATGAGAGCGTCCTGTTTCCACTTTGACTGAGTCATTATCAACCTGTTATCAGCTCTAGAAAATCTTTGTTTCCTGTTTGTTTTTCTGTGTGACCTAAAATGCTCAATTTTCAAAAGCTGACACCTGCAAATGAATGAGGCTGATATTTGGCCATTAATATAGCTACATAACTTCATTTTTGTGAGTAAATGAGTAGAGATTTTGGATTTGCTTTTCTTAAAAAGCTCCTAAGGATCAAATTGAGGATTTAACCTTCTGTTTTATAAACACAACAGCATATTGTCCATCTTCCTAAAAATATACGTAGAAAATCTGTTGGTTGAGGTTTTATAGTTATCGAATATACAATATTGATACCTTTATTTTACTTTTGATTTGTCTTTCAGAAACAGACCCTGACCCTGACCCCTTTGAATTTGATGAAGAGGTAACTAAGAAAGTTGTACTGCATAATAAGAGCAGTGAGAGAAATCACCTTTTATAAATAAAGAAAGGTACTTTATTTCAGGGCTCCGATAAACATCTTACTTATATCTTTTTTCTTTTTCTCAGGAGGACTATCTGAGCACCCCCCTGTGGGACTCAAATCAGGCACCCTATCCAGTGCAAACCACTACAACCCACCCCAGGCTTACTACAGCTGAGAGCAATATCCCTTCACTCTTTGGCATAAAAACAACCCCAGTACCTACTGAAAACCATTATCAGGGCACTTCTGTAAAACCTGTTTCCCAACCTACCACTATGACCCCTACCACTAGGTTCACTACCACTAGCTTTACTAAAACAAAACAGCCTGTTCCTCCAGTCTTCGATATTAAAACAACCCCATTGACCACTGAAAACCATTACCAGGGAATTCCAGTTAAACAGACTACACATTATCCCCCTATTAAAACATTCACAACCTCAGAGCAGCCTGTTCCTCCAGTCTTCGATATTAAAACAATGGCAACAACCACTGAAAACCATTACCAGAACATTCCAGTTAAACAGACTACCCATTATCCCCCTATTAAAACATTCACAACATACTCCACAACAGTGGAGCAGCCTGTTCCCCCATCAGCCACTGAAAACTATTACCAAGACATTGTAGAAAAACACCCAGTTCAACCTACCACTATGACCCCTGTAACTAATTTCACCACAGATTTACTCACTCCTGAATCTGATTATAGCAGCATAGCACCAAGTGTGGTCTCGGAAGATAATGATCTCAGTGACAGCTCTGTGGGTCGTAAAGTAAAAATTAGTCCATATGACGCAGAAGCCACATCAACCTCAGTGGCAGATGAGGGGGAGTTCACTGACTCACATGACTATAGGGAGAGCCCTATTACTGCTACAGATTCAGCTTCCTCCTTCCTTCCCACAGAGGTCCAGGTGAAAGCTACAAGTCCCACTGTGCCTCTCCCCACGCCTGCCACAGCCTCCGGTGGTGTTCTTTCACCAGAGTTCAATGGTGAGAGCTCTCCCACTGCGACCCCTGTGTGTGACTCCCAGCTCTGCCTGCATGCTATTCCTGTGTCCACCCCTTCTAGCTCTGTGTTGTCTGAGTCTGCGTCTAGCCCAGACTGGGACATCCTGCATACTACACCGTCTGTCCCTTACTTCCTGTACTCGCCTGCACTGTCCAGCTCTCCCTCCAGCTCTGTGTCTGTTTGGGATGTGGAAACTGTCTCTAGTGGTGATGATGGTGATGATGGTGACATGCTGTCTGGGTCAGCTTCAGGTGCCACCTTGTGTAACAGTACTCTTCCTCTTCAAGCATCACCTGACTCAACTGACTCTGAACTTTCTGTACGCTTCATCTCGGAGCAGGATGTCTCTCACGTGTCCAAGATCCTTAGCACTGTCTCACCATCTCTGCAGCCATCAGGTGTCTTCTCTAGTGACTACTCTGCTTTTATCACCTCCTCTCTCTCATGTAGTCTGGTGGAGTTGGCTGATTTTTCTGTGGTACCTCTTACTGTTGGTCAATGTGGTGATGCCCCATGTATCTCATCGTATATTTCAAGTTCTGTGTATTCACTGTCTTCTTACCTAATGCCCTCCTCATCAATAAGTGACATGTCTAGATTAGTAGAGGGACATTCATTTCAGTCTTTCTCAACTGTTCGAACAGATGGGTTCAGTGAATCAATCTGGGGCCTATCTCCTCCCATTGAGCCTTCTAGTGACATCCAATTCTCTGTTACAGCTAGCATCAACAGCATCAGAAGCAGTGAAATCTCTCAGGTCCCTGGAGGCTCTGTTCTCATGGAGCCCCCCACAGTGTTGCCAACCTCCATCCCAGAGGCTACCTCATTACTCACGCACTCAGCTGATGGGTTTCTGGACAGCAGTGCATCAGGCTGGGTGGTGGATCAAGACTGGGTTCAAAGCTCAGCTTCAGGAGATGGGAGTCCTGCTCCTGCCTCACCCAGTGTCTCCTCCACTGAATCACTAGCAGAGGAGCTGGAAGGACACTCTTCATCCTTCTATTTTGAGAGTGAGAATGTGACCGATAGAGAGGTTACCATATTTGGTCCTTTCCTTCGCCCCAGCCCAACCTTGGCCCTGGGGGGTGTGGAGGAAGAAAACAGCGGATCAGGAGAGAGCCTCACAGATAATGAGACGTCCTCTGATTTCAGTATCCCAGAGCGGGCTGACAGAGACTCAAAGGAAGAACCAGTGGAAGGTAAAAATTACCACCATCTGCTAATCAGCTCTTCAGGGACTCCACTGGATTAGAAGCAGAATCAACGTCTTTCATAATACAGAAAAAAAGTATATATAATTGATAAACTAACAAATATTTTTTCCATAATCTTGGAGGTTTTGTCAGCATTTACACTGACTTGTTTAATTCTACTGATGGCCTAATGAACTAGCCTAAACTGACATCTTAATCTGACAGTCCCACAGCCATCATCACATTGCTTATGTTAATCCCTAACTCACGCTTTGTTTTGTCCTGTGTGCTTTTCCTCCACAACACCCTCAAGCATGACCTTTCAAATGCCATTGCCAAAAAAGAGCAGAAATGTTTACAATGAAATTTTAGTACACTCAGAAGCTCGGACTTAATGTTAAATGTAAAGGTTTTGTAGCTGGTATCATTTTTAGCAAAAATCTTGATCTTAAAACAAACTTTCCTATTATTATATCTGCTGCATTTTGGCAATGACTGCTGTTTGCATCATGGTCCACTGCTATTTATTCTGATGTTTTAAAGTGCTATTTATTCTGATATTTTATTTTGAAGTGCTGCCACTGTTTGTCCAGTAGAGAGCAGTAGATGTAACACTCTGCCACATTAGTAGGCTTCAGCTTGTGCAGTTCTCTGTGTCTTAATGACAGAGTCATGCATGTTGTATGTTAGATACAGAAAGTGTCTGTTCTATAACCCATAAGCTATGAACCAGACTATTAATATACATATTTTCTAGTAATATAGTACAATGAATTATAATAAGGGAAAAAAAACAGCACTGATCAGGCCAGATTTTGTAACTAGTAACAACTAGTAACTAATAGAGCAAAAACTAACCTCTGTATTATTAGTTCATTTCATTTAATTTAAATCCCATTTCACTTTTAGCTCACACCCATAATCATGCTCAGCATTACTTAACATAAATCTATAATATTCCTATCATATCTATTTTGACTAGTAAAAGATCTGTAGGTTAAGTTTTCTTTTAAGGAACGTTTTTTAGCATAAATCTACAAGGTAAGTCTCGTCTCTTGTTTTGTTTTACTTATATA
>JAOVVF010000010.1:12978912-13006265 GCA_028565595.1 Duopalatinus emarginatus | reverse complement strand
TAATGTTACATGTTCCATCACCTATTTTAAATAACTTTTTGGATTTGTGTATAATAAATGCATTGCCTGGTTTAACAAGTAAAAAATGTTTTAATGCAGTTTATTATATCATGTTTCACTACATCATATCAAGCTTTAATTTCTCTTTTTTGTAGATGCCAGTAACAGTAGTCATGAGTCTTGGGTGGGTCTGGTGTCCCGTGTGGAGCATCAGAAGAAAGCTGTGGTTCCTCTGGCTGTTGTCTCAACCCTCACCTTCCTATGCCTTATTGTACTAATTGGCATTCTCATCTACTGGAGGTGAATTTTATATACATTGCTATCAGGCTTATTGTGCATCCTTCCATGTTGTTTATAAAACAAGGACAATGATCCGTTTCAAAAAAAGCATACATTGTGAAATTGAATGGAGAATCTTTAATGATAGTCATTAGTGATTAAAAATATATACATTAAATTAAAATTTGTGTTGAATATAATATGCAGAACTGATGTAGAATTGTATGTTATACACTTAGGTAGAAGTCTAATACCCTCCCAAAAGCTGTTGTTGATGTTGTTGATGAAAATTCATTTGTTATTATTCTGTAATCGTAAGCATGTGGGAGAGTTTTGAAAGGGGTGGGTGAGGGTGAGTGTGGATATTTAAGAAGAGGTTTAATCCTGGTAACTTGTCCTCAAAGAGACAGATCATTTAAGGATGTACTTAAAGGCCACTTGAAAGTCAAGCTATGTGAATGAATTTGTTTTTGTGTGGATGACAGATATTGACTGAGCCTGCAAAGGGCACATGTTTGTCATGAAATATATTTGTTCTATGGTTGACGCAGTGTAAGGAGGAGGTGATGATGTAAAAACAATCCTAAACATAACTTTCTAACTTTTTTAACTATGAAATAAGCAGTTTTACAGTCACCCAAAGTACATGTTTTTATTTCAACTGCAGTTCAATTGCATGTATATTTCCCATCCTACTGAAGCTCTGTCATTTTGTTTGTGCTTGACTTGTGTTATTACAGCATGGGGACTGGGTGAGATTAAGTAACTAAGCTTGTAGTCTGTGATTAAATCTCCAAGATGCTGATCTATTGTTTCCAGCTCTGTGCTAAGTCTTGAAGTGTGTGTGTCCTGTTGGCCCAGTGGGTGGTAGGGTATAAGCAGTGTGTACTGCTCCTCCGTTTATCCTTCTCTACACTTCCATGGTGTTCATTTGTGTTGTGGACAGATGCACACTTAGGGCAAGCATTGAGGAAATCAAATGTCAGTGATTAATTTAGGCAGATATTGTGTTCTCTTGTTGCTTCTAATCCCTTCCAAGAAGTTGCTATTATGAGCAGTGATATCCAGGTTAATCAGAATAGCTGATCTTTACTGATTAAATTGAGCATCTTTTTGTCATTTAAAGCTTGTAATTTGTCCTCAAACATAAGGAGAAAATTTGAAAATGAAAAAAAAGGGCATTATAACTTTCCTGGCGTTATAACTTTCATTGTGTTAAGTGAGTAAGTATAGAGGCTAAAACAGCTATGTGATGCCAAATAGGAATGAGCCACATTGTTTTTTTTGTTTGTTTGTTTTGCATTTTCTTTTTAAATTTTTATCTTATAACTGTATATTGGTTCAGTATACGTTTAAACTGTCTCTTTATACTATGCCGTTGGAAATCAAATCCATAGCTATCTATCTTTTTTATTATTTTTTTTAATTGTAATACAATTTTGATCTTATTATGAGGTGTAATGTTTTTTGTTAAGCACCTTTTTGTACTTGCTCGTGCTGTGTTTTAACTCATCTTAGTTAATGCTATTATTATTTGGTTTGCCATTTTCTCCACAGGATGTGCTTTCAGACTGCTCATTTCTATGTAGATGACAACGCATCCCCTAGGGTCATATCCTCTTCTCCTCCTTTGTTAAGTCTCACAGGTAATTCTTGTTACACTCGCCCTTTTGTAGATGACAAAGTGTGAGTTATGTGATCTCACACTGCTGGTCTCCCAGGTCTGAACGACTGTTTGCGTGTGATAACATTTATGTTTTCTCTCTACTCTACCAGATGACCATGAAGCTCTTTCAGTGGAGCAATTTGTCCAGCATGTTACAGAACTTCATGAAACAAAGTCCTTCCACAGAGGGTTTGAGGTATGTTCTCCATTCCCTTCAAGAAAATGAGTATATGCATTCCTGTCATAAGTATATGTATGTGTGAATATTTTTAATTACTCTTTAAAGTGCATTTGTACATGTCCCTCATACCTTTCTGTTCTCTCAACCATATGCAACTTTAGCAGATCAGTGTTTGATTAATAGATCATGATTTTTCTCTAATTTCACTCATGTGGTATTTTAAGCAGTAAAGAACACACACACACACACACACACACACACACACACACACACACACACACACTTTAACTGCTTTAGTTAATTCATCCCCACATGGCCTGCCCTATTCAGTCATGTATGAACTTTAATTGGAGGCAACTTTTTCAAAAGAATAATTAAGTCACACAATTGTTTGTATGCTTGTGACTCTTATTCCAATATTCCACTCAGATGCACACAAAAATACACTAGTAAACAATGAAAGCTTAATTAGCGTCAAACATTGTCAAACTGAAACCACCCCCACTCATGAACTGTATTCACTTGCCCTTAATTGCATTAGAAGTAGTTCAGGTAGGCTGAAATTCTAAGGCATGAATAGTGAGTTTCAGTAGTTACTTCCACTAACTGTTCAATGTCAATCTTATACTTAGCCAGAATACAGAACACCACATCAAGTGTGTTGTTGACCAAGATAAGCACTGTACTATTACTGTATTGTTCTGCTTTTATTGTTTGGCTATTTTTAAAACATAATTCACACTCGTATAGGTGACAAAATAAATGTCAGCTTAGTGTCTCTGAGCGGGCATGGTTTGGGTCCACTTTAGCTACAACACAATACAAATTCATTCTGATTGATCACCTTTGTTCATTCATTTATCATCAATCATCAGTTTTTATGTTGAGCAGGATTATGTTGGGTTTAGACAGTTTAGACATACTTGCATGTTTTTGGGAGGGTTAAATACACAGTCCAGAGGAAACCCTTACAGACATGAAGATAACATATAAAATTCCACACAGAAAATAACGCATGCTCAGGATGAAACCCTGGAACTGTGAGGCAGCAACACCACCTGCTGATCGCCTTGACCCTATAATGAAACATTTCCATCCTGATTTTACAGGACCATGCATACTGTATAACGAGTGTATGGTCACTCATTTGTCTGTAATGTGCATCCCACAGCAGCCTTATATTATAGATGTTTAAATGAGGTTTGAATATGAAGTCTAATGCACTTGGCTGTGTTTCTTGTACACGTTTACATTTGTCCGTGCTGGTAGTTAACGCTAATATGACATTATTACTAGACAGACCTTAGGTACAATTTTACAATTTAATTTAAAGAGTAAACTATTAAGGTGCAACTCTAATGTAAAACATTTTGTTGATATTAAGGACACTGACAACACTTTGAAGCTGGTTTTCCACCAGCACAGACACACATAGTGCACGAGGCATGTTATGAAAATGTTCTGCTTGTGCTTTTGTGCTATATTGTTTGCCATGTATTTTTGTGCTGCTTGTCATGGAATTTCATTGCTGTACTTTGTGCATTCTCACTCCCTTGATTAGATATTGAAAGAGTATTTTGAGGTAAGCCACATCTCCCTTTTGATTTGATTTAATCTGACTACATTTCATATCACACATTTCATGTGTTATTTGATCGTTTGCTTCATACACTCACTGATCTGTTCCTATTTTGGAATAGACAGCAACCATGATTTTGTTTCGTTTAGACATAGAATGCATTGGACAGTATGTGTTACAGTGTGTATGTGTGTGTTTATTTGTAGGAGATTCAGTCATGCACTGTGGATCTGGGAGCTACAGCAGACAGCTCTATTCATCCAGATAACAAGAGCAAGAACCGATATGTCAACGTTTTAGCCTGTATGTGAAAGCACCACAAATAACCAATGCTTATAGCTCATGCATACTTTATACAGTACAGTCCAAACACAGTACATGAGGATTAATGTGTGGCTACATTTATTTCAGATGACCACAGCAGAGTCAGACTCTCATCACATACTGAAAAAGATGGAAAGTGTGAAGGGGACTATATTAACGCCAACTATGTAGATGTGAGTATTTCTTTCTGATCAGTGGTGCTACAGGTACATCATAGCATCAGTATGCATTATGTTTCAATGGTTTTATTTGACGTGCACCATAGTGAGCTGGGTTGAGCTCATTTTTTATCATTTTTTTTAATCGTTTACCAGATTGCTATAATTATACTACCACCAAATGTCTTGAATTACACTGATCTCATCTCTTTCTTATTCTCTGTCTCTCTCTGGCTCTCTTTTGCCCACCCAGGGTTTTAATAAACCAAGGGCCTACATAGCAGCTCAGGGCCCCCTGAAGTCGAGCACTGTAGACTTCTGGAGGATGGTGTGGGAGCAGAATGTTGGCATAATCGTCATGATCACAAATCTGGTGGAGAAAGGCAGAGTGAGCCATCTTGTACTGTCTCTAAATCCTTCTTCTGATGATCTCTAACATGTCAGTGTGTTCGCCACTGACACTGTCTGTTTACACAGCTCCTGTGTCAGACCTTATACAAACATGATCATCACCACACTTATGACAGATTGTTCTTAATAACAAGACATGCTTTCTGTAAATTAATGTTTCCCTGGTGATAATGCCTATTCTATCTCTCTCATAGAGAAAGTGTGACCAGTACTGGCCATTAGAAAGCCAAGAAGAATATGGCCATTTCCTTGTGACAGTTAAGAACACCAAGGTCATGGCTTACTACACCCAAAGAACCTTTACCGTACGAAACACACATATAAAGAAGGTATGATTATGTAAAGAAGGTACGATCATGTAAAGTGTATGTAACTGTTCTTTTTTATTTCCTATTTTGATTTGAGTTTTTTTTTTCTTCCATTTCTGTTCATTCTGTTGTTCTCACCTTTTCCTAGGGTTCTCAGAAAGGTTGCATTAATGAAAGGACAGTAGTTCAGTACCACTACACACAGTGGCCAGATATGGGTGTGCCTGATTGTGTCTTACCTGTCCTCACGTTTGTCCGCAAGTCCTCTAGAGCCTGGACTGAGGACATGGGACCTATAGTGATACACTGCAGGTAGGCCTGGACACCAGAAATAAACTACTAATTTTAAAATAGATTTTTTTCAGTTTGCCATTGAATTAAAACATATTTTGATCATTTTATTCAATGTAGTAAGTAAAAAGTCTTGAATTGTATTGTAACATGTTTGTTACAATATAACATTTGTTACATTATAACATTTAATAGGTGGAAAATGACAGGTGGAAAACTAGAAAACATAGATGTCTTCTTGGTACCGCTTTTTAAAATTGTAATTATTTAAATTTTTAATTTTTAAAATATTTTCCCCCTATATTTAAAATACCTTACTCATTCAGAGCAGAGAACAGTGAATAGGTTATGTTTAACTTGACATTGTGTTGACATGATAAAAACTATAAAAGAAGAGGAAATCCTTATTTTTGTCACATATACAGTACATTACAGCACAGTGAAATTTTTTTGCATATCCTACCTTGTTAGGAAATTGGCATCAGAGCCCAGGGTCATTCGTAATACAGTACAGTAACCCTGGAGCAGAGACAGTTAAGGGGCCTTGCTCAAGGGCCCAACAGTGGCAGCTTGGTGGTGCTGGGGCTTAAGCCCCGAAATGTTTTGATCATTAACCCAGACCCACTGCTGCCCAAACTTTGTAGCAGTATAAACTAACCAAAGAAAAACAGAGCAGTTGTTAAAACAAACCAGCTCTTCCTTTTTACACTGCAAACATAATTAATGAAATTTATTTCTATTCTAGAACTTTTATGAAACATACTAAACAGCAGCCCAGTGCAACCTGATGGTACAATAAAATATCTTATTACTGGGGTTCTTAATGTCAACCTCTCAGACTACTGACTACATTGATGTAGCAGTTAAAGTACTATTCCATTATGTTAATCATGTGTGTCAGTTCTGTGAATCTGCATTTGTTTCAGTCACAGCTGGTTTCAGAAAAGTTCTCTGTATGAGTGCTTTTCCTTTGCACCTGTAAACAAGGTCTCTCTTAGGTCCCTTCTGAACATGTTTACTTTCCATATATAGTTAATTGTGGCCATGTCTGTGTTTAAATAAGCATGCACACACAGGTTCCACACAAATGGTATTTATTAGGCTTCATTACTTACACTTGAGTGTACACGCTGCCTACGCACATTTGATTAATTTCAGTTTTATCATACAAATGAGATGTCTAAATAGGTTTCTAAGGTAAATCACATAAAAGTTTTGATAAATCTTCATAATGTAACGAAAGGGAAATATTTTTATTGGTTATTGAAAAAAGGTTTGATTAGTTAATGAGTTAAAATGTATATGTTGAACAAGTTTAATTAAGATGAAATGAACTAGTTGGAGACTATTTTATAGCTTATTTGCTGTGAGGCTGCTGTCTACAGCAGTATTTTTTTATTGGAGATCCGCAAAACAAACACAATACTGGTAACCTTGTGTTCTGCATGTGTCTGTGTGTATAGTGCTGGTGTGGGTCGAACAGGCACTTACATTGTGCTGGACAGCATGATGAAACAGATCAGAGAGCAGGGTCTGGTGAACATCCTAGGCTTTCTCAAACACATCCGCACCCAGAGGAACTACCTGGTGCAGACTGAGGTAAGAGGCAAGGTATTAATCTGATAATGACTGCCAGTTGAAATTATTATAAAAAAATATAGACCAGTTTATTAGGAACTATTTTTGCTATTGTACAATCTGCAAATCATGTGGGAAAACATCACCTGTTCAGCTTCAGTCATCCGGTGCCCACTGTAGCCTCAGATTCCTGCTCTTCTGCTGTGTTTTTTTCTGGTCAACACAGTTGTAAAGAGTGATTCTTTAAGTTACTCTAGTCTTTCTATAAGCCTAAACCAGTCTATTCATTCTTCTCCAACCTCCCTCATCAGCAAAATGTTTCCACCCACAGAACTGCTGCTCACTGGATGTTTTTTTTTGTATGTCATTCTAAACTGTAGAGGCTGTTGCATGTGAAAATCCCAGATGATCAGCTGCTTTTGATATCCTTAAACCAGCCCATCTGGCGCTAACAATCATGCCACGGTCTAGTCGAGATTTTTTCTGTTCTGGTGTTTAATGTGAATATTAACTGAAGTTGAACCTGTATATGTATGAATCCACATATTGCACTGCTGCCAATTGATTGACTGAATAATTGCACAAATAAGCAGGTGTATAGCTGTTTTTGTTAAAATTGTTGCTATGTATATTCGATGTTTCTTTACATTAATTGTATACTTGTGCAATTGCAATTAGTAAAAATTTGCCAGACTAAAATATAGTGGCATGACCGAATCTACATCACACACTATCCTGTCAAAACTCAGTGTGTTTGTGTCAGTCAGTCTGGTATTTCTTTATATTTTATAGGAGCAGTACATCTTCATCCATGATGCACTGGTGGAAGCAATACTAAGCAGAGAGACAGATGTGCCTACTAGTCACATTCATAGTTATGTTAATGACCTCCTCACTGCTGGCCCTTCAGGCACGACATGCCTGGAAACACAGTTTAAGGTATGAAGAAACCCAAGCAACAGAGGTGGGACAAGTACACTACATCTAATAATACACAGCTTCACACTGTTCACTTAGTTAGAAATGTACATGTGAAAAATATTGATGAAAAAGTTTAGATTACAGTGATGGGGGTATTAAGCCTGCTGTCACTATGTTAACTGTCACATCTGTTAATGTACCAAGTTAAAAAAGAAATTAGGTAAAGTATAGGTACTTAAAACATACTTAAGCACAGTAATATAATTGCATATATATAATTGTTACTCCTCTACCAAACCCGTTTAGTTAAACAGAGGGAATATAGAGAATATGAGTGTTATATGGGTGTGATTTCTGAATGAATGACCAGTTCTTTATCCTTAATGTTTGATGGCCAGATGTCTTTTTTTTGCAGCTGGTATGTCAGCCCACTACCAAGCAGGATGATTTTACTGCTGCTCTAAAAGACTGCAACAAAGACAAGAACAGGAGCACCTCATTGATACCTGGTGAGTTCTCAGAAATGTACAATATCATGGAGGTACTGTCTAGTCCCCTAATCCTTTTGTGATGTTGTTGTTCCACTTGCTGAACTGGTGTGTAACTAAATCTGACTGTTGTATCAGTTCAAAGCAAATTCAGTGGTTTGATGGTGCTTCATGTGTTTTAGTGGATAGATGCAGAGTGTGTTTGTCTACAACGTCAGAAGAGACCTCAGACTACATCAATGCTTCTTATATTATGGTGAGCCATTGATATGATTATACAGTTTTAATAATTTTACCGCTTAAAGTTTGTGTCTTTATTTTCATTTGTTTAATAAGACAAATCAAGAGAGGAGAACTGATATTTTATTCAGAATTTTATTCAGAATCAGTACACACTGCATAAAAAACTTTAAACAACAGTTACAATTAAAATTCTGAAAGAGCATTACATCTGTTTTAACGTATTGAAAACCCATTCTTGTCTGAACCATATTTTTTCTTTGTATTCTCTGTATGATGGGGTTTTCATTGCAGGGATATCAGCACAGCAGTCAGTACATCATTACCCAGAATCCTCTGCCAAGCACAGTGAAGGACTTCTGGATGATGATCTGGGACCACAATGCCCAGGTCATCGTCTCATTGCCTGATGTCACCAGCATGGTATGTTCTTTAAGCTCTTTATTTTGTGAGGCTATTTCATCTGATTATCATTCATGTTGCACAAGTATTCTGTTATTATTTATTCAGATTTTTTTTTAATAAATGGCAACATTTTTTAATGTTTCTATATATTATAGATAATTCTATGAAAAATGAATATATTACTCTGTAGGTGTTCTTGAATTTTTTCATCTGTGACATGTTCTTCTTCCTTAGTGTTTGTAGGTAAAAAATAATTACAAAGCTCATAGTTCAGAGGTCTGATCCTGAGCTTGGATTAATGACTGTCTGTTTCACTTGTCATTGTTAGTTCTCTGGGTTCTCTGATTTTCACTTTCCTACCAAAAACATGGCAGTTGGTGACATACAGGCATGGGTGTGTGTGTGATGGTCTTCAGTGATGTCCCATCCAGAATGTATACTCACCTCTTGCACAGTGTTGACATAGGCACTAGATTCACCATGATCCTGGCCAGGATAAAGCACCTACTGATGAATGATGGACTAGTCTTGTCGGAATAATAATTAAAATATGATGGCACAGCAGTATATATCAGGAAATTAATTGAGGACAAATGCTATGTGTACTGTCTACAGATATTACTGTGAAAACATCATTTTGAAGTTTACCAATTTTTCTCAATCAGCTCAATTAATTGCCTGAAATAATTGTGATTAGCTGGATGTTTAATCATTTTGACAGGAGAAGAAAAAGCTATAGTATATGGTAGCAAATATTATCCAAATAATATTAGCAAATAAATAAGAAAAAAAAATCCAGGGTTGAATTTTGAACTACCTAATCCAGCTGCAAACCATGTTTACCTAACACACAGAGTGGTCCAGATGGGGACACCTGATAACAGAAATTCAACACTGCAGGTGTTTTCTTTACTTTCTAGCTATTAAATTAACACTTAGGATTTATGCTGGGCAGTTGCTGTTTATTCTCTCATTTATATCACTCTCTGTCTGTGTCCCTATATTTCTCTCATATTTCTGCTCTCAGACAGAGAAGACAGAGTCAGTGATGTTCTGGCCCAGAAGAGACCAGTCCATTATCAGTAAAATGTTCACAGTGTCCTTAAAAAACGAGGAGCATGTGTGTCTGTCTAATGAGGAGATGCTGATCGTACAGGATTATATCCTAGAAGCTTCTCAGGTACATCTGTCAATTTTTCTTGCACACATGCACATGAAGTACCTAATGAAGAGTCATTGTCCCTCATAATAATTGTCTGTGGTAGGTAAATGAGCTGATATGAATACATTATTTGGGATGAACAGATTATGTTTTCTTAGGAGATTTGTTGCCAGAAAGGTTCATGGGGGTTGAGACAACAGCTATAAAGTCCAAATTAAACAGTCCTATGCCCACCTCTAGTGGAGCATAATTATGAATTTAGCAAACAAAGCTCAGGTTAAACTGTCAGAGCCAGAATTAACCACACTGACATGTCTTGTTTTTTCAGGTCAGGTTAAACTTTTATTTTATCGATATAAACCATGCCCACTTTTGGTATAAATCTAGATTCAGAAACAGATATTGCTTTTTGAATCACTAAATAGATACAAATACAGATATCTATATATTCTGTCAGGGTTGTTACTATTAGAGAACATGTATCATGTATCAGTACCCATTGTGAATATGGCTGCAGCCTGGTGCCAGATAACTGTGGAGTTCGTTTAGAGAAGCACATGGCTGCTGAAAAGACTGAGAGTTGAGCCTCGTAAACACTGAGCATGTCTCAGCCGAACACATCTGTTCTCTCTCACAGACCTCACACCTCTCCATCTGCACACGCAATTACTGCAGCAGACATACCACACATGCTCACTTTTTACTGTCCAACACACACACGCACATACACAGTGTTTTGATCTTCTTCTGTCTGTCTGTCTGTCTGTCTGTCTGTCTGTCTGTCTGTCTGTCTGTGTGTTTAAAGGATGACTACGTTCTGGAAGTGAGGCATTACCGAGCTCCTCTCTGGCCAAACCCAGACAGTCCAATCAGCAAGACTTTTGAGCTTATCAATGTAATTCAAGAGGACCAAGCCACTAAAGAGGGGCCCATAGTTGTACATGATGAGTATGTTCGCATTTATTTTTTATTTTATAAAATTTGAGGGAACTTAAAAAAAATTACATTCTCATCTAGTGCTACTGCTACATAAGTTTCACTTTATACACGAGCCTTGTTTATCTTTTTGTCTCATTTACCTTTTATAATACTTGCGATCTTGCGATTATACCTATTGCAGTTCATTAATTGATCTGTAACTGATCAGTTTCTAGTTAAAAACCAAAAAATAATGATCAGCTATAATTAGATTTCCCCATAGTATATATTATTGACTAGTTATTAGCTTTAATCAAAATATAATGAACTAGTACCGGTCTCAAAGCCACATCAAAATATATGCTTCACCTTCATGCTGATGCTAATTTTTACATTAAATATTACATTAATCTTCAGTCAGCATTAACTTTAAATATAAATATAATACATAGGGTTACACTGTATCATACATTTACAGTCTGACTGTCAGGCAAGTAGCTGGATGTCCACTAGTTATTGGAAGGTTAGGTGTTTAAATTCCAGGAGTAACAGGGGTGTGTGGTTAAGCAAAGACTTTAACCAGTTAGAAGTGAATTTAAAGTGAAATGAAATGCCTGTACAAGCCTGCACATGATCCCACCTTTACTTGCAATTTGTCTAAATAAACAAAGCATTTGTGAGGACTGGTAAAACATGGACAGCCCTGTTACATTCATTATGTCATCCCTCACTGTGTTGTTGTCACAGCTATATAATTAATATGTCAATCTAAAGCTCAAAGATAAAAAAAACTTGTGTTTTGTGTAGCTGTGGTGGTGTGACAGCCGGGACGTTCTGTGCCCTCTACACCCTGCTCCAGCAGTTGAAAGCTGAAGGCTCTGTGGATGTTTATTTGGTGGCCAAGATGACCAATCTGATGAGGCCTGGGATCTTCACTGACATTGTGCGCTTTGCATTTAATCCATTATAACAAATAAATCTCAATCTGTTATCATTATCATAATAACAACATGTGCTACAGTGAACAAACAGTTCTTTCTTCATTTGTTTCACAGGAACAGTATCAGTTCCTTTACAAAGCCATTTTGAGTCTGGTCGGCACCCAAGAAGATGAAAAAGACCTCCAGTCCTCCAAAAACACCACCACATTCCCAGGAGGCCCTGCAAGTGCCGCAGACAGTCTGGAATCCCTGGTGTAACCATAGCAATGTGCGTATTCAGCTCTCGCAGATCTTTTCCCTGCTGCTCCTTTTTTTTTCTTTTTTTTTTTTATACCTGATCACATCCCATGTGCACATGAGCGCACCAAACACAGTGCCACACTGAAACTTGACATGTGCCTTTGTGCATTCAGTACAAATCTGGTTCAGTTTAAGGTTAGACTTATGTAGTCTATGGCTTGTCTTTGTACTAACAGCTTACTAATTTTTTAAAGGAATTTCATATTTATTGGCATTACAGCTCATTTGAAGGGCAAAATCACTTGTTAATAAGGCATATTTTATTGCATAGATTGTAGCAAACAAGAGCCACTTTTTTTTTACATGATGTACATACAAAGACTGTGGCTTTTTCAGTCACAATTTTCAAACAAGAAAATGAAATAATATTCTAATTTGTAAATATTATAGCAACCAAGTCAATGGACCAAATTTCTATTTATATGGCTAGATTTTTATATTTTACTACTGTTAAGGCTGTAGTGGTTTACACTGTGTGGATGAACACAAATAATGTAGAGAAAAAATGTTATTCTAATACTTCTGAAGTCTCAATAATACAGAGTCACTGATCTAACATAAACAATACTCATATTCTAGCAGCACATAGAAACACTTTCTGCTATATGTAGGATTAAATAAAAAAATAAAATAAAATGTGTTTTAAACATGAATTTGTCTTTGTGGTAGTAACACACATTTGTCTGAAGTCTGAATTTAAAAGCGTATTTACAGCTAATGTGTTAGAGGATTTTATACCACAGTGCTACTAATTTTCCATAACAGCAGCTCTGATAGTAGAAATAGCTTTATATGAATGTGCTAGATCTAATACCTTATTGATTCTATACCAACAACTATAGAAAATGTGGTACAATAGGAATAAAACACAAGTGGATGTTGTCAGAAAATAATTGACTTTGGGAAGGTAACATTAAATCTCCTTTTTTGTATCATGCCACAAACTCTTCTACACCAGCACTGTGCTTTATTCTTACATGAGTATTTTATTTTAACGTTTTTCTTAAAATGAATAGTGCTTCTGTTTCATAAAACCAAACACTCCCTCAGGGTAAACCAATCTTGATTATATCCTCAACACACCCAGTTGTTTAGTCTGTGCCACACTTTTACTCCACTGAAACCATCATTAGGGTCAACTTAGTATTCAGGTTTCAATCATTTGTCCCTTCATCACCAGAGCTCTCCATAAAAGGACCTTTAAGCAATTATTCAATGCCTTAAAAGAGGAAGAGGCAGCTTTAAAACAAGCAGCTACTGCAAAATTTTGTAATGCTTTGCTGACAAAGATGACAAGTATTATGGTTTAATCCATCTGAAGAATGGTTTGTTTATAATTATTTCTGTGTTAATCCAGTCTAAGACGCACAAGGCTATGTGCCTAAGTAGAGAAATGTAGGTCAGACGACCAGACACTGTCTTGACCACACAGTGCATTGTTGCCTTAATTTACATTTTGGACTTTTTAGTAATTATTCAAACTAATTATCCTGAGCTTGTTGGCCTACTTCACAAACACTGGCCAAGTGGCACTAACTGGGTAAAAGAAATCAAATATGTATGGCTTTTTCTTTTGGAAACTTAACATCAAATGTTATCATAATATTATTTATCTAACAATATAGAAATAACAGGCTCTCTGGTGGCAGGATTATTTAAACAGCTTTGAAGCATATAATTATAACAAAACAAAGAAAAACGAACCAAACTCTAAAATCAATATATTGAACTCTTGTAGACGTGTACATTCAAAGAACGATGCAGCAATAGGAAAATGATTTGTGGTTTGTAAATGAGCAAACTTAATGAATCAGACTTAGGCAAAGGAAATTTCCAAGAGAACTAATGAACTGTAATTTACAATTAACTGCAGCAAACATAATGACTCATTTCAATAACACATCTATAATGAGTCAAAGATGTATCAGAGTACGAAAAAAATGACAATGTAAAGTGCATGAGGGTATTATACTAAAAGAGTTTAAATAAAATTAATTCATTAATTCAATTCGAATACTTTGTCCTTACATTTAAAAGTATTTATGCAATGCAAACACTAACTATAATGGATGAACTGGTTAGTGTTAGAACTCAACAACCGACAAGAAATAGAGTATGTGATATGGGACGCAAAGCTGGATTACAAATTTGTCAATTTTATTGCTGAAATACGCCAGTGCAGTGTGTACTGAAACTAAAAACAAAAAGTAGCAAAAATACCCTACAAATGAAACTGTCTCATGTCTGAATGTGATTTCGAAGTTTATGTGCAGTTTAGTTCTCTTGGTTAAAAAATGTGTTGTACACGTCTCAGCAAAGCATGCTGTATATAGAGGTACAAGCAGGAATAATTAAATAAAACTGGTACATTATGAAGCAATTTCACAGGAGAGTCTCTACAGAATCTCAGATATTCCTAGGCGTTCAGTAGTTTACAACACAGAAGTGCAAAACAATTATGAAAAGATATTCATCTGATTATTAGCCGTGTAAAGCAATTTACAGCCCATTACTCTGATATTGTGCTTTTGGTGGTAAAATGAAGGCCTTCCTGCTGAAGTCTCCTCAAAACAGGTGCGTAAATATTTTTCGTCATTGGTACAACAAGTCCTTTAGTGTTCAGCTCACCTGAAAAGAACAACAGTGCTTAAAATTGCATCCCACTGCAGATAAGAAGGGTCATTATTGCCATATAAATAAAAATGCAAAACAATCTGAAAGATCAACATCTTACCATCCAAAACCATTCGAGCTGCAATAGCAGCAGGGTAGCCCACAGTTTTGGCCATGGCAGAGAAGCCATTATCATCTCCATACACCACCAGACTGATATGCTTCATCTCAAGTTCTCCTGTAGGGTGCCTGATACCAATGTCATTCTTCATGATGATCAGATCTCTTTCTCCTTGATCTGATACAACACAAAATGGTATGACATCTTAAGCTTCCTAAAACTAAACAAATAATGCTGCACGTGAAACAGATGGACGTCTATAGTTTACCATAAGACAGCTTAGCCTCCAGGTGTTTAGCGAGCGCTTCCAGGATGGAGTTAGCATGAGGCACAGGCTCCTCACTCAGCATCTCAAACCTGGAAAGGACAACATGCATACTTGGATTAAAGGATCCAAATCAACACTGCAAGAGATGTGACTGTGTTGATAGGGCTGATGTGGTACGTACCATTTCAGAGTCTGCATCCTGAACTCATCTCTTCCTATTTGATTGAACACAGCTTCCTCAAACGACTCAGTGCTAAGATCAGAGGACAATCCAATCTGCTTACATAGGAGTTCTTTCTGCAAGCAAGATGTAAGTGTTATGGATATAAATTGCTTCTTGTTGTATTTGTGATGCTATACAGCTTTATTTGCTATTCTAATAAAGCGATACAATAACATTTACAATTTTGTCTTCATATTATCTTAATCAGTATCCAAAATGTTTTATTGTTACTCCTTTCATTGACATTATCCTATCATCACTCTTCGCCTTAGGTTAACAGTTTCCCACATTACCCACAATGCCCACTGTAACTGTGCTGGGGGGGGGGGTCTATTTTTATAATTTCTAAGAACAAACAACCATTCAAATCGTTTAAAGCAAAGAGTATTTTAAAGTGATATTGAATAATATTTATTCCTGTAAATATAATCTTATTAAAAAATATATAAAATTATTTAAATGAAATGTTATCTTCTTTCTCTCATTGATGCACATGTTCAGACAACACTCGGATAGATTGAATCTAATGCTGTTGGGTTTTCCGCATACTTGGAGTTGGTTTCTGATGATCTGTTGTTGTTTTTTTTTTGCATTACATTTAAAAATAATGCAATGCAGTGGTACATTTTTGTCTCACTGTATGTAAATAAATTAACTGCATACCCAGGAGACAGGATCAGCTGTGTGTTCCAACAATGGGCAAGGCTCAGTGTTGATCAAGCCCAGCTTCACAAAGCTGCTCATTGCTCTGGAGAAGCCCTGTGAGGGGAAAAAAAAAATCATGTTACTGAAAGTGTTAACTTGAGATGACATTCCTTTTTTCTCTGGGGCAAAGGAACAGGTTTTAAATGTAAAACAAAAAATATCACTGGTACGTGTGAAATCTAACTTAACCTGAGAAACTATGCATTAGCTGTACACTTGTCTAGACAATAGCAGGAAAGAACCTTGTTACAATTATAACCTTCCCATTACAGGCTTGGTATTCTTTTTTTATAAGACCAGCTGATCAGGTTGTATAATTTCGGATTAGAATTGTGCACTATGTTGTGGTGACTTAGTATCAAGCTGCCCCAGTTACTTTGACAGAAAATGGTTGCTGGGTGGAAAACCTTAAAGCGTAGAGTCCCTCTGATCAGTGTGTGAGCAGATTCAATGCCGTAGGGTTCAGCGTACTTGGTGCTGTCTCGATTGGGAAAGCCCTCAAGGTTAAAACCCGGCAAGAAATCCATGGGCATGGTGGCGTCCATTAGAGACCCACCAGGTGGAATACTGAACACCTGAGAAACACAGACAAAAAACTATTGTTTTACAGTGATTATGTAATAATGACACATTGAAAAAATATATACCCCAGTGCTTATATAACAAAAAGGAAAAGTGATAAACTAGAAAATCGAGCAGCTATAAGCTTTTTTAATCAAATATGTAGAATAAAGTTTATAACAATGTATGTAGGAAACACTATGTTGTACGTTTTTTTTTGTGGTTGTATTTCATGGCAACCTTCATGGCTTTGACGGCTATATACCTAAACAAATTTGACTGTAACGTCATATCTAAGCTGTGGTAAAATTTCAAAATTTGTAATAGTTAAGTAAAAAAAAGTACTACTGGATTACAGGGCTCTGTAGACACTTCTACTGTGTACCTTAACCAGGCAAATCTACCTTCTAGTATACATCCATGATGTAAGTATAAACTAGGGTGGCATGCTTTTCTTTCCCACACCCGTTACCTGGTTGTCTTTGCGATAAATGGCAGGACTGATGGTATTAAACAACACTCCATATGGACTCCAGCTGAATTTGTAACTTAGTGGATTGTCAGAACACTCTGGCGCAGGAAGACCACCGCAGAAAGAGCTGTAGGACTCCACCTGGGGGAATATGAAAAAAATACAGTAAATCAATAGAGGGTACATATTAAAAACCAAATGCCTCGGAAACATCTGTCTTTTTATAGAACTACACACAAATCAACACACAAAACAAAATGTAAATATACTGCTCAGATGTCTGCCACTGAGGCTAATGATTCTACCAATGGTGATATATCACACCATCACACATAACAGTAAACACACATGACAATAAACACAAACACACAATACCTACAGTGCAACCGTCTGCCTTGGCCTGGTCGATGCACTCCATGGCCAACATGTGATCAATGCCAGGGTCCAGGCCCATCTCGTTTATTATGGTGATGCCAGCCTCCTCAGCACTGGCAAAATAGACACACAATAAAGCAATGAGAACACATCAGTGAAGCCGGCAAACAGGATTACAATCTCACTATATAATAACTTCAATAACCTCTTCTGGAGCTCTTTCATAGCTGGACTCTGGTAGCTTGCAGTCACTAGGTTCACCTTCGTACTGATGCAATATTTAGCCACCAAAGGATGAAAATTGTATGGCAGCATGCTATAAAAATTTTAAGAGATTAGCTGTTTTTTTGTGTAATATAATGGTATAATGCCAGAAAACAGATTGAGTTCATGCCTGATGACTAGGTCATGATCCTTGACCAGAGACTCGAGATGGCCCTCTTGGCTAGTCACATCGAGCATCACAGGTATGGTGTTCGGATATTTGGCAGCCAGTTCCTCAGCCTGGCTTAGAAGCACTGACGCTGAAATAATCACAAAAGAAATGTACGTTTAGATGTGCTTACTCACAATAAACTACACGGAATTACCACCTGTAGGAATTTACGATGCAGTTCATGGCACTTACCCACAGTGACTTGGGTGCCAGGATCCCTGGTGAGATACTCAACAACTGGACGAGACACATAGCCAGAGCCTAGCAGCAAGACACGCTTCATCCCGTCTTTCATCAGGATCTGTTCTGATTCTCTGTAAACCAGATGCCACAACCATAAGAAAGTATGCATATATACACACATGCACACACACATACACACTTTTAAGTGTGGCTTGATAAACTATTGAGAGTTAAAAGAAATCCCAAACACCACTGAAAGTAAGGGAGGGGAAGATCGTTGACCACCTTGTGAAGTGTTTTTAGTGTTTGTTGGTAAATGATTTCCATGTTAACAGTGTAATAAACACATTTACATATCTATAATATTATGCATAGCTGAAACAGATTCCATACATATAAAACACCTAGATATGAAGCTGAGGAATGAGTGATGGATGAAGTCCTTAATTACTTGTTTCCAGAAGTGATTAACAGAACATCTACTGCGTGAAAATAAATACATGCAACCAAGTCAAGAGCGAATGAAGAGGAATTAATCTACTAGCAGAAGCACAGGGAGGTCGACATCTTTTCACGAAGTCAGTTGTCGGAGCGTGAAAGAAAGAAAAGAAAGTAAATGAAGATAGTCTCATGAACACCACCAAAATCAACAGAATGCTTGTATAGTTAAGGTTATATATAATGTGCGCTTTAGAAATGACTGAAAATCTCGATTAGCTGACGTGAACAGTTTGTAAATGTAAAATTTCAGAAAGGTTGTGATCTTGGATGGCATGCCTAAAAAAAATAAAAAAATGGGACAGGAACAAGTAGGACATGGTGGTTGTGATGAGAGGTAACGAGATGGTCTACCCGCGAGAGAACGCTCCATGCTGGAGTGCTCTAGCAAGGTGTTAAGGCAGTGAGGAAGGCACAGAAACCACACGCTGACCGCACTGTGCCTGAACAGAACACATATGGCTGGAGGTTAGTATGAATAGCAAACTGTATATGATGGGGCTTTGTAAGGGAAAAAAATGGCTTTGAGGGAAATAAAGGAAATATGTCTGTGTATTTTACAGACACTACACTTTGTTATCTTATTAAACAATATTTAGTTTATTAATAACAGATACATAAAATGTAATGATATAAAATGCTTTATACCACAGCACAGACAAATACTTAAATGTGATTGGTTAAAAGGTGTAAATTATTTCTGCACAACAAGCACAGCTTCTGAAATCTTTCCAGCTATACCATGATTTATATTAATGCACTGATTTTAATATGTTATTGTTTCTACACTAACAGCTTACAGTACAGAGAATGAATGCTAATAATAAAACTACATTTTTATGTAAGAAATCTCGGCTGTAGGCGTTTTGCAACAGTCCTGGTGCTTTAAAGGGTTCAGGACAGAGAAGCTTGTGCTTTCCAATTTCACTCTAAAACGAGGAGGGAGAGAAAAAGAGCGCTCCGAGAGCACGCTTACAGAGGGAGAGTGGGAGAGGGAATGGGTAGGAGATGGGGGGAAGAGGGAGAGATAAAAACTGGTAGGGGAATGGTGTAAAACTGCCAGTTTGTTGTGTCTATAACAAATGAAAACAGGAACTAACTTATCTCTCAGACATTTCACAATGTTAAACCTACAGTGTCACTTTGGAATAGTCACTTTTTGTCTCATAGGCTAAAATGTTCCCAGCATTTTGCCATACAACATTCAAGTAATAACAAAAAAATGAAAAAAATTCCAACAGGGTTGAAAAAAGTGAGCCGTCTGATTTAGTACCCTGCAGAGCCAGCTTTTTCTTTAATTACCTATTAGTCTGTTTGGATATGTCCCTACCAGCTTACCTAGATTGGGTAATATTTGCCCATTCTTCTTTGCACAATTGTTAATGTTGAGTCAAATTCTATAACAGACAATGACCTGCTCTCTCCCAACTATTTAGATAGATTAAGATCAGGACTCTACTATATCCACTATATACATTCACCGTCCTATCTTTAAGCCACTGTTATGTTGTTTGGCAGTGTGTTTAGGGACATTGTTGTGCTGTAATGTGAACCTCCTGCCCATCTTCAGCTGTCTAGTAGACAAACATACCACTTTGAGTTCAGTCTAAAAGGTTTAATCCTTTTTTTTCATCTGACCATAAAACCTTTTTCCACATGGATTTAGAAACGCAAAAGAGACTCAGCGTGATACTGGCATGTTTTCAGGCACGGCTTCTTTCTTGCTACCCTACTATACAAGCCAGCTCTGCGTTAAGTTTGTTAAATTGTTGCCACATGCACAGAATTTACTAGTTGTCACTGGCCGCCTGATCAATATCATCTTGGCTCGGTCATCGAGTTTGGAAGGATGGCTTGTTCTTGGCAAGGTGTTGGTGGTGCTACACACTTTGAACTTCATGATAATGCTCTGAACAGTACAGGGATAGTGAAAGCCACTGAAGTCTTATTGTATCCTTCTTCTAACTTGTACCATTCCAAAACTTTACCACTGGGCTCTTTTGAAAGCACCCTTCCAACCATGTAGAGGTTTAGTGTTACCATGCACTACTCCGAGAGGACTCCTCAAAGAGCATAACTTCATTCTGGTGTGTATGAAGTTATCTAGAAGGTGACTGGTTTTATGGGAGTAAGTTAATAATAATGGTTACTTATTAAATAATAATAAGTTATTTGAAATTTTTAGTTGTTTTCATTGCAGTGTTATAATATATGACATATAATATATAGTTGTCAGAAGTTAGACATTTATTTTCGTTTTTATGGTATAATGTGACAAAAGGCAAGGATTTCAAGAGGGTGATGAACTATAAACCAAAACTTAAATTATAAATCTGTGATGTGTCATTAATTAATACATTAAACACGGTAATTGAATTGCTGTGGTATAAGCAGAATAACACACACTATACCACCTTGTTATATAAAAACAATAAACTTACTCAGCCCTGCTAATGTTAAGACATACACTACTACTGTTAATTATCTACTTGTCTGTTGTTAGTTAAATAAAGGTCACACTGAAGTTTTCATCTCAAGGTAATGAACAACATATCAACCCATTTACCTTGAGAGAAATGCAAATCAGGCCAACACTGTCTGCCATTATATTAAATCCATAAAAATGCAGAGTGCCAACACATATGTATTGGCACGTCTACAAGCCCAATATACAGACCTATATAGAGAAAGACTGTATAAAAATTAAAAGTAGGATTCCCTTACGTACTTATAATATTTCATACACAATTTATAACTGTAAAAAGAAATCCAACGGGTTTATGTTTAATTCTGTAAATTGTAAATGTAAAGTCATCTTCTTGTGAAAAGTTTACTGAACTGAGCATCATGCTATCTCCTTCATCACAGCAATAACCAATGTATGAAAAATACACAATTTCAAGGATACCACATAGACATAGACCCTTGAGATGCCTAATAAATTACCTCACTGGACAAAACATTAGTATATAGATCGACATATTAAGTGTAGGTCACTACACAAGGTTTTATGAGCAATTAAAGGGGCTAAACAACACAATCTATGCAGATAAAAAACCTGAAAATGAGCATGACCGCCTAGAAATGCTGTTTTTATAGGCATTATCTGCTCTTCAGTCTTCTGAAAGATCAAAGATCAATCTGGCAACTGCACTGTATTGTTTTCAAAGCATCCCCATCCCCACCCCCCACCCAGCCACAACATACAAACAACAACAACAAAAAAACTGTACACTGTATACTGGCATATAATATTTCTTACCTTTTCTCTCTTAACTTCTGAATGTACTCGAACTTAGGAGTCAACTTCCCGTTAGATGTTATTACAGCCTTAAAAGAGATCAAACTGAGATCAACATCTGATCAAAGTACACGTCTGGAAATGTACAACCCTAAACCAGCCAGTAACTCCACTGAGACAGACAGACATAGAAACAGGTCAAGTTACATGTTAACTCTTAGGCTGGGGTTGGGGGGTTGGGGGGATGGGGCAGGAAAAACAGCCAAAAATATTTAATTACCACAATTGCCCGAATATTAGGTGCATCATAAATAATCCAATATTTTTGGCTGCCCCGAAAAATATTTTTGTACTATGCAAACCCGGGACCTTCCGGTTTCTTACTTATATATACATACACACAGACACAAAATCATTCTGTGTGTGTTATTATTTTTCCTACATATACTAACTGGTAAAATCATGTCATCCTGTGCTAAAATACAACATATCTAATCTATATTTACAACATAGCTTGATTCTGCTTCTCTACTTACATGAATGTTTACTGTTGCTATGGCAACAAGTGACAGCAGACGTCAACAGCTGTTAGCTAGATTTGCCCAGCCGTCCGAACAACAACCCATAAAATCACAAATCGGCATATTTAAACAAAATTATCTACAACTATCTACAGTTACACCGATTTACCAGTTACACCGATTTCAGCTGGCACCAACCACCTCCTAAACACATCCTCTTCCAACCACTTGTTGTTAGATTTGCATTTTCCCGTCTTTACATCACCTCACCTCATTTACTACACTGTCTTTGTACTACATGAATCAAACAAATACACGCTATTAGATGTTTTACGGTGGACTACTGTGCTTTACCTTCGGCATTAAACGCACTGTCTGATTTTAAGACTTTTTAAGGATCTGTGGGATCACACACATAAGCTAAACTGGTCATATGGATAAAATATGGATAAAAGTAGGCTACATTTTTATTTTAAACAAATCTTGTCCCCCTGCTTTTGTCAGACAAACTTACTGTATAAACCAACCCCCATGCATTAACCTCATAGCAGAAGATTTTTTTACAAAATCTATGAATAAACAAATGAAGCATGGGAATAGGGAAAAGCTTTGTATATGCAAAAACAGGAAAATGTCCTCCTGTCAGGAAGAGTTATGAACCGTCACAATGAACACAGACCAGATTAAAAGACATTGGGACACATTAGACAGACTCACATCTCTGACTTGTGGAGAGAAGTTCTCTTCATCCAGTGGTTTTGTGGCATCTGACTGAAGCTTAGTGTTTAAAAAAAGAAGATTAAACATTAACTGAACATCACCAAAAGGACATGTGATAACTGACACTGTTTAACTCACGGAACCAAACTTTCTAGTACCCTGTGCCGTCTTCTCCAAAAGAAAAGCAAACTGAGAACACACCTGACTATTACCAAAAGGTGCTAAATCTTACCATTTCCCAAATATATGGGAGCAAGCGAGTTCCAAAATACTCAGTAGCCTCAATGGGAAGCTGGGCTGGTAAGTTATCAATAGAGCACATGAGAACGCCATTTCCTTCCACACTATATAGAAGTAAAGAGAAGAAACAATAATGAGCTTTGATAAGTATTCATAGCTCCCACTTGTGTTTAAACCGCATTACGTCACGCTAATACCTGTCGTGGTCTATGTGCTGGTTGGCATCATACATGCAAAAGGGTTTCTCAATGGTGGTGCACTCTGTCATGAACTCAATGGAACCTCCAGTGTCTGCAGAAATGTCACAGATCGCCAAGAACCTGGCAAAAATGGTAAAAAAAAAAGTTAACTGTAGGTTTCACTATGCGAAGTCCCTTGGGTGTCTAATACGATTGGAAAGATACTGTTTGGTGTTGATATGGGCACAAGTCATGTAATACATTTAACATTTACATATATATTTTTTAACATTTCCATAAAGAAAATTTCCATAGCAAATTTAAAATGCAAAACAATGGGATAAGTTAACTAGTTTAACTAATGAACTAAATCTCACTTGTGTGGTAGGGTGGGCCAGCCTTCAGTCACTGAGGCTAAAGTTTTTGAAGGTCTCATAAGCTTCTGTGCATCCAGCCGCCGCAGCAGCCTTGGAGTGTGTGGGTCCCAGTAGATGCCGTTTACCAGGCAGGTTGTGTAAGGTGCTACCTTTAAACACAATGGAAGAGGTCTAGTTTCTCTCTGCTGCTCATATTTGATTTATTGTCTGCTATTGAAAACAGCCTCATTACAAATTCACAAATTAACATTAGACATTTTTCTTAGTGACAGTAAATAAGTCTAAGAGTCAGCAGATTTCTGCTGGGCATAAAAATCTTGATAATTATGCAGGAATTGTATTCCTCTTGAGTGTTTAATGAAGACATAACTTGAGCTTTAATATGTTGAGGAAGTCTGTAAGCTGCACCTTCAATTCATTATTCAGTGACCTCAGGAAATCATACATATGGTGTTGGTATATTTGTCAGTGGCATTACTACATACAAATCATCTATGCCGTGTAAATGCCTGGTCATTTACAGAAGATATAACTTTTGCGAATTTAGGACAAATGTTTTTTTTTCTTTAGTTTATGTAAACATTTAAATACAACGTCACCTAAATATTGATAAATAAGGGGCATTACTTTTAAGTGCACTAACATTTAAGATCAAACACATTGCGAAAAAAGAAAACGTATGTTGAATATTTGTACATCCATACTACTCACACTAGATCTAAAGTGAGAGGTGTAACGTTCAGGATGATGCTCATACTCAAAAGGATCATAAACTCCATCACTCTTTCGAACTAAATGGTGGTGTCTGCTGATCACTGTACCGTACACCTTTGTTAGTTCTGTAGAAACATTCATAATAAACCCAGATTATCCTCAGCAAACAAGTAAAAATGAAGGCAATGCATTATGCAGACAAAATCAAAGACCACACAGTTACTTATCAAAACTCGGTGGAGGGAGTACCTCCTGATTTGGAAACATTCTTCAGTTCATGTGGCTCCACATATTCACAAGGAAGCTCATTGAAAATGTCTTGTGCACCCTACAGAGACCATTAAGATAAAGATGCATAAGAAATGGAATACTGTGTGATGTGATTTCATTAGACAATTGTGCTGTATCTTCATACGTACATTAGATACATTCCCTGTGCCAGTAAACACAAATGTGAGTGGGCCAATGGACTTAGGCATGAGGCCCAGTGAGATCTCGTACCCACAGTCCCTCACTGCCTGTATGGCTTGACTGACATTCCTGTAATTGTGGGCCATTCCAATATGCTGTTATGTGATTGAGAGGGGAAGAAAAGTACAGATTATTTATTTATTTACATTACAGAATTTAGCCCATTTAGGACTTTAAATGTTGTATAAATATGACGAAAAGTAGCATCAAAAAGTGGCTGAGGTACTAATAACAGGATTGTCCTCTGATCAGACAATGTAACACATAAAACATCTCATAGATTAAAGAGACCCATACCATAAAGGGGGTGTGGTGCCCGAGGGCCAGAAATCGAAGCCCCAGCCCGTGCAAAATGTTAATCATTCCTGCATGATAAAAAAAAATTAGCATTCTGGCCAACCACAGCAACTGACATTTTTCTCAGAATTCAGTATTGCACAATCTAAGACACACAACCCTTTCAACATGCTAAACCACACCTGTATTAAGTAATATCATATGGCACTTTCTAAAATTAAACATCATAACTTTACCTGCAACACCAGCCCACTTTCCAAAGGCAACAATTCTAAACCCATTGTCATCCACCATTTTCTCATAATCAATTAGCCGTACTTCCTGGAAAGATTAAAAAACCTGACTTAAGCTTTTAAAACAAGTTTATTGCAGAAATATTCACATATCCTTATCAAAGTAATGCTCTGGATGTTATTTCTCTAGGTCCTTCATTCATCAGTTATCCTTCTAGCATGAAACGTTTTATATAAATTGCATGCAAAGTAGAGCTGTTGCAAAATAAAAAGATCATCACATCAGAAGATCAATGAATAGATTTACCTTTTTGAGTATATCATCTAGAAGACCCATGTTAGCCTCCTGTGCTTTAATGGTGTGGGAAAAGAAAGCGTAGGTTTTTTGTGGAATGATTTTTTCTTCTGGTGGCCTCTTCACACCGATTATAAGAGAAGCCTCTGAGATGTCGTCCTGTATAATGGCTCCTGCTTTCTCATAGAACTAAAAAAAAAGGCATCAGTGTGATTCCACATATAACTCTCCTTAGAACTGAGGAAGCCACTTAACATGACTGAATAAGCATCACAACTATGGTTATAAGTGGCAGAATGAGACATGAATAAGGTATTACATTTACTTTACAGCGATGGTCAGAAGTGCCAAATCTATTGGTACTGATAAGGGAGCCTGTGAAAACGTGGTCACATGTCAAATTGTGACATTTTTTAGACATGCATACATATTTTCCTGAACTGAAACTGGTGTCTCAATTGTACATATCTCTCCACCAGAAGTAAAGTTCGAGCATTTTAATGTTTAAAAAAGAGAAGTGAAAAAGGAGAAAATCATTTTTAAGTGTTACATTTCCATTCCATTTCCACTGCAGGATGACCCATGTTTCTCAACATTTATTAGCTGATTTAAACATTTAATAACAATGATGTGAGCATCACAGACAGTTTGACAGCCAGTATCTTCTGATTACTGACAGAAGTGATCAGAAGTGGCGCATAACCATCCTTGATCTGGATGAAATATTTGAGATATCTTCATGCAGCTGAATTGCATTTACTGTTGGGCTTGTTAAAACCTCTCTGCACACAATGTGACCTTGGCAGACAAGAAGCCAAAGCAGTACTATAAAGTGGGATAAATAAAAACAAAACCTAATTTTTTATTTTTTTTTTTACTATTTTCCAGAATTTTGCCACAGCATTGGAGTTTCCCAGACTGCCACACAATAAGACAACTTTTCGAAACTCACAGGAACAGAAAGACTGCTTGTCCTAGACATGTTACAGACACACACGGTTCCTGAGCAGTTTTGTTGTTTGTCCTGTTTGAGTATAAATCATGCCCATGCTTACTCACTCTGTTGTGAATGGCTCTCCTGTTGGATGGTTGCACCAGCACTTTGTGGCCTGCTGCAGTGATTTCCTTCACATGTTGTGGGGCCAGAGGTGCTCGTCTCTCCCACACATTAACGTCTTCTCGGCGAATAGCCATCACAGTCTTATGATGACACGACCTCTGCTGGCTGCAGACGCAGCTTTTCACCCTCCTGCTCTGGCCTCTAACAAGCCGCAGCATGGCTCACCCAGGCTTCACTGCACAGATGTTAACAAGGCCCACTGTGTGAGCATTTACAAAAACGAAACAAAAATGAATCATTTTATACACAGACAGTATGTATAGATATGGTTTTGGAATGGAGACAATTGCAGCTGAACACAAGAAGACAATAACTATTATAGAGACTACATATGTACATA
>JAOVVF010000010.1:12944645-12960989 GCA_028565595.1 Duopalatinus emarginatus | reverse complement strand
TATATAGATGTTGCTGTTGCCATAATGAGTTTTATCAGGGAACAAGTTTCTGTTGGAAGAAAACACACCCACTCATGTTAAAATCAGAATCAGTACCTAAACATGACTGTAAATCAGAACTGATGTTTTCTTCTTTACTTTTACTTGTTGGACAGTTTGACATGCATATGACACATTATGAAAGGATGTCAGTCAGCTGAAAGTTAACCTCTTTTATTGCATAACAGAAATAATAATACAAACTGAATACAAGCCTGCTCGTTTTCTCCAAAACGCCAGGAATTAAATAAATCAACAGGGTTGTGATTTCATAAATAAGAATGCTTTATCCTCACCAGCCACCAGGACATTATTCTGAATTTAAGCAGGTGTTACAGAAAATTATATGGGAAATTTCAGTTCAACTTCAAAAAATAACAGCATTCCGCATAGTCCATGAAAGTCTATACGTGGCTACAGTGAGCAGCACAGAAGAAACACTACCATAAACACACAGGGTTATACTACTCTAGAAAAGACATAATATATAAGAGAGTGCTAAGTAAATGAAGTTGTACTTAACCTTGCTTGCGCCCACTACTGATATCACTGCATGTGCATGTGTCTGCTGAGGCACTTACGTCAAAGATTTTTTCTGTGTACATCTCATCATTCACACGGTCTCTGAGGATGTCCTGGTTTTGCCTCACAAATGTAATGTAGGTGTCTGCTAGATCCATGCCAGGTTTCTGAGAGACACAGAAGGAGGCACAGAGAGAGAGAGAGAGAGAGAGAGAGAGAGAGAGAGAGAGAGAGAGAGAGAGAGAGATAATACGTGTGAGTTTTACAGAAGTTGAACTGTAGTGAAACAAACCATTTACAATTCTAGGGTAAAAATATCAAGCATTTATATTTATAAATCTGTCAAGGCCTCTACCTGTTTGTCAGTAGTGTTGCCCTGAAGTCATACAGTAAATTTGAAGGCACGTTAATTACCATAATTATACAATAAAATTCATTATAATGCTCTTTATGTGAGCAAATGCAAAACCAATAACAGACATACATGTCTCTAAATTGCCTACATGCTGGTCTCAGTTAACCTGACTAAAAAAGAAACAAAAAAACCCCCACTACTATTCATTTACATTTACGTCATTTAGCAGACGCCCTTATCCAGAGCGACTTACAAGAGTGCTTAGTTAAATTCACACTTGGAGCATGACTAGAGAAAAATGCTTTAATACTACTGTAATTGCTTTGACACCTTTCACACTTATTTTTTTGGGGGGGGGGGGGGGGCGGGCTGACAACCTGTGGGCAGAGCACGGCGCCTTATCACGCTATGTTTCCTTCTTCTCCTCCTATGCCATGATGGAGGACACAGGAATGCTACACGGCAGCAAGGTCGGAAATTCCCTTACGGCTCTTTAGCGTGAAATGATGGAACAACTAGACACAAGATGTGATGGACACACTGCTCCTCAAGTTACTGACAGCTCAGATATGTGACAGCTGCTGTGTTTGTTGCAGCATAGCAGCATGACATTAAGAGCTTACTGTGCCACAGGTTTGTCTGAAATACTGAGCACACATCGAGCACACTTTTGACTTAACTTCAGTGTCAATCAATCAATCAATCAATCAATTAAAACTGATTTTTGCACTCAGTCAGTATAAGGTTAAAATAGCTTGTCTTAAAACATGATTTAGAATGATAAGATGTCTTGAATGACATGGACACTCTGATATTAACACAGACACACAAAGTTAACGTGCTGCCGCAAAGATTTAGTTTAAAAAAAACTAAACAAAGTACAGGTTCTCAAACCCATCTGACAAGTGCATTCAAATATTAAGACACAAAGTACAAGCTATCAAAAACATCTGAGATCTGCTTTAAGATTTTAATTAATTTAATTATGTATTTGAAGGCATTTAAACATTAATAATGAGTAAGATACACTCACAAGGATTTTACACATTAGTAGTAACTCTTTATTGTGTTCATATTTTATTAATAAAACAACTGCATGTTGTCTCACAATTGGATTATATCATCACCCGATCATAACATTAGGTTTGTTCAAATTTCATTATCATTTAACACATTAACCTGTTATGGTTTTTAGACTTTAAAACCCTAACCAGTGACTTTCAAATTGTTATTTAATACAGGTATTTATTTACTTATATACACTAATGCATCTCATGTTTGTTCAGTTTCATTTATATAGGTAAGCTGCTATTTTTATTTATGTTTATTACATATAAAGTGATTTCAAGCCTCTTTTGTTATACTATGGGATACAGAAACCTCATGAAAACCTCATGAAAATCAGAAACCTCTTATCAGAATATTTCATTCAAATGAATTACTATACAAACAGTATAAATACAATGTATTTCTCGGCCTAGTTTAGCACATGCAACCACTGAACTGCAGCCTTGAGAGGATTGTCAAAGTTTATACAAGACGTTTACTGAGGCTGATGTCAGTGCAAGAGCCACCATGCACAGACGTCTCCTGAAGCAGAGACAACATCAGAAGCATCTTACCTGGGCTGAGAAGAAAAAGAACTGAAAAGCTGCTCAGTGGTCCAAAGTCCTCTTTTCAGATGGAAGTAAATTTTGCTGCCATTTACCTTTTTGAATGAAATTCTGAACAAACATGTGATGCATTAGTGTATTTACAGTATATATGCACATACAAGGGGTGGTCCCAGTACATGGGGTATAACATAATAGATTTATCCCACATCAGACTACAAAACCTCATTTGGCCTAAAAATTAGGAAACTTTGCTTTGATACACTTAGGTTTAGCAACTAATAGAAGAGCATGAACAATGAACATGTTTCTTGGCATTTAAACAATAAATCTTATGAACATTGCCATTCTCCCCCATGTTAACGAAGCTCCATCCACAGGGGGATGGAGGGACCAGAAAGTAGAGTGTCTAAATAATGTTGTCCATCAAACACAACACAGGCATTTCAGACCAGAAGTCAATTTTCCAAATGGATATTCCCAGCTACTTAAATACACTTGTGTTGAAGCCATTGCTTAAATAATTTTTATTAAGGTGTACATAATTTCCTGTTTTTTTAAAGAAAAAAAAAGACTGTCATAACCACCATGCATAGTCAGGTGTGTTGGATCTGCACTCTTTAGGGTGGTAAATCTCCAGGACCACGATTAAGCACCCCTGCCCTAGGGTGTGTTTCTGTGTGCACTTTCACCTCAAGCATCCACATGGCAATGCTTTACGCCATTTTTTTCTGACAGTTCAGCAAACCCACACACACATACACATACACATACACAAAAGCTTGCAGAAGCATATACATGAGTACACACAACCTGTCAGTGAACCCTCATGGCCATCATTTGTACAGAATCACAAACAGCCCAAAAGGAGAGAACGCAGGCGCATTTGAGCCACAGCAGGGAGAACAATACGAGAGCAGCCAGGAATGGGCAGGGGTGCGGGGCAGCCGGGGCGTGTGTGACTGAATCAATGCAGAGGTGTGGGATGGTGTGATTAAGGCCAGGTTAATGACTGGTTAAGCTGAGGGGATAAGCGACGGGGATGGGAAAGAGACGAGAAAAAGAAGGAGAGACAAAATAGATGGTAATTACACAGAGTGGCTGCTCTGGCTTCCTGCCACTGCCTCATTCACTGCCCAGGTGCAGGTGTATAAATGCGTGCGAGAGTGTGATTCTGTGTGTGTGTGTGTGTGTGTGTGTGTTAGAGAGAAGGAGACAGAGAGAGAGGGAGAGCGAGAGAGAGAGAGAGGGAGGGAGGGAGAGAGGGAGGGAGAGATGAAGTATGTGTGAACTGTTTGTATGGCATGTATGAGAATCTACAAGTAAGTTTGTGGTAAATAGTTTCAAGGTGGAGTGTGTATGTGAGAGTGTTAGGTTTTAATCAAAGCATGTGTTTGGGAGGGTGTGAATGTCTGACTCAGTGTGTTTAGCTGAGCTACAAGCAGGGCTTGCCTTGCCAGAATACACCAGCGCTTGAATGGCAGTCTTCACAAAAGAGCAGGAGAGCTTAAAATTTCGTGACAAGGACCCAGAAATGTTCAGTGGCAAAGGCCAGACCACAGCCGGGCTCTCTGGCTCACGGCTGTGAAATGGGCTTCCAAGGTGCTGGGTTGCTTCCACACAAAAGCGCAAGGTGGACGTTACATTCTCATTTAACGCCTTAAGAGGGGGATTTGCCTACAGCACACCGCAGCCGCATGCGTGCCAAGAGCGCATGCTTTTTTCCGGGCTGAAAGGTTTAACTGATCAGTGGACAACAGCATTGCTGGCTGGTTTTATGTTGGAATTAATTACATTTTAAGAGCACTACTTTAAAAAATGGTATATTGTCTTATGAACTTACAAAGAAACAACCTGCATGTGATTCTTGTGCAATACATGTTATAGCAAAGCACTAATTCTGTCACTTTTTTTTCAGAAATGAAACCAGTGTTGATTTCTCTGTCTGTTCATTGCCTCTCTGCCACCTCTCAGAACACAGTCCTCTCGCTGCTTGTTGCGAAACCCGCTGTCGACAACTTTCTGGATTGTGAACCAAATCGAAGCCAAATGGGTTACCAATTAGCAATGCTTAGCCAGATCTCAGATGCACCCTGGCACTACAATAGCTCATTGCAAAATTCTGCAACATTTAGCACTGCCATTTGATGAATAAATAGGAAATATTTCTCACATGATGGCAGGAGATATTGAAGCAGCACTTGATACTTGCCCGTTGGTTTTCTTACTGAGAGAGGGCATGCCAGAAGGCTAGGCAAAGTTGGATACCACATCTTACATGAGATTACAAAACTGGCAAACGCACAAATCACCGCATGTGCTAAATAAAATACTTTGTACACAGTCATGTAGCAGGCACCAAAGCTTCATGCAGACAGTAAGCACTGAGAGTTCTAAGCTGAGTAACACTTACTGGGACATCCACGTACTTGGCTGCTGCTTTTACCTTTAAAAGAGGGTATGCATAAACTACACTGACTTTTTCTTTATGTCTTTAAATGCACTATTTCAGTTTTTGGCACTAAAATGAAAAAGGAAAAAAACACTTACAGTAAAAGAAAGGATGGAAGAAAAAAAGGTCCCTTCATCGTATCGTGAAAGCTTGGACAGCACAGCATCCAAAACAGCAGCAAACTGCAAGTGCGGAAAAAGGTGGAATTTAATACAAGACGAGACAATAAGCACATTAAAGCAGCACACATGCCACATAATGAGAATCTTTAACTGGCTGTGAGAATGTGAGTGATAAATAAGAAACTGAGTAACAGCAACTTCGGGTGAAAATACCATCTCTGATATTGCTAGCTTCCTCAGAGACAGGCTTCAGAAAAACCTAAAACTCCTTCTTATAGTCATTCAGTCTAAATGGGAGTGCTCGGAGACATTCACTAGCACACAAGAAACCCAACAGAACAGGTAGCAAAAGGCAACCCTAAGGAAGCGAATAGTACCTTTGAAACCAGGCAGGAGATCATTTCTTTAAAGGTCTCATCAATCAGGACATCAATTTTAGAATGGTACTGTTGCTGTGGAGATGTGCACATAATACATGGCTAGTTAATGTAACGTGATGGCTTACAGCAAAGATATAAAAAGGTTTTCAACAAAAAAGTAAAAGCAGAACTGATTGCTGAAACACGGGTTCAAAGAGCCAACCCTGTTTTCTGTATTGTTTTGGTCACTGCAATTAGCAGTTACCGCAGTCCTGTTAACATAGTCATATCCTGACATCAATCAAGAGCATCTGCAAATTTAATCTCACCTCACAGTAAATGAACAAACAGCATAATCACATAAATGTATACTGTGCAGCAGAAGAATCTTCCCATGTAACAGGGCTGAGTTAAGCAGCTAATAGGCCCTATTATACCACTGAATGGAATTCCTTTCCCTGTTTAGGGCAAAGGAATCTGAAGGATACTTTTTTTTTTTTTAAAGCAAGCCGCAGTAAGGGCAGTGTTGTGTTTTTCTGCAAGTCTCATCCAGCTGCACTGACCAAAACCTCAATCTGGCTTCAATTAATCTTGTATTATCAATCTGGATAAATTGATACATTTATGTTTGCCTCAAAAAAGGTGATGCTGAAAAAGATAGGAAGAAAGAAGGACTCTAAGGAAGAGCAAATGAGAGATAGAGGGATGTAGGAAGAGGAGGGAGGCAGGGAAAGAGTGTGTGCATTTGTGCATGTGTGCGTGTGTGTGTGCGTGTGTGAAAGGGAAAGAGAGCTTCTATTCGGCTCCATTGAATAGATGCCTTTGCTGCATGCAAGGCAAGCGGGAGTTCATCTCTGCCAACAATGCCCTTTCACAGCACATCTAAAGAACACCCAAATTAAAAATTTCAATCAATAAAGAGCGTAGATCGGTGACAAATTGAGGGTGCTGAGAGGTCACTATTGGCAGCCCTAATTTTCCTTTTACTATTTTTTCACTACATGAAATGGCAATTTTTCCATAAACGGAATTATGGGCAAATCTTAAGGACTTTTTACCTCAATTAACACTTCCATGTTTGCTTTTTATATAACAGTGGGGGCCAAATTGCAAGGGCTCCTTTTGCATTAGAGGGGATTAAATTGTGGGGTCTTTGCTGTGTGTGAAAACCAAAAGAACAATAATTTCTTTTGAAAACATTTATCTGGGAGCAATCCAGTAAGAGGCACTTCAGGGAGAAAGCAGTTTCTAAAGAGTAACCTTGCATTCTGAAACGCAGCAACCTCTTTCAATGGAAGTGTGAACAGGCAAAGATATACGGTAGTAAAATTATTATCTACATATCTACATTCTGAACTTTTGTACACAGATTCAGCTGAATGCTGAACAATTTTCAGAGACTGAATTGTAAAAGTAAGGAGCCTGAAACTGTCTGTAGGAAATGCTCTTTTTAATCTTGGAAACATTCTGCAAGTTATTCTGAAATGTACAATGCTTTAATGCAGAATATTTCAGTAACACCCTGCAAAGCATTAATGATGGAAAATAAAAAGAAAAGTGAAGAGAAATAAGCACTGGACAAATGAATTATAATAAAAGCTGAACTGACATGGTCGATGAAGGTTGTTGTATGTTGTTGTTTAATACACATTATACACTTGTGGAATGCATGTAATATAGTTGCTTTTTTCTTACCAGCCTGAATAAAAAAATTAGTACACTTACCCACTGCTGGTCCATCTTAGATTCATGTAATGATGAGAAGGACACATGGAAAAAAAAACATGATTGTAAATATGTAAAATATGGCATGTGAATGGGTCAATTATCTGGAATCAATACAAACAACAATGCACCATCAGGATGGAGTATGTAACAAATAATGGCTGGTTGATATATATGTTCCTGTGTTGTATTTAAGGCCTGTGTTTTTGTTAGCTAGACCTTCTCATCTTACATCTTGAGATGAGATTTTATCTCACTGCATCGACTACTAAAAATAAAAATATGATACACTTGAATGCGAAATATCACATAAAACAACAAAATGAAAGATAAATAAGAAATGCTTTGGATCAGTTGGATTGGCTACCAGCTTTGATGATGTTACAATGATAAGCCACTTTTTTTTTTTTTTTTTTTTAAATTGCAGACCAATCATACCGAAGCAAAAACAAACCTTATCCCAAATTTACCCCAAAATTAACCATAGTCATACACTGTACATGAATTTCAATGACCTGAGCTAGTCAGTATTTTTTATATGCAAAATAAGTCAGTGTATGTTATATATGGATAAAGATATTTTCCACAAACTCTTATCACTTCACCACCAAAATCACAGATTACACTTAATACATGAATGTAGTAAAGACACAAAAATGTTCTTCTGCACAAGACATTTAAATAAATGGTAAACTGCAGGATGTTTTTTGATAATTCAACTTATTCAAATTTACACTCTTGACACTGCATTTTGTGTAAATATAAGACAGATTTAATATGGTTGTGGTTTACCTCTTGGCCTTGGTCGAGAATACACAGCTTTGAGTACTGTTTCTTAGCATCCATAAGAATATTGAACATGGTGCAGACGGACAAAGGCACCCTGAAGTCAGTGGACTTACTTGACTTTTGCATTTTGGTATCAAAGGCTGTTTTGGTCCTGTGTTTAAAAAAAGTCACTGAATCAAATTATATGTAAAAATACAGGATTTCTGTGTGCACTTTACTTCACATTAAATGAAATCAACATTTAAAAAGCCAAGCAGAAAAGCCAAAGTAACTGTTATAGATTATTACATTAGTATACACTTTAATGCAAAATCTTAGATGCAATTGTTCTAATATGAGCCTTGACCTTTTGACACAGGCCTCCATCATATCACTAGCCATAAGCTTCAGCCGCTGCTCCAGATGCCTGGCAAACTCCGGCTCCGGCCAGTGCAGGTCCATGACAAACATCTGGAGAGCGTCTAGCTTCCAGAACAGGTCCTCTGATGTTGCTGAGCCATTACTGCCAAATATAAAGCATAGAAAAACATGAGAAATTCCAACGTATTACCATTTTTTTTAGTCTGCTGCAATTATAATGCATCTAAATTTACCACTAAGTTTTAAAACCTGTAACCTCCAGATAATAAAATCGGCTTTTCAAGTAATGTCTTTCAAGTACTTGAAGTGTTCATCAATATTTTGAACAGAACTGGTTTTTAGTCTGTAGGTTTGTCTAAGCTAATTTTAGCAGCAGGTACCTTTAGACAGAACATGGTAACTTAGCAACTAATTCAAAAGAAGGCTGGGGTTAAATCATACAGAATGGCACTTATGTGAAATGTTTAAACCCAAGTTTCTTCATTTTATCTATATTAACTCTCTTTGTACAATAATCATTGTTGTTAAAAAAAAATTAAACCCTATTCATGCTGAAACAAATCCTTTTTTGAACATTTTCTATGCACTTGAGTTGAGAGTCAACAAAGGAGAGCAAGAAAAAAAAAAGCTTTGTCTATAAAGCTCATAGCTGTTGGAAAATGCTACTGGGTTTCCAGAGGATTAAGATAGTCTCAGCAAGGCAGACAGATGGACTGACACCACTGTGTCAACCACAGTTAACACGACAACACACAGAGAGGCTGACACAAGCAGCATTCAAGTGTACAGCGCAAAACGCTCAGCAGTAAGGAAAAAAAGGGCACTCACTCCTCTCGCTGTTAAAAGACTGTTACCTTCACAAGTGGCAGTCCTGGAAAATAGTTTGGCAAAGTCCACAGTGCAATTAAAAAGGATGAGCATGAGTTCCCACTCGATTAATTAGCGGTGGTACAGTGTGTGAGGGCTCCCTCGGGGGCCTGCGCCGCCCCCTCAAGCCTGCGCAAGCGGGGGAAGAGGCAGCATGAACAAATGGACGAGCTTCTCGCCAGGAGCGGCACTCCTATGGGGGAACACGGCATTCTGACTGCCTCTAACAACCAGCTAACCACAGAGTCCCTTTGGACACACACCCACAGGACTACTCCCACTACAGACACTGTTTCAGGCCTAAAACCTGGTGTGCATTTGCAGTCCAGCCTGTTTACAAGGAACATGATCTACATATTATGATTTGTTTTAGTGTGATGATCTAAGCGTTTCCTAATAACAATAACATCTCTCTCGTCATGATGGTCAAGGCTCATAGTGGTCACCGGACTCATTCTTCTGTGCCAAACAGGCTGGATGATATTAGCCAGGTTGAATTGTATGTTTCTGGAGGAGAAAAGGTATTGCCTAGCCTGAGCATTTTAGCACAGAGCTCAAGTACGGAGAGATTCACACATGACTTCAGTAGGTCTGCAATCAACAAATTCCACCACAATTAATTTAAAAGATGAGCATACCACACAGAGAAATAAAAAAAAAAAGGCAAAATACAAAAAGGAAAACACTGTCTCTTTTCATTCTCTTTTTAAACATCTCTAGTGAAAGACACCGAGAAATTGGTGCCTTACCGGATTTTATCTCAAAATCAGTCAAGTAAAGAATAAAAATTCCTCACAGATCACACAGCGAGTACAAAAGTATTAGGTTTCAATTATCACTACATGTCTGGCAAATTAATATCCTGAAAGCAGAAAATTCTAAAGCCAAGCTAAGTTAACTTAATGAATCTAAAGAGGAAACCCAAAAATGTCAGATACTCTATTACACTCTATTACTCTATTACACTATCGCTCAATACATAACAAATTTGGGGCATCTAGACTGGCTAGATCACAACCGCATCTTTCACAGCAAAACATCAAACAGTTATGAGGAGTCAGAATCAGGCAGCAAATCCAGGGCCACGTGCTCAGATGCTCTACCACACACTGTATATCCACATACAAAAAAAGGTGGCCTTAAAACTGTTTACATACAGACTGTTTAAAAAACTCTCTAGAGGCTGGTAGTGGTTCCATAATGATATATAGTTTGTTTAACTGGCATTCCATGGAACCCCTGGTATATCTACAAATGCTTCTGACAGGTGATCAATATGTGTGACTCCATTCTGAAATTCATGTACATTTATTCTGGTGGGTTTGGCCTCTTCCAACAGGACAGTTCACCACCACACACTAGAGACGCTGCATTATAGTTAGAGAAACACTCATCTGAGTCTGGGGTTTCACCCAAAAGTCACCAGATTTCAATGTTACTGAACAGATTTGGGATCCATGCAATGCATTGTGGAACATCATAATCCCACACTTTAGAATATCTCAGAATTGTGGACCGATATGCAGGAAGTGTGGTGTTCATTGCCTGCAGAATATTTCCATATTTCTGCAGTTCATCTTATGTGCCTATGGGGGACCTACCAACTAGTTTTTCTCCCACTTCAGTTAATGACAGATATGTACATTTCAAACCAAACATTATGTGTGTACAATATGATTGATTTGCATTTTTGTCATTTACAGCAAAAAAATATTTGTATTTTATTTACAAACACACATGTTATATGGCTTGTTTTGGGGTGATTCTAAAGGTTGGACACTCAATTCAAAAACCTTAGACGCTTTCTTTAGGGCTATAATAAGCACCGACATGACCATTAAATATGGATGGTGCCCAGCTGGCCCATACACACGTGTTATCACATAGTGGTCCAATCCAGGAGGGGGTGGAGAAGCTGGGCATCTGAGGAAGATTGAGGGGCAGGTTGGGAACTTTAGGCAAAGGCATACTTGGCAAATTGTTGGTAATAGTCCTGCCAGAGATTGAAAAGAGGAGAAGGAAGAACAGACAGAAGAAACAGAAGATTGAGAAAGAGAATGACAGACAAAGAAGGAAGCACTGCAGAGATTTACTGACAATTTTACTTTGACACAAATCTGAAAGATAGAAAAGCTAAGTTTGATTTTGTGTGTTAATAAACATGTTTAGGTATCAAGACAAAAAACAGGAGAAAAAAATAGTTAAAAATATGAACGTACAAGTTGCATACATACATTTTAAGTTGCATAAAATCACACAGTAAGAGACAAACATCTGGACACCAGATTGTGTCATCGTGTCTGTTGTACACATAAAGACGGCCCCTAACCTTAATGCTAGTTCAAGGTCTTACTTGACTGACTGCCAGGTCTCTTGCTCGAAGCCACGATGGACGGACTGGGCAATGGATGACTCCATCAGATCAATATAGCGCACCACCAGAGGCATGTAGAGCTCTTGCAGGTGTCTGTGGAATGTTCCATTGCACAAGTGAGCTAGAGGAGAGAAAAAGATTCAGATAGTTGGAAGGCTTTAAAAATTGTAGTAAACACGCAACACTCACTCTAAAAAATCACAGATACAATTTTGGCATAAATTCAAGGCCAAAGCCAGACAGCTTTGCATAGATAGTAGAAGAAATCCTGTGAGAGACCACATTAAATTTATAATGGTTAGAATTGACTCCTAGAAAAAAATCTCCAGTTTTCAAATATGAAGTCACAGAAAAAACATTACTTTTTGGATAAGCTATCTAGTAGTGCGTGGGATAGAAGAAGCAGACGAGTAAAGGTGGCACATTCCCACAAATTCCTGTGGGATTTAATCCTAGAGTGAGTGAGTATGAGAGAGAGAGAGAGAGAGAGAAAGAGAGAGAAAGAGAGAGATGTCTCATTGGGCATCATTAGTTATAATTCCCTCTCACTCTGTTCCTTCATCATTAACACTAGCCTTTTTACTCTCGTGGGTGTGTGAGCACGTTTCACAACCATTTAACATCTTGAGAAGATGATGAAACTCAAGTGTGCATTTAGTGGCAATAGAACATTATCTATCTGTCGCTCTGTCTGTCTATCTGTGTATATATACGCTAACTGCTGTCAGCAATGTGTAAAAACAGTGTAATTCATATAGATTTAAGAACGGAGGCTTACTGTCTGTGTTGTGATTTATTATTATCCAGTTTACAGATCATTTGCTATCTGTATGTCACCTTACTCAAAATTTAATTTTATATCTGGCCTCCAAAGCCCCATGATTGATCACACGTGCATCATGCAGCAAGATAGCCAGAAACAAAGGGGACACATGATCAGTCAAAATTTTGGACAAATGTGTTTATATTTATAGTTTTACATACAAGCTGTTTTGTATATGAGAAATAACATAGCAGTCTAATACCAGCCCAGTCTGTGTGATATTATACCATAGCGTAGCGATTATATATTATATTATTATAATTTTATATATTATAAATATAGCAATTTGTCAACTATTACTTTTAAAAATGCAGAAATGAATAACACATCACGCTTTTCGACTTTTATAGTCACACTGAACAATGTGGAACATCCACAAGGTAAATCAGTTTCTGTTATCACAAGAAATTTAACCACCAGCCTCTCATTTTTTCTCTCTTAAACATAATAAGACAAAACATAGCTTGATACATTACTGAGAAACTGGAAAGTGCAAACCCTTCTGTCCCATTTACAGAACAAAAATTATTTTATTTTCTAGTTTAGATTATGTAGAACGTTCGACATACAAGTCCCTGTGAATGAGCCGTCACTATAAAAACAATAATGTTTTAGAATGTGCACATTATTAGAAATGTATTATTTATGTTACTGGAACTACTGCCAAAACTGTGCATTTCCCCAACCAACAGAAGGAAGAAAATTAAGTTGAACGAAACATGGTCAACATCTGTGAGCCTATTTGGGAATTTTACATAAAAGTTTCCTGGTTGAACGACTGTCATGGATCTGGTTAGAAACAGCATCTGTGCCAAACTTTACCAGGTACAGTATTAACAATGTTGATTTGGTTACCACTTTTGTGTAACACTGTTTTTTGTCACAGTATAATTTCTTTTGTGTTATCTATAAGCAGGTTTTTCTATAAGCAGGTGTCCATGTTGGTGCATATAGAATCTGAATATCCCAGGAGTCAATTGAGGTTGTGCTCTATTTGTGAGTAGCAGATTATTAAATGCTGATGTCAAATGTAATCAGAAATGAGCATTTAAATACTGCTTTTCCAAAGTTTTCTTCCCAGGGGAGAATCAACTCGCAGTAATTGTGTCCCCCCCCCCCACCACACACACTCCGTTTGCCAAATTACTCCTACGCCCTTGCTAATAACCAAAACAATTATTCCCTCTTTTCTGCACAACTTGCAAGGTTTTCTCATTATATTTCAATCTGCATGAAAAGGAGTGTTGTGACAGATTAAACATCTGAATGTGGAGAAGTGAAAAGTAATTAAGGGAGAAAACAATGTGATTCTACTTCTGCCTCATACAAACATGTGCACTCAAAAATGACTTAAATGCCTCTAAAAGTTCTCCTCTTGACTGTGTCTTTAGTTTACTCTGCCAAATATGGATATAAACAGTGTAGCTGATTATTTACTGTGGACTTGCAGGTAAATCACATCACATCTACAGCTGGAGTACTGGGTATAAATAGAAGAGGAGGGAGTTTAGGTCAAATAGTAGTAATGTTTCAGTATGTTCTGCTTTTAAGGTAGTAAAATAGGATTAAAAATGTTGTCGGTTTCATGAATATACTGGAGGTTAGATCTATATAACGTACACAAGGAGCATAACCTCTCTGTCTTTACTGTTCAGCCTCTTAAGACTGCAGTTCATCACACACTTGCCTGTGGGAACACCCACTAAACACTCTGCAGGAGGTGCAGACTGTGGTTTAAGCTTCAGCAAATGGTAGAGATGCAAAAATCTCAAGACTAAAGAGAGGTTTGGAAAGAAACTAATAAATGTGGTAAGAGATTACAATTCTTACTAAATGAAACTTTTAAAAGAACAACGTGGAGCTCATTAAAACTGTTGATATAGCAAACGATTGTGAACAATGTTAATACACTTATGGGGAAAACAAAACCTTTAAGGGTTCTTAAAGGGCTCTTTGGATAGTTAAGGGCTCTTTACTCCTTGAAAGTGTTTCACTTTGAACCTTGTCAGACAGGGAAACACTTAGTAGTCATTTGCCATTTGCACAGTCAGATCTATCCATGTAAAACTGTGCAGTTCCTCTTTATTCTAATGGTACTGATGTCGACAATACAATCCATTTGCCACTAGCAAAGTCTTTATAAATCCCATATATATCAATCAATCTCCACTATTAATAGTGTTTTATCCGCTAACTACTTAAAAATATATTTCTTTTACTGATGTCTACACATTATTCATATTTAAACCCAGCAAAGGCATTGTAAATGACAACAAAATTGAACTGAATTGAAGTGAAGTTAAAGCCCCTGCATTTTACACAATATCCAATGTAGTTTGTAATAATAATAATAATAAGTCACTTAACTTGAAAGTAAAAATACTGTGGCAAAAAGACCTTGGATGTGAAATTGAAAAATAAAACAGTCAGAAATATTATTAAGCTGAGAAAGTTATTGAATGTGTTGATTATAAAAACGGGCAGGAAAGCATTAAGACAAAAAAATTAGAGTAGTTCAACTAAGAGCAAGGCTGGGATTTCAATAACAGGTTCAATCTAAAAGAATGGCTGAATTTACCGACAGATTGTCAAAAATAATGTATTTGTCTTTTCTAAAAGTTGTTTAAAGGAAATCCTGCAGACAGAGTGTGGATCCTTTTTGACTTTTGTACTAGTTTGTCGGTTTGATTTGACTAAAACTCGGTTATAACAGAAACAGAAACAACAACTTTCATTCCAAAAAAAATGAAAGAGAAATAATAAGAAAGTCCTTAAACAAGATGGATTAAGCTCACTTACAGTCAGTACGCAAGAAATTGTTGAGCAGTTGAAAGAGAGGAAAGCTGTCCCAGGAGTCTTGTGGCTGCACTGCCAAAGCTGCATCCATGTCCACTGTGTAGAGGGACAAGAACGTTTCCGCGTGCTCCGCCATAGCCTCAGGCCACCAGGAAAAAGCCTATGGTGCATACATACATACATACATACATACATACACAGACAGACACAGATACATAGACACAGTATGGGAAAGTCTGGAAATTGGCACTTTCACTTTGTTTTTTAGAAACAGGTCTTGAGTTATTTAGTCTGTATGTGTAGAGCTTTCATCTTGTCAAAACCTCCAGCTACTCCCCAGATTCAGTTTTCTGACTGATTAAGTTTGAATTCCGCTCTAATATGTCCCAGTGCATTCCTCCATTCAAGATTTCTTAGCGATGTAGTGGCTCAGTATTATATAGACAGATTCAGCCCCATTTCATCATACCTTTGGTATGGTATTCTTGCCAAATAATTTTTGTTCCCCCATCCAAAAATACTGAAATTCAGACTTGTGTAAACTCTTGTGCGTAAAATTTAGATGCACATTTCTGCTTTGAGGAACATGATGACACCCCCTCCCCCCCAAATTCTTTTTTCCCTTCTGCACACATTTCCTATTTTTTAAGGCATTAATAAAAATTATAAAAAATTATAAGAAAGCATATGCTTTAAACCTGCATAAAATAAAAATGTATATAGTGCATGGGCTTGGTCGTGGTTAAAAAGCTCTATAAAGCTTACAAGAGGCACATTTTGGAATTTGTGCATTTTTTTAATAAACTCTTATGAACCTAGACAATTTTTCTTAAACTTGGGAATAGGAATAAACTTTAGGCATATGTGAAAAATGTGAAGAACAAGGACACAGTGCCAGAAAATTAATTTGCATGAGGCACCACCCCAAAACAGGAAGAAAACTTGGTGATCAGCTTCGAATCCTGCATGGTTTTTAATGTGCTATTCCTGATTACACCAGTTATGAGGCAGAGTTAAAGTGCTGCCTGTCCTGAAATATTTATAAATAGGGCTGTCAAACGATTAAAAAATTTAATCTCAGAATTTCATATAGTTAATCGCGATTAATCACATTTTTTAAATCTATGTAAATGAATAAGGCTTTAAAG